>OY292414.1:2488429-3105929 GCA_958496275.1 Zele albiditarsus | reverse complement strand
TTGACATATCATGAAGCAACAATATTAAATGTAATAATGGCGAAGATAAACGAGAGAAATAATTTTGAAAATATCATCCCAATGATATAAACATATGTAAACATAAATGTATATACACTTTATTTACAATAGATGATTAATTTTATTGATTAGCTTACTATCGATTCTTTCGAATAATATTTTCGAATAGTTTTTGCACACGGTAATGGTATAATATTGCTTGACCTTAAAAATTCATAAACTTCCGGTGATTTAACATTCATAGATTTACAGAGATTGATCCAATCGTGGCTGTATCTACGACTTTGTGGACTGCCTTTAGCAGCAGCAATTATTTCATTTAACGTTAATTTTTGCGCTTCATTGATTCCCAATTCATGAAATTTCGCCTCAAAACTCTTGCCCTCAATCTCCGTAATTCTATTGCGCGTCTCCCGCAACATTTCATGCAGCTTTTTGACTTGTAATAAAGCACGATTTTTTTTACGTCTTTCAACATTCAATTTTGCTCTCATGGCATTTAATTTCTGCTGATCGATTTCGTTATACGTATTATGTATACGTTTCAATTTTATACCATTCACAAGACGTATACGAGCACGCGCTTGTCTTTGTACCAATATCTTACGGAACTTACGACAATACTCGCATTTTTTATTCTCTGACAACAATGTACATTGTTTATGGCGCCAATCGTTCAATACATCTCTGTAAGCATCCACATCATTCACAAAATGTGTATCGACATCACCGAATCCTTGACATATTCGCGTTCGCTGAAATTTAGTCAGTATTGCCGGCAATAATGTCAATTCTCTCAAAATATTAGGTAATATTTCAGTATTTATATTTTTAACTTCAACTCCATGAACGAAATAACGAATATCGGCACTTCGAGAGTTGATCATGACGCATCGCTGGACTACTGGCGCTTCAATTCCATTCACTTTTCGATCAACAGTAAACATCAGAACTAAATGTGCAACACCCCTGAAATATTTTTCCTTTACACTCCATGATTTCGGTAATGCAGTTTTCATAGTTTTTGTTGCTATACCTAGTGAAAAAAAGTCAATAATCATGAAGAAATATGCTATGATTATGAAATAATGAAAAAAATTCACTCAATGATTTATACTTACGGGGAGGACTAGCACAGGTTAACTCGGAATCCAAGAGACATTTATCAGTGTAATTGTGTTCCAAACGAATGGCTGCCATATCTAAAATAATAAATATTCTTATTTTTATGTCATGAAAAATATTGCCGTAACAAAAATATCGACTTGGACTTTGGTAAGTAACAGCATTACCGATGGCTTGTGAATTTTCGTTCTGTTCATGAATTATTTGAAGTTTATGATCGTGTTGAGCTGCAATATCGTCGGTTGGCGGACGATATTTTTCCTCATAAAATTCATCAATTGCCTCGAATTCCATATCATCAAAATTATCATTGGTGTTTTGTAAGACTTCACCGCCGTCATCTTCGTTCATATGGCACGTATCGATGACAACTATAATAAATAATTAGAAAAAAAATTGAAGTTGGCTTTAAAATTTCTTCTCGACAGGAAGACAATTTTATGTGACTGACAGATATACAGTGAAAGTCGGAAATGTTCATTTAAATCGTCCTACTTAATATAGATTGTTATTACATGTAATATTTTGAATGAATTGACGCAATTCCCTATGAAAAGTGACTTCAAGAATTGATTTCTCAAAATCCTTATGACTCATAAATTTCAGATTATCTTCGAGGAATTGATCTGACGTGCAGAACCTCCTCAAAGGTGAGTATATTTTCAAAGTTTGAAGTATATGTTGGTGTTGCACTAAATATTGAACACCGACGGCTGCATCATAAAACGAATATGCTTTTTTGTTTCCAGGATTACTGGTTATCATTCTCTAATCGTATTCATCCGTATCCAAGCAAATTTAAACACATGACGTAAAAAAAAAAAAAAACGAACGTTCAATAATTCCAACCCAAATTCAAGATTTCTGGTACATACGACTATACGTCCTCAGTCACACTATATGTTTGAATGGTAATAAAATAACCTTCATGATGTACATGGAGTAATTGATCTTTTGGTTCATCTTCGGATGAGTTAGATTCGACTTTTGCATTGTGCGCTGGAAGAGTTAGTGCAGCATCACCAAATAATGTTGGAATAGCATTTTCTTCCAAACGTGGACGTTGAAGTAGAACCTGGAACCAATAAATTTTGCGATTATAAACAGAAAATATCATCATTCTATATTGAAATTCAGAAAATTATTTTTTCTTCGACTATTTCATTCTATCATCTCATAGTACTATTAAAAACCTATACAATAACTGTTACCGATGCAATAATATGTCCACCAATATCACGTTTTTCCCATTTCCGTATAATGCAATTGGGTTCAAAATGTTTTTCACACACACATTGTGTATCTTTCAAAGTTTCAATTCCTGGAATCGCTATTTCCCATTTTTTTCGCATAACCTCATTTTTTGGTACTTTGAAAGCTGAACATTTTATTTTGGCACTTCGATAACCGGTTTTGCACCCGGGAACAATACAACCTCGCATTTTATATCAATTATTCGTTTGTCGCCCGATAAAACTTTGTAAATACAATTTGACTGACTATTACGTTATTATTTTGGGAGGTTAGAAAAAATAAATTCTCTCACATATCACTCGTAAACTATACACTAAACTGTATAACATGATGTAATGTTGCTGGAAAACGAGAGTTGGCGCTCGTGTCGCGATCTAGGAGTGGGAGAATTATACGGCGAGAATGCGAAAATTTGTTTTCTATTGAATCGTTATTGAAACAAAATGATCACAATGCCATAATGTCGCAATTTTGTGCTTAATCTCCAGAATGCTCGAATTAGTAATGGAAGCGATGCTGACCAATATCTATAATTGCAATCGTATCGTTTTCATTTCTTGTAATATGCCCTGAAATAATCGGAGCGTAATCATTTCAAATAAAAATAATTGAAAAGCATGATTATCGATTTCTATATAAAAATTCATTCAACTTCGAAATAGTTATAGTCGTTATTTTTTAGTGAAAAGAATTGTCGTTGAAGAAATATGCAGATACAATAAAATTACTTTTCAAAGTTGACACCACTTGGTTTCATTTGGTGCGTTTTTTAGTATTTGCATAACGAAATTTATGAAAGAAGTGAATCTGTTGCGAATGCATGGATGTTAAACTATCAATGGTATGAAATCTTTTTCTGCCTATTGGAATAAAGTTGTGGTCGAAACGTGCAGATAGCGATCTATCAGACAGCGATACGGACTTTGAAGGAGAATATACGTATGTAGGAGTACAAATGTTGCATTATCGATACCTGATATCTCAGATTGTGCAAAATTCATAAATTTGAAAGGTTTTAGTGATAGTCATTTTTGCTCCAATTGTTCAGATCATTTGCAAATTTTAAACATTATAGTAGCGAAGATGAAGTAACTTTACTTACTTGATTGCGAGGATAGAGGTGTATCACTTTGTAAGTTGAATTTGAACATCGTATTCCAACTGGTATAGTGGGTACCGAGGCTTTGTTTTCTTTCATCGCGTTGGCGCAGTCAGGATCATTCTCATTATTATTACTTATCAATTTTAATATTTTTTCCTGTATGATAATTGGAAAAAATGGACTCATTATTCGAAGTAAAAGAATTATTTCATAATTACTCACATTCTGCTCTTTATCGAAAGGAAATATCCAAGGAATAGCATCTTTCACTAAAAGTCGTTTGCCAGAGATCAGCCGGTACTGTGATTCATCAAAATGCGCACTACATATCCCAGAGTGTTTGGAAATCTTATTATTTGTTGGTATAACTTCTAACCATTTTTTGAGTAGCGCTTCGTTCTTATTGGGAAAACTAAACAAATGTGATGCTCACTTTTACGATATTTTGAGGTTAGATTTATTCATCTAATGACAAATGGTTACCTGAAAAATGATAAATCAACATCTGGTCGCCATGGTGCTTTGCATCCTTCCACACAGCAACTCTTCACCATTTTTCAATAATAAAAACACAATAAATTATAATTACAATTGAACTATCACGTTATTGAAATAAATTTTTATGTATCATCCGACCATACCTCCGAGGAATTTTTTGATTTCTTACCGCATGAATACGCATGCGCTAATATATATATATATATGAAGCAGGTCAGAACTACTCGCTAGTATACTGTGTATATATATATCTAGCACGGTTTGGCTATATGAGGTTGATAAGGTAGAGCATGTTCCATATGTGCGTGTTACACACTACGCGGCTATATACTTAGCAGATGAAAAACTTATTTTCAATTCAAACTATTTTTATTCAATTAGGAAGCATTTGGAAAGATTTAGGAATATAATTTCATTATTATGGACATTATAATTATTGCCCGAAGTTGGAATCTGAAAAGTGTATGTAACAAATTTCGTTATCCCCCAATATTGTTTATTATCCTTCCAAATCGTTAAAACAATGAAAATGTGTACAATTTAAACAAAGTCAGTTTCCAGCCTGATACAATAATAGCTTTCTCATCACTATGTGATGAAATGTGAATCGAGAATATTCTCACAACAACGAGCACTTCGTCGACGGCCACTCTGATTGAATTTTTTTCTAATGCGGCTGTACTTTCCATCGACATGAACGTATCAGCGAATGAATTTATCACTTACCCTCCCTCACATAAAAACTATGTAAACATGTTCTCCTTCCAGAGATAACACCTCGTTTGACACAACCAGGCACAATATATTATTAACAAACTTTGTAGTGCTTACGAATATGGGTTAGTATACCTCAATTGAATCCTATCGTGAAAGTCAATTTCGTTATTGTTAGTTACAATTGTATTAATACATTGTTGCTTGTCAGTAAGTTTCATTAAGTTGGTATTTTTCAAAGGAAACATGTCAAGTAGAAATCCTTTAAAGAGAAAACAACACAAAGTTCCAATACATGTTAGGTTGAGTGCTACATATCAGGGAACTTCACAGCGGATGTTCAGTATGTGATATTGCAAATGATTTGAATATACATCACACTTCCGTAAAATCGTCGCAGGAGAATAAGGATGCATATAAAAATTGGTCCAATGAACATGACATCATTGATATCGAATAGAAAAGTGAACAATACTGTATTAATTTAGTTTCGGAAAAAAAAAGCGGCAGTCGTCCCGATTAGTGGGCCAATAATCAAACCTCTAGTCGTAAAATCTAATCGTGATTTCGGTGGTCATAATACCTTCAGAGCAACCAATGGATGGCTGAGAAGCGGGAAGAAGAAATTCGAAATAAGATAGTTAACAGGTGGTTTAAAGAAATTACCTATGAATAGTGAAACTGTTGATCATTACAAAAACAAATTTTTCGAATTGTTTGAGGTTGTTAATCCAATTCCTGATCAAGTTTTTAATTGCGATGAAGCTCATCTATACTTAAAAACATTACCGGAATTTACTACGTGTGCAGGAACTGAATAATCTCAGTCTGGTTTTACCGACCAGACTGAAGGATTGGATGTGATGGCCTGTTCTCATACTTCGGATTCCTTTAAACTGCCGCTGGTTCGAATATGAAAAGCAGGTAATCTTCATGCTCTGCGATGAACCCATACTTTGGCTTTTACGTATATGCACCAGAAAAACGCATGAATGACAAAAGAGTTATTGACGAATAAGTTCAATAACAAATTCTTTCCCTCGATTAAAGCCGCCTTATGAAAAGGTAGACTATTTTGTCCAACTCTATTATTAGTCAACAATTGCTCATCGTATAAAAGACATTTGAGCAAAAAAGTAATTTCGGTAATGTTTTTTTCCAGCAAACACCACCTCTACAATTCCACCAATGGATCAGAGGTGTTTGCACAATCTCAAATTTATACAAACGGCATTTGATCGATTATGTCCACGATTGAATGGAAAAAGGCCTTACTTTGAGTGATACCGACAAATGTATTACTACGAAAAAAGCAATAGACTTGACAGCCGCAGCTTGGAACGAATTGCCAAAGAATGTTATACCAGCGTATACTTTAACTCTAATGAATCGACGTTCGAATAATTAATCAATATTCTCCTATCAAAATTTTCCTCTATTAACTATGGTCGTCTGAAGACCGAGTCAATATAAATGTACAGACTTCACATCAACGAGGACATATCGAAGCTGTATTCGACAAGTTTTTCACTGCTCCTCAGTGTTTACTAGCTTATCAAAATGTGACCATTACAGATCTAGGAGAATGGTCGAATTCACCACGTACTACAGAGAGCTTGAGTAAGGCTCAGATTGTCGAGATCGTCAAAAAAGAAAGTGGAGAACTGGTACCATCACGTCAAGTTGAAGAAGATTCTGATGATTCGCAAGAAGGTAATGAGAAGGCAAATCAAGTTCTTGAAAAAAATGTGACGATAGGAATTTTCAATAAAGTAACGAAAGATGAAGCTGAACTGTGTTTTAAATAGTTGCGTAACTACTGTCATGGTAATTTGAACCAAAAAACCCAAGATGCTCACAATACCATTAGAAAGTTTATGAAAACTGATTTGCCAAGTAGTAAGGAATCATCCTAGAAAAGTACGAGTCTTGATCATAAGTCAATATATATATTATCAGCAACTCATTCCTATTACCCGATCAATATAAACAATTACTCAATTAATGAGCAAATAAAAATAAACGAATGAACAACAACAATAACATGAAGCACAACTAAAAAATGTCTGTTTCAATTCTTTATTATTTTTCCAAGTCACAGAAACATACTACAAAAACAGTAATGATGAGACTTACAGCGGTAGGGGACACGTAGTGTTATGTAAAACACGACCGATTAATTGAGGTGGGATAAAATAACTTAAGTCATATCGCCTGTTCACTTATATATTATATGTTCATAAATAGCTAAGTAGCCAGAATCAATAACACAGTCATAGCAAAGAAATACAAGAAAAAAAAATATAAAAATACACAACTCAACAAGTGCAACTATATAAACACAATTAAACATATGAGGATATGTTCGTAATATGGAGGTAGGTGGTGCGACATAGAACGTTATCCTAATTCATATTGATCAACTCGTGCGCTGTGTTAAAGAAAAAAATTTAGATTATCCAGTGATTTATAGAACAACAGGACGGTAATTGGAATGAAATCTGACAGTGGTAAGAAGGTAATGTGTTGAAGCGAGGCCGGCCAACGTAATTCCTGATCAGCTTATTCACCATATACATTTGATAGCTGTAGCAAAGTTTACATATACCATGTCCTCTATCTAATTCAAGTCCATAATAATTCTTTACTTGGTTTATGTCGGAAAATGGTTTTATTCTTTTCAGGTGCGGACGCAATGGAGAATAGGTGAATTAGTACCCTTGTGAGTTGTATGTCAACAGAAATTGCAAAAGTGTATTTATATTTTAGACTATTAGCTTTCAATCTTCTGCTTAAAAGAAGAAATTAAATTAAATCTTTTAGCAAGTCGCGTTCGCGTAGGGATAGAAATTGAATCAAAGAGGGGGGCCATGAAGTTAGGAAGGGGAAAATAAACCGAAGATATGTGCAAAGGTTATTTTCTGACTCTGATGATAAAGAAGATTTGATTATCGATAACAAGCGAGTCTGCAATGAGAAATATCATCAATTTTCACGAGGGGTTATTCACACAACACGTGCTAGCGTAGCCACGCGGTTGATGCATTGAATCGAATCACAATACTGAGTAGTGATTTGTAGTGAGTTCATCATGATGAAACTTTTGATAATAAATTTCAATAGCATATAAAACTGTGATCAAGAAAATATTTAACATAATTCTACACCAAATCACACCTATTGATTCTTATTTGGACATACACAGATTAATTCCAACTCAAATCTTCTTCGCATTGTATATTAATTTGTCTATTATTATTAATTAACCTAAAAAACGATGTATCGCAATGATAATGAGACCATTCAAGGATCAACACGGGATGTTTTTCTCACCTCCATGATTGTTAGTATTAGCATTCATAAATAGACGGGATTTTTAAAGTAACAAGTATCACGACAAATTATGAAGGCCAATTTACTTTTAGTCTGGAGCAGCAGCTGGTCTCGTTTGTGACATGATATTCTTTCCTATGGACACAGTCAAAACGCGTTTACAGAGTCAACATGGGTTTATCAAATCTGGTGGTTTTAAAACACTTTATCAAGGACTTGGTCCAGTTATTGCTGGATCTGCACCGACAGGTAATCAATGTCTTTCATATTCTCTCACCGGATGCCCACAAGTACTATAACAACTTCAAGGTCCACAGAATTACTTTGATATATTTGGTATATTTTTCTATATACACATTTTATCGATGATTTTTGCAGAAAATTATGAGAAGTATTTGTTATACAGCGTTTTTCGGTTCAAATTGTAACTGGGACTAAACCATATCCAAATACCAAAAGATCATTACGTGAAAACAAAAGCAGTCTCTTTAAGATAGAAAAACTCATTTTTTTTTTTCGAATTTTCTGAACACCCTAATCGGTTTTTGAGATATTCGGAATCACAGAATCGATTAAAAAATAAAAGTGAGGACCCAATTTTTTTCTTAATAAGGGCTAGATATTGATTATGAGCATCAAATTGAGATATTTTTAGTAAGTTAAAAGAGAGAGTTTTTGTCTCGAAGAGCCGAACGTTATTTCAAATGATACTCCTTCTTCATTCCACATTGTCCAGTTACGATTTCGAATTTGACAATTAAATTACTTATAACGAAAACTTTTGCATAATTATTGTGGATATATTGAAGTCAACATAGCGTATAGACTAATTAGCCCTGTCAAACTTTTGATATGCACATAGATATAATTTCATAATTAACTTTGACAGCGTCATTGTTCTTCGTGACATACGAAGGTTTCAAACATTTTGTCGAGCCTCATGTCGAGCCAAAATATCATACATTCGTCCATATGGGGGCTGCCAGCACCGCAGAATTGGTAACTCTATATTATACTTATATCATATGAAACTGGTGAAGGATATTCTTGCTTTTTTCCGGGGACATTGAATAGGTGTCGTGTCTTATTAAAGTCCCTGTTGAAGTTTTGAAACAACGACGACAAGCACTTTTAGCAAATTCAAATCCAATAGCACTTGGGTTACGAACATTATATAGAGGATATGGTAGTACACTGCTCAGAGATGTGCCATTCGGGTTTCTACAAATGCCATTATGGGAATATTTAAAATTATGTTGGAAACGACGAATGGGAAGAGAGTGTACTCCTGTTGAAGGTGCAATCGCTGGAGCCTTTTCAGGTGATTTTATTCATGTATTCCAATCTATGTCTCAATGTTTTCCTTAGTTTGTTCTTGTAAAAATAACTGACTCAATAATATATGATTCTGTTATCACAGTTACAGTATCAGCGGCTGTGACAACACCCCTTGATGTAATAAAAACGCGCATAATGCTTGCGCATGCATCACAGAAGAAAGTAAAAATATTTTCGACAATGAAAGAGGTCTATAAAGAAAAAGGAATCAGGAGGTAAAAATTTATTGGCAATTTCTCGTTGTATTGGTTTCTTTATTAAGAGTGTGTTCTCATTTTTCATTCATAGAAAAAGATGTTTTTCTTTTCCTTAATTCTCATGAGGAGCTGAATCACAACTTTGTTTATTTTAGTATGTTAGAGATAGGAATAATATATATTTTTTTAATTTACAGCAAAAATTGACAACGAATTTATTAAGAGATGATAATTCTGATAAAACTGGGGACTTGGCAAGGAAGAATGGTTAATTTGTCGTGATTGATTTTCGTTTCAACGAAAAAATTTGATGTGAATTCAGAAACCTTCTATAGATCATTTCAATGCTAGTATGGGATATAGAGCATCAGGATACAAATCGGTTCGAATATGTTTGATTGTAATCTAGCCATTATTTTCCAAGATATCATCTGAGCGAGTTTAGAAAACAAATTCCGACAATTATGTGTTTGAAGTTTTCAATGGTGGGTTATTCATTTGAGCGCGCTTGACTACTAACACTCATAACTTCTAACCTATTCCAACTATCTACCAGAATTCATAATTCGGGTAAATTCCTTGATAAACAGAACGTGAAATTTGTTTTTTTCACCTAAAATTTAAGAATACACTCTTAATATTAGTTCCGATCAATTTTTGTTTTGTTCATTTGCTGCTCAGTAATATTATTTAAATTTTATTTCTAGTTTATTCACGGGATGTACATTGAGAGCAGTTGGATTCACTGTTGGTGGATTTGTTTTCTTTGGTATCTATGAACAATCGAAATATCTTTGTTCGACATTTATATTTACAAATTCATCACTGCAATAGGAATCAAAGAAAATCTCTTCGGAATAGAACATAGATTTGTTTCGACTTACTTTCCTAGTCACAGATTGTTCAAAAAAGAAAAAAGAAAAAAATAGAAAAATTCATCATTTTATTCACTCTTGTTACAAAAGTTTATATTATTATATATTGCGAATTTAAACACAAAAAAAGGATCGAGAATTTTGTATATACTTTTTAAAAAAAGGATCCTGCGTAATATAATAGAAAAAAAATTATTCTCTTCTATTTCTCCTGCATGTTATTAAAATATATAGTTGCAAAGTGAGCACGAAAATTTGCTCAAAACATACTTCCTTAACTATATTCAACAATGACCGCAAAAAAGTGACAGAAAGATAGTTCACAAGGTTTCACGTCAGTTGAATACTTTTTTCTTATAAAATTCAATGATAGAATTAACGACGATGCAAAAAAGCACAACAATTCGTTTTTTTTTCCATTTCTATTGTCAAATTGACAATATCTTCGGGTTTCCCTGAAGTTTTTGGATCTTGTACGTAATCTCTTGCAATCTCTCGAAATAATTCAGCTATGGATCATTCAATAATCACGAAAATGGTAATAAGAATGAAAAAATAAAATTTCTCAAAAGCAAATGAAATATACTCACCAACATTTTCACCAGTTTTACTCGACGTAACGAAAAATTTCGACTGTATTCCTTTGGCATAGTCCCTGATAGTATCTAAGTTGGGCATTGGTTCTCTTTGTTTTCCAACAATATCACATTTCGTAGCGCACAAATAAATTTTACATTCCTCCTCTTGACTTCGCAATTCTCTCACCCAACTTTTAGCACGGTTAAATGACTGTTGATCACATATATCATAACAAACAATTGCTGCTTTCGCTCCACGATAATATACGCTTACCATAGTTCTATAACTACAATACATCAAATAATATTAAAAAAAAAAGTAGACATGAATGCAATTACCCTGGTGAAAATATTTGTAAGAATTTGCAAAATTTTTACGAAAATTGTGAAAATCTATTAGAATATTCTTGATGAAATTCTGAGTTGTTATCAGAACCCGATATATGTTATTCACCTAACTTCATTCTAACAAGTTTTCATACCTAATGCACCGAGGGGATAGCGGTTAGACGAAATGGGCTATATATATTCTTCCAATTTTTATGATTTATCAAAAATCAATTTTTTCAACGTATTCCATTATTTGTTCTGGATAATATATTGTTGCTCCTATTAAAAATGATGATAATGTTCTTCCGAAAATGTTTGGCATGAGCCTACTAAAAACTTCTGAAGTCTGATATTCAATTTAATGAGTCATCATTCTTACATTTTTCAAAGAAAATCGGCTTCATGTGAGTTTGAAAAATACAAAAATTTCAGTCACAACTGTTAGGTAATTAGACAAAATCTTATACAGTTTATCACATCTAATTAGTTTTATGCGTCGAAGTATGAAGAATATGGAGACAATGTCATCGGGTAATTTTGGATCGAAAAGTTCCATTTCACTTCAAAAAAATGACCGTAAAAAAACTAAAAATGTTCGACCTTCGAAATACCATAGAAGTTTATTGATATGAATCCGCCACAGCTGACAATTATTCAATTACATATCGCAAAATGCTACTGGATCTATCACATTTTGTCATCGTAATTTTCACCAGGATAATCAGATCAAACACAAAAAACCATTCACCAATTTACCGTTCACTACCAGCAGTGTCCCACAATCCTAATACAAGTTTTTTACCATCGATTTCAATTTTTTTAGCCGCGAACGCCGTGGCAATTGTCTGTGAAAAAAATAGTTTGGTTTAATTTTCGTTTGTCATACAATGTTGCAAAGTCCTAATGAACAATATATCTCCATTTTAACTTTTAAATACACAATTACTAAAAAAATCTCTCTTACACTTCGATAATCCATACTCTCGTTGAATCTCTCATTCACATAACGCTCCAAAAGACTCGTTTTTCCGACGGCTTCATGGCCCAGCATTACTACTTTCAAATCAACTCGATTCATATTTTCTTCCACGTTCAATATACATGCACATTAAATTTTCACCATACATATGAAGAAAAATTAGTGTGTATTACTCAATAATGACTCGGTTGTTTGTGTCCATTGACGCATTTTTTTTTTTAGGTTATAAAGTTTAACTACTAGTTTGTCTTTATCCGTCAGAAAGTCGATCGACTTATGTCTTGTCCAAGGTGTAGGAACCATTAATAATTTTATATGTGTATAGTCACATATATACGAAACATTTTTGTTATTGAGTCCAATTAGATTTGAAAAGGAAATTAACGTTTATCGTAAGTACGAAAGCAAAAACACAAAACATATATACTGATGCGATTGTAACTATCGCAGTGACTATATGAAACTGATTCAAGTCGAGTGTGCTGCGTTGTGTGGTTAAACTTGTGTAGCATGCCAAAGTATGATAACAGTGTGCTGGCATGTCCGAATGAATGTAATATGATATTGTTTTGCAGAATTATTCATGTACAGCCCCTGACTCATTTGGTTTCACGTAACATTCACATGAATTCTTAATTGTAGTCAAATCCCGAGAAAGGCATATCACAAAATTGGATTATTCTATCAATTTTTTTTCAATGACCACCAAGTTTGTGATTGTAAATATTTTTTTTTTCGCTCGAAATTCGATTTTAAAGTTTGATCACCATGACTCTAATCGTATATATATTTTATTGAATTCCTATTATACGATTGATGCGTGAGCTTTCAGTGAATAACGAGAGTTAGTTCGAGTGAATGTTTCTTCGTCTATGATAGATTAATAATCGTGAATATTCAGAGTTACACATGAACACAAACGTTTGACTGGAATTTAACTCCGGAAAAATTCTCGATAAAAGATTGAAAAAATTTGGCCGGAACGATGTGGTTGAATTTTAACGAGCATGAACACGTACAGGGTGTATCTTCCATGGACTATAACATTTTGATTGTTATTTTAATTTCGTAGATAGGTGAGAGCTCGGGAATTGACGGTCAAACTAATTAATTATAACATAGCTGTTTAGACGTGAATTTATGATGGAAAAAAGAATAAAACAATTTCATTTTTCTACAGGAAGTTTATTACCATTATTTGGTGTACAACTTATTTCATTGATTCCACCATGATTTTTCAATTATTATTACTTTTTTTTTATGGAACAATGACTGTAGTTTCACGTTACATACGAACACAAATTTTACGTTTAGTTCCAAACAATGAATTTGTAATTGAATCATCTGAAATTTTGTGTCCATGACGAATACTTACAGTTTTTAACTCTTGTCTGTTTTTTCGCAACATAATAAATAACTGGAGGATAGGGATGTACAACTTATTTTTCTTTCATTCATTTGGCTTTGCCTTGAGCTGCAACTGCCGCCATTGCGGCTTTTACGGTTTCTTCATCGCCCAAAAATTTCATTGAAACAACTGGCTTGAAATTCTCATCCAACTCATAAACGAATGGGATCCCAGTAGGTAAATTCAAACCCATAATCTCATCATTGCTCAATTCTGAAAAACAAATACGTATAAATGATTAGTAGAATTCAATTACTAAATTCAATTACTAATGTTTTCTCTAGAAGAGAAGTGATATATCGATAAAAGAAATAATTTCAAAGTTGATCTGAGGGCGGAGAAAATGGAGAAACGAAAACCCGAAGTTCCACCCCTACATAACCTCATTACATAAAACTTGATATATTACTTTTTACGTTCATAACATTTAACTAGACAATCTTATTCTAAAATTTTTATCATTGATTGGAATTTAATTTCCCTATAAAATTACATTGATGTTATACGTACTATCGAGATGCTTGACAATTCCTCGCAAACTGTTGCCATGAGCAGCAATGATAATTTTCTTGCCCTCTTTGAGGTGTGGAATAATAACATCATTCCAATATGGCAATGTTCGGTCGATAGTTAATTTCAATGATTCAAATTTGGGAAATTCCTCGGGTTTTGGGCCATCTTTATAACGTTCGTCTTTGACGATCGTGTCGTAATATTTATGATCAGGTTCCATGGGTGGCGGTGGAGTATCAAATGATCGCCTCCAAATTTGTACTTGCTCTTCGCCATATTTCACTGCGGTTTCGGCTTTATTCATTCCAGTCAAGCCGCCATAATGACGTTCATTGAGACGCCAAGTTTTATAAATGGGAAGATTCTCCTGGCCAATTTCTTTCAAAATTGATTGCAGTGTGACTTGTGCACGAGTGAGAACCGATGTGTGCGCCTCATCGAACCTGTAACCAGAATCCTTGAGGGCTTTGCCGGCAGCTAGAGCCTCATTTTTCCCTGAAAAATATCGTAAAATTATTCAGTCAACATAAAACTCTTGACTTAAAGTAACTATATTTTTACTCATTACATCTAATGAACCATCGATAACTATTTCCCATCATCTAATTGAATGGTTATTGATTTTTATTCAACATCATTTCTGAATTCTATTGAAAGTGAGTCCTCAGCTACGACCTTTTGCCCTTGAATGGTGTCACCTTATACGTGAGATTCGTCGTGTTATCACTCACCTTTTTCTGATAATCCGGCGTCAAACCAACCGCAGAAAAGATTCAGTTGATTCCATTCACTCTCGCCATGACGAACCATTACAATCTTGTATTTTGCCATTGCTTTAATAATTGTTTTTTGTATATTCTACTTTCTTAATTGAAATGAACGTTTATCACGCACGACGAGATCGCTGTGACTTGGGTATCGAGAAAAATATGGAAATAGATGAGGGGGCCAAGCCAATAAAACTCGTAATCACTTTTACCGTTAGGTGCGCTGGGTTCGTTGTTTAAATTCATACGACGCGTAACAGTTGATAAGTCAGAATACTACATACCGACATCGTATACCGGCTATCGTTCTCCTCCACTACCGAATCGGTAGAACCGAAGCATATAGTTAGTATGATTTTAATCTAATTATTCTCGCAATTTTACCACAATTTCCATAGAAATTGTTGGAGATATGCACTTTTATCTGATAAGTATAAACATATTTCTTTCACTATCATAAATACTAATTACGGAATACCAGAAAAAACTATGAGAGTGTTTCTTTTGATTTCACTATATATACTTTATTTACAGAAGAAAATAAACAGATGGATAACGTATACTAAGTATATATATCGCACATACGAGTCATGATTTGATGTGAAATCATGTTCACGCATAACGATTATGTTTTTTCTGTTAAAATATTCGTGGATGATTGAATATATATATGCTCAGACGTTCCGAAACACAAAAAAATTTAGGATATGAAAGACTCTGGGTTTTCTACCTATTCAAAATCATCTTCCCAAAATATTATTAAAAAGTTTCATCACATTTTTAATTTATAGAACGCCGTGAAAAAATGTAAATTTTACTTTTTTTCTGAATCTTTGTCGGTCGCATGTTCCACCCCGGCACCCACAGCAGCCCCCACAGCAGCCCCCGCAGCCACCCCGGTCCCAACTGCTGCAGTGGTAGCTGCAGCAGAACCTAACACAGTACCGAGTGCTCCGACAGATTGCAAAGTTGCAATTACTCCGCCAGCGGCCGTTGCCCCACCACCGAACACACTCATCATCGACGCAGCTAAGCTACCAGCAGCAATTCCCGCTGACGTGAATCCAGCTGCTGCGATAACGAATGGTGCTGCAACGATTGCTGCTCCACCACCAACCATAGCTGCGATTCCACTGATTGCAATTATTCTGAGTGTCGCTGGAGATATATCAGATGTATCCATTCTTTTGAAATGTCTTATCGCTACTTGATGTGTTCCTACGATTTGCATGGTCTGTCCACCGAAAAGCAATAATAATAAATACCACAATACTATACAATTACTGCATTTCAATCTATTGTCCTCACCAAAATAACTCCTTTCTTGGAGAAATCATATGTTCTAATGATTACTTTACCATCTTCAGCACGAGACGTAGTGATCAAAGTGTCTTTCTCTTGAATTGTGGTACTCTAAAAGTTCCGCGATGTAATTTCAATCCGATTATCCATGCTTATTTCACAAAGAAAAAAGAACAAGTGATAATAATCACCACCAATTTAGCTCCAGAAGGTATGATTTCCTTGTACTCTACGTGAGGCATAAACACCACTGTTTGTGTTTTGTCCATCGTAACAGTTTCAATCAACCATTCTCCATTTTCTTCCGCTATTTCTAGTTCTGAACTGAACATTCCCATCATCAGAGTATAGTCATCTCCTTTATATGAACAATATAAAAATTTCCATCGAGTTAGAATACATAAATGATAGTTAAAATGCGAATATTTTCAGAATAACTGCAATTATACTTGATATTTTCAATTATATTATTTGTATTTACCTAGCAGTTTGTGAAACACGTCAATATTCCTATCTTTTTTATGTTTATATTTTCCAGTGATGCAAACCATTTTTCAAAAGCGACTTCAACAAAATGGAGTGACGTGTATTATATGTAACTGCGATGTGGCACCTATCGAATAATCGAAATGATCTCAAAATAATTTCTTCATTATGGAGCTAAAGCATGCAATTGATACATATATTCATATTCTGTTCTCTTATCAACAATTAGGAACATGGATTTGGGTACTATTAGAACTGGATTATGTGCGGTAGAGTGTGATTAATTCTCAACAATACATGGATTGTATACTTTATGAATTACTTGTAAGTTCAATGTACAATGATTTTGCAGCACTTGATCGCACAGGCTGCGTAAGATCTCGACGGCGACTGATCGAATATGAACAATAAGTTACTCAACACCCGATTTATCGATATATTACAAAGTGAAAAATTATGAAGTTGAAACTGATACGACCTGTAATAGAGCAAGTAAATACCATTCGTGAATGTTATTTGAACACTAGAATTCACCCTGCTGCAGTCGCAACCGTCAATTGTTATCCTTTCGAAATGATATATATTATATTGTGGGAATTTTCGGGTTTGTATTGGATGGTGAGTAACAAAAGGTGCTTCCCAGATATAAGACCATGAATAACATGGTGTCACCCAGAGTGAAATTTAATTACAACCAGTGTATGATATATCTGTCCAAACTATACAGTAAAACCTCTATAATTGTGAGTGTTAGGTTATCGACAAATTTTCAACGATTCGAAAATGACAGTATGAGTTATGTTCGCGGGCATCTTGAACACTCAAAAATGAATGATCACATACCTTGTATTTATTCATGACGTTTGTCGTAAAAATAATTGCTCTAGACATATAAAAATATAGTGAATGCATATATGCATATATTATCGTTTCATATATCAGGGTTTGAAACCTGTAGCGAGGCCATTATAATAAGTACAAGTGCGATGAAGGTATGAAGGTCTTTTTGTAATCGAAATCACAAAAAAATTCATACTCGATATTTTTACGCACGGTTTGAAGCTTGAACGACCACGAATCTTCATAAGCATATACTTTTTTCCATATTACGAATATTAATCATAAAATCCAAGAAGATAGTGTGAGAATGTTCTTTTTTCTGGTCGTTAGTTATTTTACAAAAAATTATGAATAGATAACATGCAAATTCGAATATCGCACTTTTGTTTATCACTTTGTAATGTAAATAGTACACATATATTGAAGAATGATACATGAATAACGACTTATATTCATTTCATCTTTTTGAAACATAACGTAAATATTTCCTAACATGTTTTGATTCTGAAACATCAATGACTACGATAAATATTACTTTTTATATTAATTTCTCGTTGCACGAGCGACCACGGCACCTGCAGCAGCCCCTGCAACAGCTCCAGTTCCTGCTGCGGCGGCTGTTGCTGCAGTTGAACCCAATACAGTACCAAGTGCCCCAACAGATTGCAAAGTTGCAACCACTCCGCCAGCTGACGTTGCTCCACCGCCTAACACACTCATCATCGATGCAGCCATACTACCACCAGCTATTCCACCTGACGTGAATCCAGCTGCTGCGACAACGAGTGGTGCTGCAGCAACTGCTAAACCACCACCAACAACAGCGGCGGTTCCAACCAATGCAATGTTAGAAGGTGTCCATGGTTCGGCCACATTTGTTCTTTTGAAATATCTTATCGCCACTTGTCCGGTTCGTGCAAGTAGAATTTTCTGTCCACCAGGAAGGCATGATAATTAATATAACTCTATACAATTTCACACTGTTTAACGTTGCTCACTTACCAAGACAACTGCATCCTCTGTGAAATCATATTTTCTGATTATTACATTGCCACCGTTGGTAATGAAAATTGTAATCAAACTGTCCCCCGCTCTCGTCGTGGTATTCTGAAAAATTTTTGGGTTTATATTTACATCAATTTATGAAGTTTCATATGGAAATTAAACAAATTAATTACCTTCAATACAACACCCGAAGGTGTGATTTCTTCATATTCTGTATCAAGTGTAAACACTGAAGTTTGTACTCCTATCGCTGAAACAGTCTCAATCCTCCACTCATCATTGTTCTTCGTTATCTCTAGTTCTGAGTTACAAATCCCCATCATGTCAATATAAGCAACTCCTTGATATCAACAATATAAAAATTTTTATCCGATTAAAGAAAAAAGTATATATATATATATATATATTTTCCATTGCTTTGATGTTTGTGTTTATCGGGTTGCAATAAATTATTGAAACCTAAAATATTTCAGTTTTCCTCATTTTAGGAGTTTCGGGTCTCATCAGCATTTACATACATGATAAGATAATAATGCCGATGTTTCCCGAATATATACAATGGTGCATACTTTTCATTTATTTCAATGTTACTTTATATTACCTAGAATTTGGAGAAATTCATCAACATTCTCATCCCTTTCATGTTGGTACTTTCCAACAATGTTCACCATTTTGTTTGTTTGTGCAATTGCGTCGCGGCACCTGTTGCATACAGGAGAATTGATAAGGATGGGTGTATGTGTACATGTGATATTAATCAAACTAGGCACTCATTGAGCGTGGAACTTTCATCGCTGTAAGGATTTTCTTTTTATGGTGTAGCAGGAGGGCAGAAAAAAATGGAATTAAAATAAGAAACCAAGCGATCAATCAAATTTGTTGCAATAAATTCATAATTCTTCTGATAACGTACGTAATGTAGTTCTCCAGATTACGCGACGTTAAAACTCGAACGGGCAGAAATAGAAAAGACAATGAGAGTTAAATCTAATATGCAAATATTGTACGGTCGACAAACAATAGATTGCAATGTTGATGAATGTTGCCACTGCCACAATCACTTGTTTTCTTTTCCAAATAATGGTAGAAAGGGCCGTTGAGCGTCAAATTTTTACAAATATTGCCGTATTTTTTTGTTTTGTTCCTGTCTTGAGTGGCACTGACGAGCTATTTTGTCCTCATCCAGCCACTTTTAAAATAGACGATTGTATAGTTCGTTTGTCGAACACCAGACATCAGCCACTTCGGTCGTTGATTCCAATCGTCGATAAATTAGAGTACTGCATACCTTTATATTTATTTCGTCTCATTTTCTTCGCATTATACATAGCACTCAAAAACGCCAGTTTTATTTTTAAACACTCAGCCCGTAAAATCAACCCTTTGTTTTGATGTCGTTTTTTTTCAATCGATTAATTGTTGGGCAATATACGAGTGTGATTAATCTTTTTATTGTCATACTGTGTGGAGTTAGATATAATTTTTAAGTCTTGCATTGTCATTATATAAATTTAATAAAAATTTTTACATTCTGCAATTTTGGGGTTAGCAGACGTGAATGAAAATATTTTTCTAAACAAACGACCATTTGTGACAATGGATAATCCTAATGTTAATGATAATCTTCCATTGCCAATGGATAAAATGCCCGACTCTTGGTTTAAAGATGATCGTATGAATGCAATGTTTGCGGAGTTTCGAAATCGTTCAGTTAATCCACAGGACTGGGATTCAAAGTACAAATTCTGGGATGAATTAATTACTGATTGGCTGAGTTACAATAAACAGTGTAGTTTTTCTATTTTCCAACTCATTTCTATATTTAAGAGAAAAGGTCGAACACCACTTTGTCTTCCAACCGTCGTCAATGAATTATACAAGTAAATATGAATGAATTGTAATATAAACAAATTTTCTTGTTGATAAAACTTCAAATGATTGATATAATTTGATGTTATAGTTGTTCATAATTTATGTTGATGTTCATCGTTGTAGAAAGGGCGAAATAATGAATGAAGAACAATTTCTCAATGAACCAATGGCAACGTGGACGTCATGGGCAGTGAATACAATGGTGAAGAAGCCAGTAACATGGTCGTTTTCAAAATTGAAAAGCTATTTTATTCCCAATATAAATTCTGATCGTGATATGAAATATATACACGTTAAGACAATAAAAGAATTGGCAAATATTATTTTGGGTCTGGCCAAGAATGAAAAAGAATTAATTCTATCAGTGCGCCAAATAACAACGAGATGCAATGAAAAATTAGAATGTAAAAATATTACCGAGGATAATATCAAATTGGCTTTATTATGGATTGGAAGATTGAAAAATGATGGATTTTGTGTTATTAAGAATCATGGTGAAAATAAATCGGATCGTCTTTTCAAAATTCATGCTAATGGAATTGATAATTTAACGGAGGCGGACGAAGGTTTGTTTAAATTGAAGGAGAGCGAGCGAATTCTGTTGGAAAAAATTGAAGCGCTAGAGATTGAACGAAATGCGCTTTTAATAAAAGCAAAATCATCAATGGACAGTGGACTTCGTGAAGTAGCAAAAACTCATATCAGAAAAAAGCGAGAGTTGGATAAAAGGATTGAGAAACATGCATCGACATTGCAAAATCTCCATACGTTAATATCAAATATTCATGATGCTCACTCGAATACTGAAGTTCTGGCAGCATACAAAAGAGGAAGTAATATTCTGAAAGGCTTTGAGAAAGCAGGATTGAATGAATTTGCTGTAAGAGACACAATGGATGACATAACTGAGGTGAAGAACCAATCACAAACTCTATTCAGTCGGGAGAACAAATTCTTTTGAATAATATAATTTAATCGTTTTAAATGAAATTTTTCAGGTCGTGAGCGATATGACGGAAATCCAGAGTGCATTGTCTGAATCATTGAAAATCAATGACTCTGATGCAGAGTTGGAAGAAGAATTGAAAGAACTTTTGAATAGTAGTTCACATGATACATCTCTACCTTCTGTGCCTGACTCAGAACTGTCCGATTTGGAGAGAGAACTTGGAATTCTGGATATAAAAAGTTCGAACGCTTTTGTTTAACAATTGTTTAGCATTCCATCATTTATTCGAAAAAATTTTACTTTTTTCTTTTTTCTTCAGATCTTCCGCAGCCACCACAAACATCACGCCAACCCCTTAATTACCCGAAAAATCAAGGACTTACAAATTAATTGCACAAAAATGACAAAATTTATTTTTCTATGATAATTCGAACTTCTAAAAAAAATTTGATATGCGTTTGTAATTTATTACTAATTTACAAATTACTTTACAATTTTATTATGTAAGCAGTCCAATTTTTTTGTTAGGAATTCTGTGAGTTGAAAATGTCTATACAGTTTGGTAGCACATCATATATGAAAAGAAAATGCATGTTGTGAAATTTCATTTGCACTAGTCTTTCTGCCGGACAGAGGTTGGAGAAGTTAATGAACGGATCAAAAAAAAAAAAAATAGCAAATAAAGTGTCAATCATGAGAACATTCCGACGCGCAGCTTCGACGTGACTAGAACGAATTGCGATGGAATCAACAAGCCAAAAAAACACTTCAGTGCGTCGTTGAATGACAAGGCGGAATATTTTTGCTTGTATTTATTTTGAAAATGATGTCTTGAATCCACGTTATGTGACTTGAAATTTTTGTATAGAGAGAATAAAGATGGCTGTCGCATGTACGCGAACCACCTGATAATTTTGTACCAATTCCAACGCTAACAACACCACGAAGATACCAGAGGCCTTGATCGCTGAATGCTAATCCGCCGCCGCTATCACCATCGCAAACTGATGTCCCTGTAAACATCAATTTCAACAATATTATCGGAGTGCTCTAAATTTTTAGTAATTATTACGGGGGCTTGTAGCGTCCCCAGAAGTACTCAAGAGTATAATGAAGTTTGACACCATTGATTGGCAACCGCTTCAATATTGATATGCATATACATTTCTAATTACCATTCGTATAACCAGCACAGAATTTGTCGATTGTTATGAACTTTTCAGCATCCGCAGATACACTCGCCGATTTGCACTGACTTAAAGGAACAATTGGCACAGTAATTGATTGCAGTAAACCACTGGACGAGCCCGTTTCTGTCCTCCCAAAACCAGCAACTATTCCCATTTTCCCGACGTCGATTGCCGTTTGATCATTGGTCGTCCTGTCAAGGCATATTGGCACAAGATAAGATGTATATACGAATGGTCTGTCAACGTGCAAAATAGCAATATCGCGAGCATAATTTCCATCGAAACCCAAATAATTGCAGCTCATATAAATCTTCTTAATCTTAAAAACAAAACGAAGAAATTATAATCATAAAACAATATTGATCAAAATTTAAAAAAGGATCAGCTCTAATACTAACGTCACGTTTATGAACAATTTTCGGATCGTGCAGTGGACTGTTATAGTCGCGGAATATATTTCCAGTGGCAATCGAAAATGTCTGTGGATCGCCAATACGTTTAACATCCTCATCGTAGACACAGTGAGCCGCTGTTATCAATAAATCATTCGATATTATTGTTGCACCGCATATAAATAATTTGGCACCACCACTAGATTGAGACCGGTATATTGTGGCGTGCCACGGAAATTCCGTAATATTCGGCATACTTCCATTGACAATCAGCGGTATTATACTTGTGTCGGATCTCACGCCACATGCTAGATGAGACATACACACAATCTTAAATTTTATCTCAAACAAGAACCATATAAAATTATTATTATTATTAATCCTTTAATTTTGTGCAAACACATAAGAAAGAAGTATTATTTACAAATAGGAGTTGAAAGGAATGGATATACTGACACATTTGTTTAGTTCAGAACAGCAGTCAATTAATATCTCTGTAATATTTATTGCACTTTCCAAACGAATAAATAAATCAATCAACAAAACAAAAAAGTCGACGATGGAAATCGTATTTCTATTTTTAATCTAATCAAATATTTGGATGTAGATTGCCAATTAAAGGATTAATTATTTGGTTCGAATCACAAAATACATAGATACATATACATATATTTTTCTCTATTAATTGATATATATCGATGAATTGAATAAAATAATGAATACTTTTGAAATGATTAGCCTCTTATGACATCACCATCTTTTGAAATTGCTCATACATATAGATGCGAATAAATAAACAAACGTAATTAAGGGAGAACACCAGGGTGAAACTTTTGAAAAATTGATTCTTTTTTTTCATACTTTCGAAGTACGTGCTTTCAAGAATCTGTGGGAATATTATAACAAAATCCCGTAGTTTAGAAATTATATTCCCTTTTTTTTCCCACTAAGTCATTCTATTGCAGTAATTGAACTCAGCAGCGCCAAATTTTCTTGTTAATCTACTTTGATAAATTATATAATATTATAATATATTCAGTACTTTTGAATGACATCCCATTCAATTTTTGCCCATAAAAATAACATGCATTTCTTGTTAATGGAAACACGATAAAAAACCCAATTTTCCTGAGTCAACATCCTGTTCATTTACCCTTAGAACAATGAAGTTTTTAAGTATATTGTTTGTGTTTCGAAGATCTCACATCAATTTGTGGATTATCATTTTCGTGATGAATATCAGTGTAAACAATCACCTTGTCTCTCGATATTTCGATTATATTTGACGTATGACAATTGATATTATTTAAATTATTCAATCCAGTACTATTAACACTTAATAATGTGCCATTTGTGAATATGTTGACAATAAGCGGACCTGGAACACATTCTATTGGCGCGGGTTCCCATTCCCCTTTTGAATTGCATCGAACGCGGTCGAGTTGATGACCCAGCGGTGAAAGATCTTCACGAAAACTATTGCGACATGATAATTTGGCAATTGTTCTCGGTGGTACTGGCAATGCGCACGATTTCCATTGATCATCATAAGTACATTCGGCCACTCTTGAAGCTGAACTCAAACTCTCACATTGAATTTCTGTTAGAGAAAAAAAAGTGACGTGTAAGAAAAAACTTCAGACTTTTTTCATCAATTTTTTGAGGTAATGTCAAAAAATAATCTATCAGTCTTCCGGAGGCATTGACGGTCGCTCGTGAATGTATTAAAATTAAAATTTATTCAAGTTGAGATTTGAAACCATTTTTTATATTCGAAGATAATTATATTTAATAATATTAATAAGAACGCCGAAATTTCAATGCAAACAGTTGGATTTCCCAAAAAAATTCACCACCCTGTTCACATTCGCTATTGTCTATTATATTTATATGCAAATATCATTTAGTGCAATGTTATTCTAGGATTTGTCTCTGTATCAGTTATTCACAGTATTCTGAATTGATAATTATTCGAGAATATTGTCAGTTGGACAGAATAGTTTATTGAGGCGACCGTATAATACCTTCGTGGGGATTAGTTCTTGGTCTCAGGTAATACTTGTTGACTGGAGTGTACTTTTTTGTAATAAATAAGTTTTTCCATCGTAAGTTTTTACATCAGTAGAAATTGATCGATTCCTTTGAATCAATTGTCAAAAGAAACAATTCTATAGTTTATAAACTCGCTGCGTGGGAAGAAAGTGAATATATAAATAAAACAAAAAGACCCGTTCATTTCGCTTCCTGTTGTCGACATGAAAGCCAACTTTTGATGCAGGTCTTACAACAAATATTTTTTTAACACAGTCTAATGTAACATAAACAAACGTACCAACGCAAGTGGGTTCTCTAGACCATTTTCCAGCAGGACCGCAATAAACATCACTGGATCCTTTTAATTTATACCCACTATCGCATTTGTACACTAGGTATGTTCCAGGCTCGAAAACACTGTTATCGCGAGCGTCACAATGAGAATTTCCTTGACATTGTGATTTATGCAACTTCCAGTGTCCATTATTTGGTTGTCGTGGTGGTGAACATGGCTGCCGTGTTTGTAATGGTCGGCCAGTAGTTGTGGTGGGTAGTTGAGTAGATGAACTTGTTGATGTACGATCATTCGAATTAGCTTGCCCATCACAAAGAATATATTCTTCATCTGAGCCATCAGCGCAATTTCTCACGCCATTGCATTTCTTGTCACCATCGATACATCCGCCATAGGTACAACGGAATGTGAACGGCGGACATCTGACACAAATAATTAAATCATAATTTGGATTGGAGTCGCAATTAAGCGTCTTCAATACCAACTCTTCTCAAATGCACTAGATTGACTCTGAAGCAATCATTCAACCGAATAAACAGTAAGGATTAGCCATATTCCCAGGTAAAATAATCTGGCATATTATGAATCTAATTAATAGAATGTCTGTGTTGAATGATTGGATTAAGGGGAAAAACGATTGAAATAACAGAAAACATGTTGAAAGTTAACATCAGTGACGAAATCACTATTCATCAAGACAAATGCTGTGGAACCCTTCCGTGAATCAACGTATGTTCGCCTAGAAGTCTCGCGATTGACTGTACCTTACCTAATTTTCAATATTTTTCGTTACAATTACCTTAAAACATCGTTGGATACATTTTTAATGTCATATTCATTCATAAATTGTTCAATATTTCACTGTGTTGTCATTGCAAAACCATATAATGAACTTGTACATTCCGGCTACAGTACGGCATTACGTACTCAAAGCTTGCAATTAAAAAAAATTGCATCTGGCAGTTCATTCAAAAAAGAGTTACAAAAATTTCATAATATGCTTATTAATGAGTGAATAAGTTATCTACTCAATTGTCTTATTATATTATCAAAAGTTCTATTGCACAGAAAGAATGAATTTCAATAAATCGCCGGAGCAGAATCGACTTGATATGTTCTATAGTTTATAATGATTAATTGTATTTTTTTTCTGAAAAAATTCCCGGAGACTAATAGTGAGTCGTAGAAGAATTCTTTCAGAGGATACTTGTGAAACTCATTATTGTCTATTCTATCTAGCTATGATAGAATTAATTCGCATGATAGCTGCAGCATAGTATTGAACAGAATTCGATGTTCAAGGGTATATCGTTGTGAGCGGACTGTGAAATGTTTATGGGAAAAGAAAGATTCTTGGTTGAAGATAGCCCCGTGTGTACTTTGAGAATTGATATTGAATAGTACATGAAAATGTATGACGTTTTTTATTTCTTACTGAATTGATTCGCATGTTTTTGATGTCTCGTCTGATCTATCGCTGCATTCAATTGAGCCATCGCACACGCCTATATCATCAATGCACTGGCCATTGTCACATCGAAATTGACGACTAACGCAGCTTGGCCGACGTGTTGATATATCAGTGCTGCGATTAACACATTTCGTGGGTTTTTCATCACTTTTGTCCGCACAATCATCAATTCCGTCGCACTCTTTATCGCCATCTACACATGCGCCGTAATCACAACGAAATGCATATTTTGGGCATATTATTTCAGGTTTCAAACATACTGTTCTTGTTTCATCACTGTCATCAGTACAATCCTTTTTGCCATCACAGAGAAATTCACCCGCTATGCAATCGCCATTTGCACAACGGAATTCATCAAGTCTGCAATGATTTATCTCAATGTTAATCGTGGTCATAATTAATTTATTGAGAAAGTAATTGATTTCTTTTGCTCAACTACCAAAAATTATTTGCTTACCCACAAACATTGGAGTTACGGTCTGGAAATTGGAATGTATCGGAAACTCCGAAAATAGCTAAATTAAAACCATATTAATGTATTAAAATTATGAAATATCGTCAATATGAATGTTCCATCCAAATGTTCAATTGTTAATTGAAGAAAAATATATTGTTCTTGAGGTACACCATTTTGTATTGGTGGGAAGAAATGGTATTCCCACAAGACAAAAGGCGCGTGCTGACGGTTATTAAGTGTCAATATGAAAAATAAGAATGATAGAAGAACAATAATTGTATGTACGATTCAGTGGTGGTTATTATCCAGTTGTTACTAATGATGAGTATTAGTTAATGTCTTTCTCATGAGTATTTGTCATCTTCACATAAACATTACGAAACGCATGTGTATTTGTATGGAGTAATAGAATTCAAAACTACAACAGTACTCGACATGTTTATTAGTTCAGTCAGTAGTTTCAAAACAGGAGTCCTTGGCAAGAGAATTCTAGACGTTTTTTTAATGGCAGAAATTGTTAGGGTAGTTCTACGTGTGGATGAGGTATTTCACAATAAACCCTAGAAATCTATGAATCCCTTTCGGTGTCGAATAATCGTACCATTGCCATACATATATATATATATATATATATATATATATATATATTGTCAATGTGCGACGCTTGGATAAAATATGCAAGTTCAAGGACGCGATGTTGAGGCTGTAGATATATAAGCATGAAAATACTTGTTCTATGCATACAACCGGTTTTGCTCCACAAGCTTGGGTTCCTAGATTTCATCTTGGATATTTTCATTGATGTTTTCCTCCATTTGCTCACACGTTTTGTTATGATTGCATTTCATGATAACAATTTTTTCATCTCGATGAGATTCTTTTTTTTTTTTCAAGTCAAACGATATCACACTGACCCCTTGGCTTTCGCCTTATCAGCAAAAGCCAGTAAAAGTGTCGCCAAATTTGAAACACACTAACATATTCACTGCACTCGGAAATTAATCTATTCGTCATAAATAAAAAATTCATGAACTCTATAAAAAATATTGCAACTTCAAATAATATTTTTTTCTCAGGCGGTATACCTTAAGCAAGTCGAAAATTAAGAATTCTCAGAGATTGTTATGGTGAACGCAATTTATTTGTTTGAAACATGAAAAAACGTGGTCTGGCGATTGAAAATATTACCCCAAAATATCAGTAACGACCATAAAAATTTGACTGTAGAATTGAAAAATGTCTCAGCAAGGGTATCTCGTAACTAAGTAACAGATTCAATTTTGCCTCATATTAGGTGAACGAAACTGGAATTTATCATAACCAATTTTATAAATATTGTTTCTATCCGGAATGGCGTTGAAAAATATGCTATTTTTAATTTGAAAATTCTTTTTTTTTAATTCATGAACGGGAAACTGAACAAGATATTAGAAATCTCGTAATAATTACTAGATTATGATACTGAAAGCAGGTGCAACAAATTGCATGTAATGTCGATTCCCTCATCTCCCGAAATAATTGAAAATCTCCGATGGCACCATTAAATAATGGCACTATTTGAAACAAATAATATTCAGAAGACAATTCTTCTCACTTATCGAAGGTTGTGTAAACCCTTGCACAATGTGTTCCTCGATAAAATTACTTACCAAAACCTATTAGAACACAAATACATTCGATAACTGGGATGCTCATTGTCAAGATGATTGTATCATTGAATAAATTTCACGTTTAACTTTTCAGTCGTCGCTAATTTCAACACTTCCCTTCTTTGCCGTTTTTTTTCAATACTCGGGGTCACGCGATGACCATACGGCCAACAATTTAAACCACTACTGATTTGAGGAAGTCCACACGGAACTTGAATACATGAACAGGGGAAGGCACACGCAAACATTATGTCACGTATCGTATTGATGATCTCCCCACTTTCATAACTGTTTATATATTGTACAAGTAACTGTGGGCTTTACCCACTTCATATCAATTTCTCGGAACGATGAAATGAATAATTATAAATTTTTCCCATTAATCCGTAAAAGTATTGCTTGTTGTTTGGGAATATATTCCTTTTCCTATTATCAGAGAAAATTAAACTAATATTTTACATAATATTTCTTATGTCTCTTATTTCTTTTCTCCGTTTTTTGTGTACAATTAGTTATTCCATGTCAATTATCATTAGATGGGGTTAAACGATGACATTAGTTTCTAATATTTTTTCACTGTCGTCTTCATCCTCAACGATTCGTTGTTCATATTCACGTTTAGCAAATGTGTGACGAGCAAGATCGCCAAGCCACAGCAACATTCTAATTAAAAATGTCAAGGATGCAATGTGAATAAAATTTAACAAACCGTCTTGACCATGAATTCAGTCGATGACTACGAAACAATATGATGACAAAAGAGAAAAAAAGGATACGATCGCTCAGTGATTTCAGTTTCTTCAATGTGTCGTAATATAAAATCATTATGGAACTTTTGAACTTGTTCATCGCAATCAGACCACTCCAATGTTTCATGCATACCATCTGCCCCATATCTCCTGTTATAATTGTCATAATGTACCTAAACATACAGAGTAACAATGGAAATACATGAAATGTGTTATTGAAAAAAATTTGTTTGCGGAGCAATGGAATATGGATTAAGAAAAAAAATGTTCAACCAGAAAGTAGTTCGAATGAACAATATAACTCGGCCAAGTAAAATGCCAGCGTTTGATTATATCTTTGCACAAAATCTGACATACTACTTTTCCTACTTATTTCATACGTTTGAACTAACATTGGATTGAACATTTGTTGATCAATTTTAATTTTATTTTCCGTTAATAAATATTGTCTCATGAAAACCAAACAGTCGTATGCGTTATTTTATGCCGTGTCAAGGATAGAAAAGATGCCAAAATTTTGCATAAAACATGTACTTGCAGCAATCTGTATGAATATGGACTATCAGACATGTAACATTTGGGTGCGTTTAAATAACATTAATTCAGACGCATGTATAAGAGTATTGGCTACTGGTCAGAATCTATTATGAAGCGAATGACTTTTGTTTACGACTTCCTGTTTTTAATTTTTCGATCAGTTATTCTCATTTGTCCAAACTCAAGAGAATTAAAAATCACAAAATGTACGCTTTGATAGTCTAACAAATACATGAAATGCCGATCGGAAAACTCAACTATACAACAATAATTTGTCTAAGCAAACAAAATAAATAGGAGAAGAACAAATCAAAGCTTTGCCCAATACTATTATATAAGGATTCACATCCCGCTGTATTTCATTCATTTTGTTAATTTCGACAAACTGTTGAATAATAAACATTTCATGAGACTTTTTAATTTTCATAACGCAACATCCATTCTATCAAATATAATTATCGGAAAAAAAAAACTTACATGATTGAGAACTAGACCTAGACCTGGAGCAATTGGCATGTCTATTTTATGTGGTTCGAATGATTCCGCAATAATTTCTTCGGGCACTATATTTCTTATCACACCAATTAATAATGCCATCATTTTTCGTATTTGATGAAGCATGAAGCTCTGGCCTCTAACTAATATTGTTGCAAATTCGATACCTTCAGATATATGAGTATTCAAACAATGACATTTCATCATGTATCGCATCGCACTTGGATCAAAAGGTCTCCTGAAATTGAGATAGAGAATTAAATTCATTCGAATTGAAGTAACTATTCATCATCACATAACAATTCTCGGAGCATAGAACGATTACCGTACACTTTAGCTGTAAAGTTGTGGAAGTTATGAGTTCCCTCGTACAATTTTAATACTGAATTCACTCTATCAAGCAACTCTGGTGATATTCGAAATTCAGTGTACGGCTTCCCATCAATAACTTGTAATTCCTTTACTCTTGCCTCAATTTCCTCGTCTGTGAATATACGTGTAATTATACTGGGATCATCCGGTGCAAATGCAAATGTTGGCAATGTATATGTGTAACTTCTTGAATTACACTGAGATTTACTGTTAAAACCTTTAGTAACACGTTTCAAACCAAATACGCGAATTTGTTTGGGTAGGAATTCGTTTATATCATCGATATTTGCATGATCGGCTGGAAAATTCCATTAACATTATCAAGTTATTTATTTTTTGTTTTCAACCAAATTCTATGATAGAGTTAAATAACGTACGTAATTTCACCGAACAAATTTGTCGTGTGGCAGAAACTCCTTTATCTGTTCTTGCTGCCCGTTGAAAATGCGTATATTGAATTGTATCAAATGCATCTTCATCAATCAATTTTGCTTTGAATAATGCACCTATCAAATCTTCCTCAATTGTTCGCATTTGTGGATTTCGCTGCATGCCATAGTAATCCTTTCCCAAATAACCTAACATTAAAGCAAAATTTTTTTTCTTTATACGCTCGGTTTTTTGCATTTTTTCATTATGATTGTCATTCACATTGTCATCTAGGGGTCGTTTTTTATTTTCAGGTTTATTTTCAGTTTCTGCTCCATTCACCTCCACGATAGTCGACATATTGTATTGTGAAATTTTAACTGCAGAAAAAAGACAACATGATCATATAAACCGTATTCGTGTCACTTTGCTTTATAGGAAACAAATATGCGAATAGTGAAATAAAAGTAACTCACCAAAAGAAGGTATAATGCTACTCAGGCGGTAATGTTTAATTATACCAAGCATTGAACCGAATTCTTATACTTCTGTTTATTATATTATTATGTCAATTCAATAATTGTTCATAGACACTATTTGAACTCGAATATTTTATTTTGTTGATTATATTTCATTCTTGCTGTATCTGTATTATTGAATAAACATGAACGACCATGTGCACATCGTCGTTTACGTTCCTAACCTAAAAAATGCGGGGAAAAAATATTTTTTGCCACAACTGCGGTTGCGTTTCACTGTTCACTCCTCTGCTCGTAGGCGCTTTACACACATTCAAACCTACATGTATATGTGTATATGAAGATTGTGAGGTTACAGGAATAAATTTTAATTGTTTGACATAAGTAAATAGAATTGAAATTTATTATTTGTTTTACAATCATTGTTTAATGATTGGAGACATGAACAAAATTTCGAAACGATGGAACGATGGTCCGTTTGAAGACAAGAATTCTCTGCTTTTTCAATAAATTTTGAAAATATATTAAGTAAATGTGGCCACGAAGAAGATTGCGTGATTATTTAAAAATGAAAACTTGGAATGTCGATTTTGAAATTAGTATGAAATAGCATCTGTGGAATAACAGAAATATAGAAAATTCAGAAACAAAAAAGTTTTATCGCGAGATGACCATTTTTTTATTTAAAAATTTCTTTAATCGCACCAATCGTTTTGGAATTCTGTTAGTTTGTACAATTGGATTGTGTATAACAAACGATGCACAAAATGTCATGTGGAAACAGGCGTATAAGACTGTGTGCACCAGATTCGTTTTGATCAAATTATGTTTTCGTGAATAAATAAATTAATAAACACATAAATGTACACACATATGTATGTCCACCAAATGACTTTTGCTGGATGGAAACATCTGTTTATTGTATAGCGGAATAACAATAATAGTTTGTATAATTCGACGCAATATTTGAATTAAAAAAAATTGATTCTTTGTAAAAATTAGCTATTGAGAAAGAAAGAACTATACATAGAAAATCAAAAAATAAAAGTAAAAATGTAACTTACTCTTCCTTAGATCGACATAAAATAATTTATGATAAAAATCAATAGATTTTTTTTGTTTTCACAAATGTATGATTCCTTCTATATCCTGCATACAATATCATCTCCGAACAAGAGATCTCGAACGTGAACGTTTATGTTTTCTATGTTTTTTTTTATCTGATGATTTACTACTCAAATGATGAGATTTCGACCGATCTCTCGTTTTTTCACGATCTTTATCTTTTTTAGTATTTTTCCTGCTCAACTCGGAATTATCGTGACGCCGATGTTTCTTCGTTTTTTTCGATTTGTGATGAATATCTTTGTTATTTGATTCATATTTGCGTTTATGTTTCCCATCAGAATTAGTGGACTCATCACTCGTACAAGATCTTTCACGATGGTTAAGAGCTCTTTTGTGACTCGATCGTCTACTTTGTACATTGTCATCTTCCTGTCTTGACATTCCCTCGGGGTCTGGTGAATCTTGTGTGCGTTTTCGACCAGCTTTATTGTTAAATTGTTCGTATGTTGAAATATCTAAGTAAAAAAAAATTCCAACATAAATTAAATATCCGAAAATCAAAAGTTACGATCATATTTGATCGCATGAATTTCTTAGAAAAAATGATTGCACTTACTCAAAACTCTTGAATTGTTCATATAATTTTCTTTCGTCACAGGTTCAATGAGATATCCATTGAGAGACACACATTTATTACCAAGTGCTAATTTTACTATTAACCTCCCTGATTCATGGTCGATGTCTTCTAGTTGACCAAAATTATTATTATATTTACCAGCTATAATTCGTACATAACATCCTTTTTCCAATTTCAGTTCTTGTTCTTCTTTCGTTTTCGGTTTAACATTCTGTTTCTGTAATAAAACTTTATCTGCGCCTAAACCCATTCCTCTAGGTCTTAAATTTGGCACTGTAACTGCGACAATTCTGTAAAATTCATGAACAATAATGTTGATTAGAAAATCAATATAAATAGTTATATATAATAATAAATCACGAAGATTCAAACATACTTTGAATTTTTTCCAATTCCTCTTTCCGGATCCCATCCCATACCACGTAATAATGCTATTCCAAATTTATCTATTGGAATTTCCTCATAATTTTCCAACGTTGGCTGTAAATAAACGACAACGTATATTCTATTGGGTAATTCGTGATGTGAATAGGAATTCCAAGGTCAAATTGTAAAAATATCACATTCTTCCAGGATCTCAAGATGTACTTTTTGGGACATGTTTAATTGCTCTGAATAAAGAATTGAATCGTCTCAGCCATAGTCAAATTATGATCGCGGGTTTCTCAATATCCCTATATTTTTCAAGATTACAGTTCTTAATCCAATCAACATTATCCCCATACGGAAATGTCATCGCTCTTGATATTTCCTAACAAAACTTTCTCAAAATTTGGACCAAAAAATAATGGAATTAATGTTTTTTAACCCAGGTATCAATCTCCAGACATTCAGTGAAGAAATTTTTAGAAGAATGCGGAATTTCTCACACTATGACCCTGGTTTTTCGCCTGGAAATTATTATGTTACCTCTTTTTCTCCTACTAAATTGTTACTCTGTTCTATTGACAAATCAACTGATGGCTCTTCCTCTTCGTCATCCTCTCGCAAATCTTTAATGATTTCACGAGCTGCCAATTCCTCCAATGTCACTGTCGGATTACCAATTTGATCTTCATCCTGTTTTCGAGTTTTTTCCACTTTTACCGAGGAATTTGTTGCATTGTGAGCATTATCACCATTGGACAATTTTTCATTTGTATCTGTTGATTTGGCATTCCCATTTTTTTTTGCATCTCCACCAGACGGCCCATAAATATCGGCATTTATCTTATTTATAATTCTGTCGTGCCAACTCTTTGAACCCAACATTGGAATCACCAGTGGCTCATCTTTCTTTTCTTCTTTACTGCAGAGATAATAAAAAAAATCATCTCTCAACACTTATCGTATAAATTAATTGAACGTATATTTGTGAGGTTATGTTACAAACTGTAACGATGCTTAACGTCTTAGAATTGGACAAGGTTTCACTTACCCAATAACTTTAATGGATTTCTCATCAACATATTCGATATAATCGACTTTTTTACTTTCTATTTGTGATACAGGTTTTAAATCAGGTTTTTTAATTGATTTTGAAAAACCAAATGAAATTTTCTTCCCTTCTTGAGCCATTTGTCTAATGATATTTTATTACTATTCAATGTATTATTCATATAAAATGGAATAGTTCGATCAGTATTATTATGAACCAATAATAAAAATAATTGTTAATAGTATTACACCATTATATATAGATCTGTTTAAGATGTAGGGACACTATAAATAAAAACACTACGTTTGACATCACAAAGGTATACATACATACAGTTATGCTGTTGTGCACATGTGCATTCATACACACTACACGAGCAATCACGCTTTCATACCAACTGAGCAAGAACTCTCTCACCGACCGAAGTGGCACAGCAAAAGAGATGTGATATCAAAGATCTGTGCAATCTATGAATATTTTTAATTGACTCAACGGTTGAAGAATTTGACATACGTTCAGGAACAATGTGGAGTTTGTTCGAAATAAAGAAAAAATCATCTGAATGCGTGAATCGAGTACAGTACGATCATCTTAATGTTCGCAAATAATAAATCATACAGAGATAAAATCATCAATGTTGATATGGATGTACCTGTAATTCGATTCTAATTTGATTATGAGATGTATTTATATTCACTTGATTTCCAACAGGCACACAACAGTATTAATCACACGACATTATTAATTAACAAGTCACTATACTCATTGATTAATACTGTTTGCAACATCGATAAACTCATTGTTAATAACAACCAAAAACTCGCTTAAGATTTATCCCCGACTTACAATTATTACGTCGAGGTGAATCGCTTACCTAGATCGTTTACTGCTTCTTATTTAGAATTTGCTGATTTAAATGACGCCAATGCATTGAGTACTGGTTTGACGATTGATGGTTCATGAAATATTAACGGTTCTTGAAAAAGTACATCTATATGGATCATTGCCGTTGATTGAAAATATGACATCGTTTATGGAAAAATAGGAAGAGAGAATATTTCGGTCAGGACAGTTTGAAAATTTGTACCTCCGGCAACCGGAGCTATTGTGGAAGTTCTTAATGCGTAGTGTGGAGAAGGGTCCAAAAAAGTGTGTGTATGTCAAAGGTCTATCATACACAAATAGTCCACAAGTGCCAAATTTATTTTTCAATAAATATGAAGTTGTTGATGTCAAACCCATTTTTTTTCTTTGATCGAAACCAAAATTAAATTTATTAATCAATAATATAATAAATATATACATATTTAAGTAGCCAATAGTTATATAATTATCTTCTCACATATTTCACAGAAACAAGTATATCAGTTAATTTTTTTAATATCAAAAACATTCGATTTTATTTTGTACGTCACGTGAGTTTTATTCTTGCCCTACTTTCAACTTGGAATTTTACACATCCATCAATAAATGGTGTTTATAATTCGTAATTTCAATTAGGACGTATATAATAATGATAGATTGAATAGAGAAATGAATTCAACGGAGACCAAATCATTTGAAAGAAAAATAAATAAAGTACTAATAAAAGAGAAACTTTTGGTTTCTTGTATGTATATACAATCGAACAGGAGTAATAATTCGAATCCCCTGAAGTGATAGCTATAATATCTGATAAACATGAACACCATCAATTGAATAGCACACATTTCATATATGGCTTCAGATGACTGTATTAATAGTGCTGCAGTAGTTTTCATGAATATTTGCATTGCACCGATTGACTATGGCCACAAATTTCCACAAATTCACTAACAATAATAGGTTGTCAATATTTAACTCCACAATTACTTAATGCTATCAAAGTTCTGTAAATAGCTATACAATAACGAACACTTTGTCGACATCCATCATTGATATGATGTCTATTGTCATGACAAACAGATGTATTACATCATTCATTGAACCCATCTTATCTTCCTTAAAGTGTGTATCGCTTGAATCAATTGAGCACTGAACCTATCGGATCTTTTCACTCTAATAGAAAATGTTCTTCTTGAAGAGGGTGGCGATGACCGATTTCTTTTTATATCTATTAATTTTCCAATATCGTATTGAATAGTTCAACTTTAGCAATAATTTGTACGTGACGTCCCGCGGTATTAACCATACCATCATCATCAAATGAATAATCTCCCGATTCACTTTATAAGAGTTAGATGAGATTCTATAACTCTCAATCGAGACCGCTCTCTTCTTCTAACTTCGATAAAAATTTCTCTATCCGATAATTGGTCTCCACCTGCCGTATCATGTCAACAAGCCCCAATAGTTTTTTTATACCAATAGAGATTCTGGAGTAATATAAAGAAATAATATATTCATCGTTATAAAATTTCATTTGTTTTCTATAATAGATTCAAGTGAATGCAACAATTACCTTCTTTTCTGTAACCTTGCGGCGAAATTTGCCAATTCTTCCTTCGAGAATACCTCTGTCTCTTCCAATACTCCCAATAAATGTTCGATTGTCGTACAATTAGGCACATGGAGAATTGCACTAAAAGCTGATAATAGTCCCATATCGTTAAGAATATGCCTGAAAAAACATATGACCTCGTTTACATAAACCTGAAGGTGTGAATTAAAATGTATATAAAATATGGTGTCATGTTTTCATTATCACCTGCAACTGGTGGTACACAGGATCAGCAATTTTTTTCCACGTGGTGGTTGCTTTTTTAATAATACCAATAATGCCTGTAAGGTCAAATTGGAATAACGCGGACCAATTGGTCCGTAATCCAATAAACGTTCAATATTATCAACCAAAATACAACTCAGCTGTGAGCGATATGCATCATCAAAGATTTTTCGTATCGATAAACATTTTGCATTCTCAGTAAAACCGACCATGTCATCAGGTGTGCAAACTTTAACGAATGGGAAGTCCGAATTTTTGGCAATTTGCGCGGCTAATGCGGTTTTCCCACTGTTAGGCGGACCTTCGAGTAAAACTGACACCAAACCAAAACCTTCTGCCGCCTGAGCCTCTTGAATATAAAGATTTCCATCGGCAATGATTTCAGATACTGGCGTACCCCAATTTATAATACCGCGTGACAATAGATGCTCTATAGTTTCAAGAGCAGTACCAAATGCTGGTTTTATATCGTTCTCCAACGCAAGAAGAAAATCTGATCTATTTACCACTAGTTTTTCCATTGCATCGGGATCCACTTCGACTTTACTTGATGCCTTGATCAATCTATTCATTGCTGTACTCTGTGCAGCTCTGACCAAACCTTCTAGCTCGGCTCCACTGAAATTCTTCGTGCGCGATGCCAATTCTTTCATATCAACTTCAAGTGCAATTTTTTTATGTTGACTCATTCTGGCTGTGTGAATTTCGAGGATTTGCAATCTCCCATGTTCATCAGGTAAACTTATTTCCATTTGTACTTCCAATCTACCAGGACGTAACAATGCTTCGTCAATCATGTCTCTTCGATTAGTCATACCAATTACAAGAATATTATTTAGTTGTTCAACACCATCGATTTTAGCAAGTAATTGATTGACGACTGTATCGTGCACCCCAGTATTACCACCAACACTGCCACGAGATTTGCAAATTGCATCGATTTCATCGAAAATTATTATATGCAATCCGCTATTAGGACCGAGTTTTTTTTCCTCCTCTTCAGCGTCAGCGAATAATCGTCTGATATTTGCCTCACTTTCACCAACATATTTATCGAGAATTTGCGGACCATTAACAATTTTTGGTTCTCTAGCATTCAACATTGTACCAATTTGCCGCGCCATTAAAGTTTTTCCTGTTCCTGGCGGTCCATAAAGCAATATACCTTTGACGTGTTTGCAACCCAATTGCATAATGAGTTCAGGTGGAAATACACGTGATGCAAATGCACGACGGAAAATGGCGTTAAATTCTTTGTCTAAGCCGCCTATGCCCATTTTGGCAAAGTCCCAATCAGGATTTATAATTGATTGACGAATTATTTTGGTTTTAGCACCACCAACAAGATTCAAGGATGAATCTTCGACTTTTTCAAATAAAATTATGGTGTTGCCTGTACAACGGCCCATTTGTATTTTCTTCGGATTAATTTTAGCCTCAGATGTAATTGCTGATGAATTCACTGCCTCTAATTCCTTGACAATCAATCCCAGCGTTTTCAAATCATTGTTGACTCTGAAACCTAAACGCTGACCAACTGTGAATGCCTGACCGGAAAACTGCATAGAGAAAGTTTTCGACATTAAATCTGTGTCATATGGTTCTGAGGTTATCCTGTAACAATATATATATATTCGTAAATTAATTTTTACTTAATATTCCGGGAATTTTATTCTAGATATAGTTGTGACAAAAGTGCAAACTGATTACTGAGTTTTTGAATGAAAATCTGCAAATAGTACGATGGTAGATAAAATGGTTGAGCTGTCACATGGATCAAAATTATAAGGATGTACATCAACTTCTTGACCGATATTTAAATGCGCCCATTTTCGTTGTGGTAAATTGAGACTGATCGAGCCACGTTGTATATCCTCGTGTGGCTCAACAGTAAATATATAATTTTGATTAGGTTGTGAAGTGACTTCAATGTACCTAACGGATAAACAATTGTCAAATTTTTATTACATCATGAAAATGTGTATTTTTATAATCTCATCAAGATCAATAATTCACAGCTTACTTGATATCTTTTGGAAAATCATCTGGATTGATAGCTGCACAATTCCTCAGGCTCAATTCCTCCGTAGAGCACTTACTCACTCGCATTTTCTGAAAAATCAAATATAATACTGATCAATCAATAGTATTAACACTTTTTGTGAGATATCGAATACCTCGATCGGAATGTATCTATAAAATTAAATAAAAATATCTGTGAAAGAGATTGATCGCCACAATTTAGATAATAAATCATCACTGATAAATCATGAAAATGAATTCCGCATCTTTACAACGAAAAAGATACTTATATAAGTCACTTCATTAAAAAAAAAGATTTATTACCATCATATTTGTTAGATATCATGTGTGTGCTCTGTCAGAATAGTACACTGATGTCATATGCAATAACAGAATAATATTCCAAATACAACTTCCACGTGGCGCATTATTTACAAACATCTGGCACAGAGAGAGCCTAGCGAGTTGTGGGAGAATAAAATCCTGTGCATGATTACAGCTCAACCATCAGTGAATAAATCGGTAATGTCGATAAGGTAGATGTTTTGATGTATCTGCCAGCATATAGCGCTCTCCATCCGCCGTATTGAAAAGCTTACAGCAATGAAAATCAACACGATGTATATAAAAGGACTAGATAGCCGAACATATTTTATCTTCTGCGGATGTCTGATATCAGAAACAGAATTCTTGGTAATCCCGCAATTTCGTGTCAACATTCGGCTTAGATGAGGTTCCAGCACAAATATGAAGATATTTGAACATATAAAAAATGGAAAATAAAATATGCAGAAACCTGAGAATGTGTACATTAAGGTTGACTCATCTTTTTGTAACATCAATAATCTGATAAATAACGATGACTGATAGTAATATCAATAATGGTTATCAATCATGAATGTTCTGTGTACTATTTCGTATACTCAAATAATGGATTATAAAAGTTCCTGTAGAAGTATTCTATGTTCCTGATGTAGCTTCATGCGTGAACAATAATTTAATCTTATATATATAAATCAGTAGATGAGAAATTATGAATTTAGATTGAAAATAAATATATTTTACATATGTTCCTGACGTCGCGTTGATTGAAGACAGTTCGACTCTTATGTCATTCCTGGTCTCGCTCGTTTGAATATATAATCTTTATTCGAAGTCCGGTTCACTTTGTGAAATTCAATCAGCCAGCACTCCACGAAAGGTAGAATATATCCTCATTCATAAATAACGCCCATTACATTTTACACCAACATATTCAGATGGTAATTTCTTATGATTTCTATATGATTAATTTGTATGGATTCCACACTAGGGTCCGGTCGTAGGGATTGGATGAAGTGAGATGAAGTTTAGAATGATAGGAATGAGGAAAATGACTGGGCACTGGCCCCCCATTTCATCTCTGAGAATTATTTCCTCCTAACCGAGCTCGTGCAGTTGTTATGTAGTGATAAGAATTGACTCACATGGATAAATGAACTGCTATAAGTATCAGCTGATTTAAAAGGTCACAATATTGTTGCCAAAGCAGAGTGAGTCTCCAATGAGATCACGAATGTCCACGATACAGCCATTTTAATGCGGAAAGAATGTCACCAAGTAACGTTTCATCGCCATTCACCGAAACACATTAATTATCATTTGGATGTAAAGACATTCCTGATGGGATGTATCATTGAGATGTAAGAATAGTACGTGATACGATATGTGTAGAGATGTAGAAAACACTATTGAATCTAGAAAATGCACATTGCGCACCATAATATAAATAACGATGACGTGACATTAATGGAAATTATTGTCTATTGGTGAATGAAGAAGAATTTCCTGTTCACAGGGTAAATGACATTCAAGTTACAACGATGAAGAAAGAGCTGAAGTTCATCCATATAGGTGTTCGTGACGGGAGGCTAGACATTAATACCATATTTTCAATTTTATCTGTCGCCGCGGCGTATCAAATAAATCATGTAAAAGATCTGTGTTGAAAAATAATTTCCGAAAATTGTTGGAAAACGCTTGAACGGGTCAGTTTATATAATATTTCGAAAGCACTTGAAATGACAGTCGCCTTTATGATTGATAACAAACGAAAAATCGGTGAATCGCAAGGTTCCAAGGATTTGTGACAGAAACCCTGGAATATTATTCGATTCCATTACACATACTATATAGAGAGGGTATAGTACGTGAATTCTAACGTTAGAATATTCCCTCTTTTTCGTCAATATTCAAATATTAATTTGGAAATAACATGTCTTCAATGTTATATCCTGGCAATGAATTTTATCAGGAGATTGAATTATTATTTTCATCAATATTTGGATATTAATTAAATATAATATGTTTTCAGCTCTTCATTGTATCAATAACTTATATAAGAACAAATAACTAGAAGAGATTACTGCATTGGTTTTTGATACACTATGAAATTTCTCCCATGAGAATTTTCCAATTTCTTACATCATGGATTTATCATCGTACGCTGAAAAAGAAAACAATGTGTAGGTTTAATTACTATGGTTTACGATTTTGAATTTGGAGCCAATGGGAAAAAAAGGTACAAGTTTCTGCACTCGTAAATATTCAAAGTAAAACTTTAGTTGCCATTCAGCCTTCGGTATTTGCAGATGGTTGTACTATACATATATAATAATCCTATACATATAGATATAATAAATGAAGATTTTGATAAGCAAATTCTAATAGATGAACTGTGAGCTCCGTGTATTTACATGACAAAGCTCTCCATTTATATCATAAAGAGAATAGATAGCCTAACTATCAATTGGTTTTTTTGTTCTGTTGAGGATTTTAGGATCAATGTGTGCGTGTGTACACTGTGTGCGAGTATATGCAAACACAATCAAACGTGTTTCAAGAATCGAAAATTCTCAGTTATTGTCTCATCGACATGTTAAATTTATCTTCCTTGCCAGAGTGAGCGTGCGAATACTGGGTGAGGTGGGATATACGCATGTTAATATACTACGAATAAGGAATTTAAATGCAATAAGAGCCATTCTGCAAATGTCATTTGGTGGTAAGCTATTCACCAGAATCTCGAATTCACGTCGACTCATACTGATAATTAATAAATCGTTAATTTTCCGCCAAACAACTTATATATTTACCAGCTGGGTTCATATTTGATCGGAAGATTAAATTTGATTTATTTTAGGAATCAATTCCTTCGAAAAACGTAATGAGCATTAGGAGGATTCGTTCTTCGCGTTCCTATCAGCCCATGTCAACAATAGGATATACGTGGAATCCATCATATCCAACAATAACAAATGACACTTATGGAACTAGTTATTTGCCTCCGCATTCAGCTACATTCACAGATATAAGTGTTCCCAACGTATATTTCGAATTCTTTGCTATTGTGAGAAGATGTAATCAATTCACCATGTATTTGACAAAAACACCGTACGATGCAGCAAATGCAATACTGACTATAAGTATTGATGGTATCATCGTTGAAACGATTAATATAAAAAATTGGACAAATAATCGAATAGCATCGAACATAATGTTACCGAAGATGTTCACTGAGTTGTATGGTAAGTCTATTAGATTTGACCTTACATGGGGAGGTTTCTCACAACAAGCAAGTGCAATGCCATTTATGAACGGAGCAGTCCCATCACATGAACAAAAAGTGAACTCGTCATCTTCAATAAATTTATATGATTATATGAAACATTTCCTCGGAACATGTGATTTGTCTGACATGGTGATTATGGTAAAAGGTGAAAAGATTCTAGTGCATAAAATTGTTCTTGCGAGTCAAAGCTCTGTTTTCATGGCAATGTTCAAGAGTGGCTTGCTTGAATCGACAAGCAACCAAATAGATGTAGAAGATATTGATATTGATATAATGAAAAAGGTCGTCGAGTTCTTATATTCAGGCAAAATCAATTCTGCCAATTTGAACATTGATGAGATAATATCCATTGTAGCTGTAGCGGATAAATATAGTATAATGGTTCTGAAGAATTTATGTGAAAAGGCTTTGTTAATGAGGATGACTAAGAATAATGCTCTAAGGATTTTTGAAGAAGCCAATTCATATAAACTTGGAAAATTAATTGAAGCGGCAACTATTTTGATGATGAATAATAAACAGGAGATTAGTAGATCTGATGAATTCAGAGATTTGTATAATCGAAAACCCGACATATTGTTTAAGTACATGACGCGAATTATGGAGGAGTAGAGAATTTCTTTTGCTCTCGTATTTGTTAAAAAAATGCATCAGTTTATTACAGGTCTCACACGTCCCATAAATAGTTAATGAAGAACGGATTTTTTTTCACAATTAATTTAAAAGAATTTAAGTTATGGTGATAATAAAAAAAGTTTTTTGATACAGGGAGAATTGTATTAGGGTAAGCTGGATATCGAAAGTATGTTCAAAATTTTTATGTGTCACTAAAGTATTTGACATAATGTACCGAATGTACCTAAAGTATTTGTGTTAGTATTATTTGTAAAGGCGAGTAACCAAAGAAAACTGCTTGGAATCGCTTGAAAGAGACAATTCATAAAAGTTTTCAGGGACAACTCAAACGTAGAGTGCAAAGATACTCCCAATAATACAGAATTACCAACAAGAAATTGAATTGTAAGATGCTCAAAATTTGGATAGTCATAAAGTATTGTTCGAATGTACTCCAGTTAGTTTATAAATTTGTAAATATTTTTCTGCATGAAAATCAATCCTTCTTATGTATGATGCAAGATATCGATTTTGATATCTTGAAGAGAGTGATTGAGTTCTTATATACAGGTAAATTTGATTCGCAAAGTTCAGATATTGCCATGATTCATTATCCATTTTGGCTGCTGCGAATACATATGATATTGATGGTCTATAACACGTGTGCGGAAATGTTCTGTTAACAATAATTACAAGAAATTATATTTTAGAAAACGGCTCCAGTATCCCACATGGAAAACTAACTGATGAATTGGTGAACTCCTATTGAAAATGAATAAGTAATAAGAGATAGTTCTGTTCGTCGTTCCAAAAGTATTTCGGCTGCCACAACAGCATTGCCGACGTGGATGTTTATTATTTTAATACATCAAAGTGTTAATCATAGTCAATATTACGCTTCTTCCTCATGAAAATATCTGAATGTCTTGAGAATAAAATTAAATTGGAAGGAGTCAGTAGATATGTATGATTTTTACACCACGTAACATAATTTGTTTGTAAGAAAATATCAGGAAACTACACAGATCGAAATTTATTGTGTCATGAACTTTTAGCGAAAAAAAATATAGATATAGTGCGTATAGATGTATTATATACGCTTGGTCTATTATATCTAGTCTATTATATTGTCACAGTTACGGATGAATCGTATGCTTCGTGTATCCAGATACTATCCACTCGATACTCTCCCTCTCTCTATTTGTATTGAAATAGATGGCGTCGTAATCAGTCAGTATTATTTTTCAACTGTCCTTCGAATAATATAGGAGGAAGACATTTGCATTACTATATTCATATGTACGCACAATAATATGCGTTCATAAAATTCGAACATCAACCGATAATTTCTCTTCCGTTAGCATATTGAACATTGTGTGTGTGTGGAGAATGATTGTACTGACTGGACAGACTTGTGAATTGCATATGTTGATAGTATGAAAATGAAACATAATCAATCGTGATTATCGTCATCAAGCAATTTTTATTTTCAGGTAAATTATTCACGAGAATCACGAATTTACGTCGATTGATATTAAAATACAATTAATCGTGGATATTTCTCAGCCATTTTATACTCTTGGATGTTGGATTATTCATAACATTGCCCTGACGATCAGATTTGCTTCACATTGGCCATAAATTGTTTATCAGGAGTTTAAGATGTGGTTCAATCCGAATAGTATAAATGGTTTATCGCCTCGACCACTCCCAGGATCCAACCCTAACCTTCCAACCATACGACATTTATGGAATCCGGGGTATCCTGTACCAACTAATGACCACCGGAATACTACTTTTATGCCGGCGTATTCAGCGAAATTTTCTGGCAGCGACGTATCTTTCGAACTTTTTGTTATTGTGACACGACAAAATCAATTCACCATACATTTAACAAAGACAGCGTACGATGCAGCAAGCGCAATGTTGAATATTATAGTTCCTGGGGTGACGAAAAAAAGTAATTTTATTGATAACTGGACCAATAATCGAATTTCTGAAGATGTATTAATACGATGTATGTCCGACGAGTTGTACAGTCGGACAATTGAGTTTGAGATTGTATGGTACGGTTTCTTGAAGACAGCAATTGATCCACCACCTGTGAAAAAAGGCGATTATGTCAACTGAAAAAAAAGTGTTCTCACCATCTGTAGGAAAACCGGTCTCGTCACCTTCAATCAATTTATATGATCATATCAAACATTTACTCAAGACGCCTGATTTGGCTGACGTGGTGATCATGATAAGAGACCAGGAGATTCCAGTGCATAAAATCATTCTTGCGAGTCAGAGCTCTGTTTTTATGGCAATGTTCAAAAGTAGCTTGTCGGAGTCGACAAGTAATCGTATTGAAGTAACAGATGTTGATATTGATATCATGAAAAAAGTTGTCGAGTTCTTGTATACAGGCGAAATCGACTCAGCCAATTTGAACAATGATGAAATAATATCTATTTTGGCTGTTGCGGATAAATATTGCATAATTGAGCTGAAAAATTTATGTGCAAATGTTTTGTTGACAAGGCTAACGAAAGATAATGCTCTTAAGATTTTTGAAGATGCTAATTTATATGGACTCGATAAATTAATTGAAGAGGCAGTTACTTTGATGTTGAAAAATAAGCAGGAAATAAGAAAATCGGGTTATTCTAAAGATTTGTATGATGGAAAACCCGAGATATTGTTTGAATTCATGTATTCATTCACTGTAGCAAATGATAGGTGGCATTGCAGTCGAACTTCTCCGTTCCTTTCCTCGTTTGCATTCAATGATAAACATTCGAATATGTTCCCCCATTTGCATTCCACGTGAGCACGCAGTCTGGCATGGAGTAATCCAGGATAACACTACATATATTTCCGCAGTCCCGATTTTTCGTCAATCGAAAGATTCACCAACAACCATTCAATCGTGCTAGAGGTATTTCATATAATAGATGAAAAATGTATCAGTTATTTGAATTTTATTCATGGCTTTATACTTGTAATTTTCACATTTTTTAGGTCATCAGCAACGCCAATTTGGTCAGCAGCTGAAACAAAGCATCATAGCGAAGTTTCAGTCGAATAGTTATCATATTCATATAGTCAATCAAAGACTCAATACATCATGAAGTCCAGTGTTGAAATGCATAATCTACCTATAATAATTAGATTGGCTGAATGGCCAATATTACTAGATAATCGTCAACCAACCGAGCATTCAAATTGCTTTTCAACCCAATTTCTTCCTGATGTAAAATTTCAAATGATTATCGAAGTAACGGATAGTTATAAGTTTGCTGTGCTTATGTCAAAGACACCACATGATGCAGCGAATGTATCAATCAGAATAAGTATAGACGGTCACCAAATAAGAAGAGTAGACATCGATGATTGGACAGACAATTATACGATTGAAGATATTCCATTTGATCCAGTATGTGGAATGGCATCTATTCTCTTTGGTTGTGAGTTAGCGTGGTATGGCTTTGTAAACAAGTTAGATTTGTGGCGTCCTATAAATCTATATCATAAAATGAAACATTTTTTACATGAAAATAATTTAGCTGACGTTGTTATAAACGTTGCCGGAGAGGAGATTCCGGCACATAAAGTTGTTCTTGCGGCTCATAGTTCGGTTTTTTTGTCAATGTTTAAACGTGATTCGAGCGGATCAACGAAAGATCAGATTGATATAGAGGACATCAATGGTGATATAATGCGAAAGGTGATCGAATTTTTATATACGGGTGAAGTAGATAGGGAATTGGACCTTGATGATTCATTCTCAATTTTATCTGTTGCAATCAAATATCGAATAATAGATCTCAAAAATTTATGTACACTTCTTATATGTAAGAAAAGAACCGTGGAAAACTCATTGAGGATTCTTGAAAAAGCTGATGTATTCGCAGTCCATGAGTTGATTGAAGATACAATTTCTTTTATGTTGAAGAACAGACAGGAAATTGTTCAATCGAATGATTTCAAAGATTTACACAGTAGGAAACCCGACATATTTTTAGATTTCATCGTTCGTATGTCTCAGGCATAAGAACAAGCGCCATGACTTTTCTTTTTGTTATATTTTTTATCGAAACATCAATTCAGAACCCGTCGAATTGTTACTGAATGAGGAATATATCAGTATGCTGTGTTATTTATATACGCTTGTTTATAATTTTATGATATTACCTGCTCATGAACGGACTGAAAAGTTTCTAACATAAAAAATTTATATTTTATTGTTTAGTTTTTCTTCATGGCATACTAATCTGCTTCGAACGAAATGAATATGTCTGCAATTCACACGATAAAAATAAGCTGATTAGATTTTTAGAAAAAATATGGGCATGTAATTTTGAATAGCGATGAAAATAGTCAATATAATAATAATAATATTGAATATAAACAAAAGCGTATTTTTCATGTATGTTTTTGCAAACAAATCTGCTTGATTGGCAAAATTTTATCATTAAACCTCAACGAATATTTTACGATTTCGTACATTCTGTACATACATGCTTTCTTTTCCAACGCAACATTAATTACATTACCTACGAGATTCCCCTCAACGTTGCAACTTTGTATTGTTCTTTACTCTTCATGTTGCGATAATTCATTTGTGGAATGGAGGATCGTGACGTACCTTCAAATCGTTAGTTTATTTCATTCATTTTCTTGTACAAGTGAAAATATTCCTTTTTCTTCCATGTACACTGTTAATAATATTACTTTCACAAACAACAACCTTACCCGTATAGGTTCTGCGCGTAAATAATTCAAAATATCTTGAGGGGATCATGAACCGTCAATATTCTCTCATAAGAATGTGTTAATCAGAAGGAGTAACGTCGTGAGCAGCTGCAATTAATAATTTGCGCAAATTTTCTTCATGTTCCAATCCAACCATTCTCAAACTTGCGTCCCAAAGTTTCCGGGCCATTTCTGGATCTCTTGCCTTTGCTGATGGTGTCATAGGTGCAGCATCCCTATCAAACATGAATAGAATGAATTAATTACGTCCCTAAGCTGCAAACACCATTTTGGACTGATTAAAACGTATATCTACCGATAGTAGAGGCCTGTTTCATTCTCTGCTTCCGCTGATGTGGCACAATGAAGTGTAGTTTGGGCACCATATTCTTTTGACTTTCCAAAAATTGCACAGAGCATTTTGAAACCAGCCTCTGCACCGGGAAAAAGTCCATTGTCCAAGTGACGACCCACTTCAGTTGCTATCACACCAGGATGTAGGGCGTACACATTGACATCATTAATTTTGGCCTCTTGATAGATGAATGAATAATTCAGAAATTATTACTTTATGCTGATTTATATAAATATATATGTTGTCATGTTAAATACAAGGCAATAGTGAGTTATTTACCTCTCAAACGCAGTTCTAATTCCTTAGTAAATAACACATTTGCCAATTTACTCTGGTTATACGCTTTGAAGCGTCCGTAGGATTGTTCAGAATTCAAGTCATCAAAATGAATGTCACCTCCTGCAGTGCAATAAAAATAAATGTATGTATTGTTGGAACATGATGGGATGTTAAGATATTGGATTGATATAAGTATATAAAATTAATAGTTTTCATTCGTGATGTTGTAAGAGTGTTTCTAAAGACAATACGAATTACAATGATCAACCTGAAAATTTTCGTATGGAAATATTGCACGAGTTGCATTCTTATGTTGATAGGAAGTCGGGTGTAAGAAGACCTACTCTAGAAGACATTAAGATTTGTAGTAGTTCTGCATAGTTTCAGGAAGTGACGGGACGTTTTGGAAAATCTAGTAGTCAGGTTTGAACATTCAAAAGGATTTAAAATGCAAATGAATGAAAATGTATATTCATAAATACCAAAGTGCATGGTGGACGAGACATTGACTATTCTCGCGGGTGTTGATTCCATGATTTTTGGCAAAAGTAAGAGTGTTAGGAGAAAATGTCCAAGATAATTCGTTTGGAAATGCGTTTCATAACCATCTTCAGTTTTTGCAAATGGACAAAAGAAGACACCAGCATTGTTGATAAGTATGTGGATATTAGTTTCGGTGGCAATCAATGTCTTCGCGCATTCGCGCACACTTTTTAAACTACATAAGTCCAATTTGCACACAACCAATTTACCAGGATTTTCATAAACAAATTGCCAATTGTCGAATCTAAATGTTATGATATTTATTAACATAGGCATTATAAACTATTCGAGAGTGAATAGTGTGAAAAAATTGGAATTAAATACTCTGATGACGATGCGTTCTCCAATTCTTCCACAGTAACATTGGCTTTATTTATGTCTCTGCAAGCGAGAATGACTCTGGCGCCTGTAATCATTCATAATAAATTAAACGAATACTTATATTATAATATAGAAAGTGATTTTCTTTTTTCATCTTATTGATGATGATGGCACCTTCTTTTTCTATTCATTCATCCAGTGATATAACATACGATCAGTAACTATATGAGAAGTCCTGACGGTGAAATTAACACAGATAAAAAAGCAGACTATAAATATAGAAAAAATACAATCATGTGGGAGTAAAAAACCTTTTTCATGGCTACATCGTAACAGATGATTATACGTGTCATCAATATAGTTGATCACAAAAAAAATGACCATCGGTTGAAAAAAAACTAGATATCAATCTAGTTCAAAGTGCGTACATATTCATTTTACGCACACCGAAAACGTTAAAGAATTGACAATTCGTGTCATTTCAATGCTTACATAGAAATATTTCTCTGCTAAACTCGACGGAACTTTGTACATTTACTCTGGCAAACCGAAACAAACCGACCGCTTTTTAGAGTTTTGCAGACTATGTTCTCAGAGTTTCGTAGAGATTGTTGTAGAATTCTATACAGTTGTGGAGACTTTACAATCTCCTCATTTTCTCCCCATGTTATCTTTTAATATACAGAATTTTCCTCGAAAGTCCACTTACGTATATTAGATTCGTGTATTCAGAGAGTATGAATGAGAATATGGTACTATCTTTTTTATCATGTCTATAGGATCAAAACTATCTATCCGCAATTATGAACTAGAACTTATTGTTCACATTTGACTCTTGATTATTATCCAATATGCATCATTCGTCACTAATTTCGTGACATATCAGGGAATATTTGTATCTTCCATATTAACCGTAAATATTGTATAAAAACTTGTAATATTGAATTCTGGCGGATCCGGGCATATGATGTTTTTTGATATAGGGAGAATGCACTATTAACTACGACTATATTATTGACAAAAATATCAAGTAAGTTCGATTAGTGTTATTTTAATTCTTATGAAATAGACAAATACACCACCGAGGAAACAAGATTAAATCCACTTCCAAGGATTTAATAGTCCATAATTCTAATGATTTTCTCATTGTTTCCGGAATGAAATACAACATTCGAAAGTGTAACAGAATAAAGAAAATTCAATAACCAGACTCTCAGAGGGAACACAATTTTCCGTTCCGATACTTCACCATACACAGTTGAAAATGTGCTCCTGTGTAAAAATATTCGAGTGTTAATTTTTTTTGAGTTAAAACTAACACAATCCTTAAGTTATTCGAGCACCCACAAATTATGAAAATCTGTATTAACTAATATTAAGTGTTATAATGATGTTAAATATTGAAGAGAACGTGGGAATAACACACTCTGTGTTATATTACATCACTAATTCCAAAGTTTCTTGAGTTGGAGATGAGAAAAAAATTGGCAATGAACCGTCCGTGTTCAAATACCATTATGATTGTGTTGACTTTTCACAGGGTATTTTTCATGACTTGAACCACATTCATTACTTGTCGAACCAAACACATAAATAATATACTCAGAATAAGTATGTATCTCTATGCATATCGCGATATACACTAATATACATTTGGTTCGAAAGTTCAACATAAAAAAGGCCGACGTGCACTGCAAATTCGAGAGTGTTAAAAATGACTACAGGGTTAGGGTTATGTATGGAAAATGAACACACCTCTCAATGTGTTAGAAATGACTACATGCTTTAAGTAGGGAACAACACATATACGTGTAATGAAATAACACACCGTTGGAATCTCATCATGTCAAGGTACCAGGTTCGAGTCCAACCATCGGGTTTTTATTTCAGAAATAAATTCCAATTGATCCATGCGCTTTAGTTTATGATAATAAACAAGATGTGCATGTAGAATTCAATGTTAGTCAACATTGAACGAAGTTTACGGAAGATCAATGGGTATCAGCATGGATGACAAATTCCAGAAACAGGTGTGTAATAGAATTTCGAATCGCGATTTTATCCTTCATATTGTATGCATCGGTATATGAAGAAAGATTTTCGCGAGAATTTGTTTTCTAACCGAGTAGCTGATCTGTTATTGATGAATGATTTGCTAACTTGCATCCTTTTTTTCACAGACAGTCTCGATCAAGTTTACACTTTTGTATACAGTAAACATCTATACACAGAATATACAAAAGTTATATAAGTGTCCGTTGAAACACCACTAATTTCATGTCAACGTCATGGTGTCACGTGTGATAAACCAAAATTCTTATAGTAAATAATATACGATAATTTCATGCCAAATATACAAGCGTTTCACTCTAATTGCTTTCAAATTTTTCGAGACTTGGATATTTTTTCTGAGTCTCATCGCGGAACCTCCACGTTACACGAGATTATCATATTCTATTTAGAAATATTTAAAATAATATTAATCGTGGTAATTCAAAAGATTGTATTCTCAAAACTAATTGAGATGAACATTTATAAAAATAATCGAATGTTCATTTCATCTAAAAAAATATGATGTATATAACTTCCCAAAAAATTTGGAGATTAATGGATACAATTTTAGTAGAGTTGATATAGATGTCACATTATATAAGTATGTTTCACCTCGTCCATAAAGATCGCGAGCACATTCTTTGCCGAGTCCAGTATTTGCACCAGTGATGACGATAGTTTTTCCATCAAGACGCACTCTGCTCCGAAATGTAGTGTCATACCAGAACATAACGTTTTTCAGGTGAACTATTAAAATCCAAATCAGAATTTTACGGCACAGAACAAAATCGGACGATTCGTAAAGAATACTATAGCATAACTTATGTGCAATTGATAGAGTATTACAGTAGATTGAATTGATTGATTGGGTGAATGTGTGTTCACATCAAGACGCAAATCAAACCTGGATGAACGTGTTGAAAGTGAATAGTTTGCACCTCTTCTCGTATATATCAGTGCTTGTTGACATAAACCGAATAATGAAACAACTTAATCTCTATCTCTTCTTATTATCTGTATATATGCAAATCGCGAACGATTTTTGTATCTGCTCGTAACGCAAAAACCGCTAAACTGATTTGAATGCAGTTCCGACCATTCGATAAAGTATGTTTCAGATATAGTATTATATTGACGACAGGTATTAGTGGGAGGGCTTGGACTTCACCCAAGAGTTTTGGAGTGTGGAAATCGTCATTGGGATCTTTAAGTCACCGCCAAATTAAAGTTGCATGTCATTACGAGTCATCACAGTGTTGCCTCTTTATTATTTCCGTCCATATAGCTCCCACCTTGATGAAAGCGAAAGACGTACCCCTAAAAGCGCCTCGGTAATTCCCCAGAATCTCAGCTGAGGAATTCAGGAAGGAGACCGTACCGCAGGAAAATCGGACTCTATTACTCACATGGGGATGTAACAATGAACACTGGATATGAATGACATCAGATCATATGATCAAATATCAAGAAGGGCATTACGTTTTATGATAGTCGAACGTGGGATTCACTGAAGCCAGATGCCAATATGAAATTCAATCATATTTAATTTAATGGATATACAGATAAGAACAGTATCAACTGAACATTTTATATCCAAGCACACAAATATGAGTAATTTGAAACAGATGAATGCATTAGCTGAAGTATCGTATACCAAGTCGACATTCAAGGTGCGTTTCTTATACTCATTATCCAATCGAGATACTAGTACTTCCAAATGATGCAACAAGAACCATATACATATGTGAGTTTGTTCATATCACTATTTTACCTCGGAAACCGTAGTTGATGCCATCTTTACCGGCCTCTGCAGTTTTTTTCAGTCACTAGACGGTAAAACTTTATAATCAAGAGAGTGTGGGAAAACTGCATATAACCTACACACCTGATACAGTCGCCCTTTATTACACTATGGGCTCCTTGTATATATATTCTTTCTTGTTTTTACTGAGTAGCCCAGAACACTTTTATAATAGGGACAACATCGGCGTACACTTGTAAGATTAATATTATCAATATTATTAATCGATTCCACTGTTAATAATTCCAACAATTCTATCACACTGATCAATTTAATTGCGCAAATATTTCAATATATTGTCTAGGTGTTGTATTCACGAATACATAACATCATACATTAATTTATTTTTCGAAAATAATCTTATAGTTTACCAACATGGATGACAATAAAAGTTATATTATGCAACGTACCTGTGATATTAAATTATTTGGTGACCCAGTAGAGAAATAACAGATACCAATACATTTGGAATCTTTCACCAGTGAGGATTTACCTTATTTAAGGTTTCATATATTTTCTGGAATATCAGAAAATGATCTGAAATATCAGATAATGAAAATAGCGATAGAGTATGTGAAGGCCACGATTGAAGTGAGAATTAAAGGGGGGAGATACCTTCAGACGGACGAAATTTATAAATCTTTTCTTAATGAGAGATTAATTCAAGGAGAATTTTTTGTTCGTTATTTTGATCCGAAAGACAAGTAGAAATTTGCGGGTGATGAATCAATGTTGTAATTTGTGGATGAACATAAAAAAAGTGGAAAAACAAAACAAATTCACGAATCGAAACAATTTTTAAAAATATCTCAAATTTATTACCATATTTTTCAATAGTTTTTGCTTGAGAAAAATTATTTCTCCAACAGATTCTCGGAAATGTTCAGGTTCATCTATAGAGAGTAATATTATAGAAATAATGTGTGCAATGTTTCAGCGTGATTCATCAAGAACTTTTGAAGTTATCGTTTCTACCAATTTGAAAAACACGGTTTTGGGACAAACGCGTTAAAAGTTTGAGTACATAAAATTTCAATGATTTTAGCAGCTTACCGATTGGTCAGCAACTCCAGGGACATACAATAATCCTTCAATGGCCTTGTAAAACTTATTTGTTCCATAAAGTTTCTATTGACGCGGTTCATGAGATTCTTTGGTCACTAACAAGCTGCGTCGGTTTTCCCAGAGTAATTCAGTGCTATCTACTTCTTCCGCGCATCATCTACACTGTATGTATATTATTATCGTCAAATATTGACTTCACATACACTTGGACCTCTGGACACAGTAGTTCAGGGTCCATAACAATATAGAAAGGTTCGAGGAGCAGGTAGCCCAAATTTATGAAAAAAAAAATGATTTGCCTTTTTAAAGATTGTAATGGTATCGTCCCCCATACTGGGAATTGGAAAAAAATAGTGAGAACGGGATGTTGAATGGCTCAATGTATATTTGATAATATTCCGTATGCTGCATCCTATTCTCATGTCGAAAATATAATTACAGTTGAATATGAAATAGGATGGTATGGTTTCACAAAAAATTTAAATATACCAGCTAAAGTAGATTAATATTATTGTACGAAAGATCTTTTTTGGACAGATAACTCAACTGTTATGAAGATAATTGTAAATGATGAGAAAATTCCTGTTTATAAATTTAATTCTGCCGCTCGGAGTTCAGTTTCAGTGTCAATGTTCAAGAACAACATGTCAAGATCATCGAATAATAATCTGACTCAAGTGATTGATGTTGACACTTTGATGATGAAAAAAATGATAGAATTTTTGTACACTGGTGGAATAAATATGGAGTTGGATGTCGATGTTCTTTTGTCTATATTGGCTGCAGCAGAAAAATTCCATGTAATAGAGTTGAAGCAAAAATGTGAGCATGCTTTATCGGAAAAAATAACGATAAATAATACGTTGAGCTTGCTTGAGAGAGCTAGAGCATATGGTATACCAAAATTGATCGAATTAATAACAATTTTTATGGTGGATAACAGGGAGGATATTTCAGAGTTGAATAATTTTGAGGATTTATATCGTAGGTTAAACCAGAATTATTGTTACAATTCTATCAAGTTTTGTTCACAAATCAACCAAAAAATTAATACAAATCTTGGACACTATGCTTATACACTGATCGATGAATATAAATTCGGCGGCGCCCGATAGTAATGAATACAACCTTCTTTCTCTAGACCCAGCAGATAAAGTCGGTAAAGTTGAGTATGTCTTATTTGAATTTTCCACTCGGACCTATTGCATAACTTTCGGCTAATTTTTATTACCTTTATTTTTTATTTTTCGGATCTTCCGAAGGGTGATTGCAATTATATCTGACAGTGGCGCTGTGAGTGTTTCAACTGCAATACATGTGGAAGAACTGTTTACCACGGGGTACCAAGCTACAAACCGCCATAAAACTAATGTTTTGGCATGAATGACGATGTTCCTTTTCAGCAAGTTGAGCCCGAAAATCATACATGTTTGCAATCACTTGTGACTGTTGCACTGTAAGTGTATCGACAGATATATATGTAAGAGAATACATTTTGAAGAAATAGCAAGATTTCATCTTCGTATGTCTCAGGCCATTTTTTTTCTATTGGAAAATACAGCAGAAAGTTGCTTTATTTATATATGCTGTGAAGATATTAACTGCTGTTGAACGAGATGAAACATTTCTAACATGAAAAATTTACATTTTATTGTCCAGTTTATCTTTATGGCATTTCTTTCTATATCCAAATGAGCCGAATAGATTTTCAGAAAAAATATGGGTACGTAAATTTGAATAGACAAGAAAATAGTAAATAATAATATTGAATATTATTACTGAATACGCATTCCCCATGTATGTTTTCACAAAAAATATGTCTGATTTTTTTACGAAATTTCAACGAATATTCCATGACTCCGATGTATTCCTTCCTTTCCAAGGCAATATTGATTATATTTTTAGGGAGATCCTCCTCAACGTTACAACCGTAACTAATTTAAAAATTTTACTCTTTTGATCCCATGAATATACTTATTTCGAAAATCATACAAGTTTTACGGATCACAAATTGAAATATTCTTATTATATTTTAGATCTAATATTCTTGTCGGAATTCAAAAAATTCGAGAAATATAAAATTTCGAAGTTATGATTTCGGATCTTCCTTTTATTTTTTTGTTGGAGCGATAATTTTGGCCAAAATGATACATTTGTCGAATGGAGGATCGTCACATGCTTGCAAATTGTTAGATTACTTCATTCATGTACACAAGCAGAAGCAGGGAAAATGTATTAATCAGATGGCGTAATGTCGCGAGCTGCTGCAATTAATGATTCGCGCAAATTTTCTGCATGTTTCAATCCAACCATTCTCAAACTTGCGTCCCAAAGTTTCTGGGCCATTTCTGGATCTCTTGCCTTTGCTGATGGTGTCATAGGCGCACTATCCCTATCAAAAACGATGAATAGAATAAATTAATCATGTCCCTACGCTGCCAACATCATTTTGGACCGATTGAAATGTATATCTACCGATAGAAGAGTCCTGTTTCTTTTCCAGCTTTCTCTGATATGGCACAATGAAGTGCAGTTTGGACACCATGTTTTTTTGACTTTCCAAAAATTGCACAGATCATTTTGAAACCAGCCTCTGCACCAGGCATTATTGCACGGTCCAAGTGACGTCCCGCCCCTGTTGCTATCACACCAGGATGTAGGGCGTACACATTGACATCATCAATTTTGGCCTCTTAGAAGAAGTAAAAAAAATTTAGAAATTATTACTCTATGCTTTCTTATATAAATATATATATTATCGTTTTAGATACAAAGGAATGAAGAGTGATCTACCTCGCAGACGCAGTTCTAATTCCTTGGTAAATAATACATTTGCCAATTTACTCTGGTTATATGCTTTGAAGCGTCCATAGGATGTCTTTTCATAATTTAAATCATCGATAGGAATGTTACCACCTGAAATTCCAGAAAAAGAAATGCGTTTGATTATTGGAATATGATGGGGTGTTGAGATATTGAATCCATATAACTATATAAAATAAATAGTTTTTATCCGTAACGTTGTAAGAGTGGTTCTAAAGGCAATCCGAATTAAAATGGTCAATCTAAAAAATTTGTGTATCGAAACATTGCGATATTTGCATTCTTATTTTGATAGGAACTCTGGCGAAAGGGGATCTATTCTAGAAGACATCACGTTTGTCCTATTTTTTTTGGCATTTCCGCATTACAACGAATCATAATAACGATCCAATTGCTGGCAGAGTTTGTAGTAGTTCTGCGTAACTTCAGGAAGGGATGGGAATTTTTTCAATCAAAAAGTCACGTTCGGAACGATCAAATGGATTAAAAATGCAAATTAATGAGAATGTATGTTTATAAATACCAAAGTGCATGATGGATGAAACATTAATTATTCTCGCGGGTGTTGATTTCATGATTTTTGGCAATAGTAAGAGTGTCAGAAGAAAGTGTCCAAGATGATTTGTTTGGAAATGCGTTTCATAACCATCTTCAGTTTTGGCGAATGGACACAAGGCCACACCAGCATTATTGATAAGTATGTGGATATGTGATTCCGTATCAATTAATGTTTTTGCGCATTCGCGTACACTTGCTAGACTACATAAGTCTAATTTGCACACAATCAATTCACCAGGATGTCCATCGAAATGCCCACGGTCGAGTCTAAGTTTTACGATAATTGTTAACATAAACATCATAAATTATCTGACAGTGAATAGTGTAATTATTTTTTAATAAAATACCCTGATGGTGGTGTGGTCTTCAATTCTTCCGCAGCAACATTGGCTTTATTTATATCTCTGCATGCAAGAATGACCCTGGCGCCTGTAATCATTCATAATAAATTAACCGAATACTTATATTATAATATAGTAAATGATTTTTTTTTCCTTTGATTACGCTTGTCCCCTTTCTACACATTCATTCCAGCAGTCATATAGTATATAATGAGTAACTATATGAGAAGTTCTCAAGGTGAAGTTATCAGTGAAATGTTGCATATATATTCTCAATATAATTGATCATGAAAAAACTGACCATCAATTAAAAAAAAACTATTTATCTATAAACCAGTTTGAAGTACGTTTCAGCGTAGAGTCGAATACTTCTAAGTAAATTGGAATGTACCAGCATTCAGCTCTGATACCTTTCGATTTTTTCCCGGTTTAACTATTTATTCCTGATTTTGCATCGCAGATAGATTCCACGATACACGAGATTAATTTTGTATTAAAAACTTTCATCTGACTGTTAATAACAAAAGATCAATAAATTGGATCAACCATGTATACATACATCGTTAAAAATTCAACTAATAAATTTATCATTATAGTGTATTTAAAATTTTGAATGTGATATTAATATTGAAATTTCCGAAAATTGTATTCTAAACGCTAATTAAGATGTCAATATATAAAAATAATCGAATGTTTCCTTCATCTCGAAAGTATGATGGATAAGTTTCCCAAGAAAATTGTTGGTTTATGGATAAAATTTCGGTAAATTTGACATAAAATGCTATATTCCATAAGTATGTTTCACCTCGTTCATAAAGATCGCGCGCACATTCTTTGCCGAGTCCAGTGTTTGCACCAGTAATAACGACAGTTTTACCATCAAGACGCACTTCACTTCGACAACTTCTTTTACATGAGAACATAGTGTTTTCAATTAAAATATTAAAATCCAAAGCAGAATTATGTAACACAGAATGAAGATGTTAAAGAAAAACTCGGACGATCCGTAGAGATTACTATAAGATAACTTATGTTCAATCCATTCAGAATTACAACGGATTGAAATGATTGAATAAGTGAATATGTATTTGAGTTGACACAAATCAAGTCTGGATGAACGTGTAGAAAGTGAATAATATACACACCTTGGCTCGCTTGTGTACGGGTTTGGTTACATAAACCAAGTGATGAAACAACTTAATCTCGATCTCTCCCCATTGCATCTATATATGTAAACAATAAACGATTTTTACATTTGCTTATAACTCAGAAACCACCAAACTGATTTGATTACAGTTTCGGCCATTCGATAAAGATTATTCCATAAAACATTAATCGGCGATATAACTAAATTTCAGTTTGCTAGCAACTAGCAAGGTTGTGGCAACGAAAAAAAGAATGAATGAAGACGTGGGTCCTGTACGATGAGTGTTATGTTAGTGGAGAGCATTGGTAGTGGGGCTCGGACTTTACCAAAGAGCACTGGAGAGAAGGGGCGCTACACTGGAGGATATGGGCCAACGCTGGAAAGTCAGAATGATCACGATGATCTTCCTCTCACTGCCAAATTAAAGTTGCATGTTTAAGAGTTATCACAGTGATGTCTCTTCAACATTCGCATCTACAGCTCCCACCTCCATGAAGGCAAGAGACGTACCCCCAAGTGCATCTCGGTAAGTCCCCAGAATTTGTGTTGAGGAATTTCGGGAAAGAGACTACCAGTATGTATCCAGACCTACACAGAAACATAATTGTATATAACCATATTAGTCATTTGGCCTAATCTCATGGCATATTACTATGAATGATTACATTAGTCCATATATTTAATCATCAACAAGAGCATTATGTTTTACCAATCGCACGTGAGATTCACTGAAACCGAATGTTAATTCGGAATTTAATCATATTTGATTTGATGAGTATAGCAATGCAGTATTAACTGAATATTTTATGCTCAGGGAAACGAATATGTCATTTGGAACCGAGGAATGCATTAATCAAAGTACTGTATACCATGTTGACACTTCGAGTGCGTTTCCCTCGAGGCAAGATATCTCAGGAATTAATTATCTGATCAGGATGATTAGTTCATAAGTTGATAAGTGTAGAATAAATAATCGAATTCCGAAATTGATATTTCGAGTCCTCCTTTTTTGCAATTCGTGATGCTCTTCAATTGTTGCACAATTTCAGCTATCTGTAAAGTCAATGAATGTGTTTTGAAGAAGAAATTATTCGTCACAAAAAGACGAGAAGCATTTCTGCCGAAAATTTTTCTTGTTCGACTTCTTGTATCTCAATTGTTCAACAATAATTGCAAATCAAACAGTTGAATCGCCCATGATAATTTTCGTGCAAACTTTTCAAATAAAAGTAAACTGCCATGTCACTACCTATAATACTAACATAAAAGTTTTTAAGGTAATCGTAGGGATCTCGAAGTTGCAACAGACGTTTCTTGAGGCTGGGTTTTTCATTCGAGGACTAAGTTAATCCGCGGATTAGCTACGCCACGATTACATGGATTTTGACCGCCCGCGCCGTCTGTCGGTCAAGGGTGGAATACAGATTACACAGCAAAATAGCGTAGTTAATCCGTGAATTAACTTAGTCCTCGAATGAAAAACCCAGCCTGAGTAGTGTATGAATGATAAAATATAATGTAGTTATAGAAATATGCGCGGGCGGGTATTAACTCATGCCGTAACACTCGCATTCTTTCATAGATGGCGTCACAGTTCACAATGTTATCATGTTTCATTTCACTCTGTTCCCTCAATCTTTACTGAATAGCGGCAGCCGAGTTGTCTCTTGTTTATACGACTCAGCACGACGTAAACACGCTGCATTACCATACCCAGAACACTTCTATAATGGACCACATCGCAGCATATTTGTAAGATCAATGTAATAAATAATATTGATCAGTTCCACTGCCATTCATTTCAACAATTTTTCCGCACTGATCGATTTTGTTGCTGATTCTAGAGCGTAGATCACTTTTATATCCTGACAAACCGTAGATATGTACATACATCTTATAATATATTCCTTATATATAATCATCGATACATAACCGATAAAGAATAATATCATATATCAATTCATTTTCAGTCTTCATACATCAACAAATATAACTGATCATCATCGCCAATCATTGCACGTTTGAACATAAGGCTTCAATTCACCGATATGGATGTTAAGAAAGATATTATTATCCAATGTAAATGGGATATTAAATTGTCTGACGACCCAGTACGGAAACAACAGATACCAATACATTTGGAATCATTCAACACTGATGATTTACCTCATGTAAGGTTTCACATATTTTCTGGAATATCGGATAATGATAAATTAACAGTAGTTGTATCGAAAACAGCAACGGAGCAAGCCAAGGCCACGATCAAAGTGAGCATTAATGGAAGTGAAAAAAAGATAGTGAGAATAGGATGTTGGATGACTCAATGTATACTCGATAATATTCCGTACGCTGCGTCCTGTTCTACTTTTGTAAATACGATCACAGTTGAATGTGAAATAGTTTGGTATGGTTTTACGAAAAAATTGAATATGCCAGCTAAAGTAGATTTATATTATTATACGAAAGAACTATTTGGGACAGATGATTTAACTGATATGATAATAATTGTTGATAATGAGAAGATTCCTGTTCATAAAATCATTCTTGCTGCTCAAAGTTCAGTTTTTATGTCTATGTTCAAGAACATATCACCACCGCCGAATGATAATCGGATTCAAGTGACGAATATTGACGCATTCACGATGAAGAAGGTGATAGAATTTTTGTACAGTGGTGAAATGAATATGGAGTTGGATGTTGATGTTATTTTATCTATATTGGCTGCAGCAGAAAGATTTCAAGTAAAAGAGTTGAAGAAGAAATGTGTGCATGCTTTATCAAAAAAGATAAGGATAAATAATACGTTGAGATTGCTCGAAGAAACTAGTGCATGTGATGTACCGGATTTGGTCGAATCAATAACAACTTTTATGGTGGAGAACAGGGAGGAAATGTCTAAGTTGAATGATTTTGAGGATTTATATCGTAGAAAACCAGAATTATTGTTTCAATTCATGATTAATATCATCCGGGAGAAAAAATGAATTTCTATGTGACTCTTCTTATGTAGATGTTGAAATGTTTGTTCTAAATGTGATTATTCTTCTGTTTACATTCATGGTAATCCTTTTAATCCAAAAAACTAATATTCGAAATGTACTTGTACTATCCCTTATTTCCTTTTATTCGTTAGTTATGATACTAAGAATATAATTCCCGATTGGTATGCATTATTATATGCAAGTGATAATGTAGATCTCAACAGTCACATATATTGTGAATATGAACAAGAAAATTTAAAAGTTTGGTGTTGCGATGGATTGAGCAGCAGTACTCTCCCTTTAACAAGTTATAAGAGAATAACATAATAAAGTGAACAAATTATATCAATCGATGAATCATGATAGAGTAGCAATCAACTTTATCCATGGAAATATCCATGTATAATAATCATATTCGTCCATGTTGAGATGGAATTACTTCAATTCCAGGTAATGATACAATTTCTCAAGTTTTGCTCACCAAATACAGTACTCTTATTCTCATCTATATTTTATGACGGAGTGCCAGCGATGAAATTGGCAATGAATAATGCGTTAAGAATTCTTCAGCAGGCAAGTTTTCATTATATTTCGTAATCAATTGAATAGACAATTAGTTTCTTGATCAACAATAATCACGTAAACATGCTCTTAGAAGAATTTAGCAGTATCTACGTCAGACACCCGAAACTTTTGGAGAAACATCACATTCGTATCAACAGGATTTTCCATTCAACTTTTGCTTTTTTCCTGTTCAATACATTTGATAATGATTACTCGAAGAATAAAGTATTCAATTAAAGTTGTGATTAAAGTATTCCATTTCTTGTAAACATTCGATTCTCTTCATTCGTCAAGTGAAGAGATGTATTAAATATATACAGATAAATGTGAGTTGTCTCATTCTCATGACAATACCAACGAGCCACTTTGATGTTCATTATTCATTTATGATGTCACGAAGTAAAATTCGTTGTATCCCGTGCAACACTAGCACCTACTTTTCCATTTGTGTTTTAGCCCCTGAACAATTTCCACGCTGAAGAACTTAAGTTTAATCGCAGAAACTCGTGAGTTTTCTCCAAATATGATGTTAAGAACAAGCTATTTCGTCTATCTTATTCTAAGCGCGATACATCGTACTCCGCTATTTCCAGAATGAAAACATTGATCAGCATCAATAGATCAACATAAATTGATAATTACGGTATTGGGTAATAGTTTTGTAAGACATGCCAGCTAATATTTGAGTACAGCGTGTGCGTAGTATTGAATTGGGGAGTGAAAATATAATTTTTTCTGATTTGATCCATGTTTGAACAATATGCATCCATTCTTTGCGTGCGAATAAATTAACGAAAGAAATGAATTCGTAATTTTAATTTACTTGAAATCAATATACAAATAACCATGATTGTAGAGAGGGAGCAGACATTGATATTCAAGAAATAATACAGTGCATATATTGCAGTGGTACAAAGATTAATTTGACTTGCATATTCATTCTATACGCGTTTTTGAAAGGTAAAGGAATATCTCGTCAGAAGACAGTTACATATGGAAAAATCGAATTCCGTGGCGTGGACGCAACAATGGATTAATTCAGCGCTCTTGCGATTACGTGAGTAAGCTCACAGGAGTCATAAGTTACCTACCGATAAGTATATACAGCGTCTTATATACAATCTAGAAAATATGTATATATATCATGTCACACTGCACAAAAGCTTTGCTCTTCCTGATTCCAGAAGATTCGAATTGCAACGGTCGATCCATTAGGCTGGTTACAATATCACCATAGTTCCTTCCTTCATTTTCTTGAAGTAAGTTACTGTTTCAAGAGGTATGTCATTTCCATTACATTCATTATCTTATATTACTCATATTATATATTGCTAATAATACTCACGATTGAATTTTCTGTTTGTTTATCAGATTTGCATGTTTTGTCTACAACTCTATGAAGAAATCGACCTGTAATACCAGCAATCTCATACACAATAATCAATCAATACTGTTCCATCAACATGTCTTACGTTCCGCAACAAATACCTATTATATTGCGACATCGGTGGAGTTTGCTGACATCAGGTATTCGTAATACATATAGAGCGATGACAACCTCAACGTCTTTCCTTAGTGATGATCTCCCGGGTATGAAATTCAATATAGTTTCTGGAATGTCAAGGGAAAACAATGCGTTGACTGTAGTCTTATCAAAAACGCCTTATGATCCGGCGAAGGCTACAATAAAAATATTTGTCGTAGGAGGATGGGAACGGATGACGGTGAATGTTGATAGTTGGATTAATCAAATTACATTGGATGAAATATGTTACGTAACAGATACAAGTGTATTTGAATGTGAAATTACTTGGTATGGGTGCGTAAAAAAGCTGCCGACTATCAATTTGTATCATAGCATCAGACATTTTCATAGCCGTCAAGAACTATGTGATTTCAAGATAATTGTTGATGGTGAAAAAATCCCTGTTCATAAAGTTATTCTTGCAGCACAGAGCCCGTATTTTTCAGCAATTTTTAGAACGGAGATGATAGAATCTGCGAACAATCAACTCATTGTGAAAGATATTGAAGTTGACATCATGAAAAAGGTGATAGAATTCTTGTATACTGGTGAAATTGATTCCAAGTTGGATGTTGATATTGTAGTTTCGATTCTATCTGCCGCAGACCGATATCAAATGATGGATCTGAAATTTTTTTGTGGCGAAATTTTGGTTATGAAATTGGCTGTATCTAATGTGTTGGAGATTGCTGAGAATGCAAGTTTGTATGAGATTCCCCAATTACTTGAGCATACTATTGATTTCATGATCTGTAACAATCACGCTATTACAAAATTGGAAGGCTTCGCAGAATTTGGCGCCAGAAATCCGAAACTATTGGTAGAATACAATATTCATCTCGGCGAGATATTACACGCCATTTTTCATGATAAGAATCCACTGTTGAAACGTTCTGTAACATCGATAGATGCAAGATGCCCGAACAAGATGTAAAATGAGTACAGGGGTATTCTTGGTTCGAATAGGAACTATATCTTCGTATTTCCAGTTTTATAACTATTGATAATAATAACTTGAGTAATAAAGTATTACCCGTCATTTTTTCCAATCATTTGAATTGTTCATTTATCGACACGAAAATGCATCGACGTGAAAATAGACAATGACTGACAGTTGTAAACTCGGTGCTTTACCTGTTCCTTCATTCAAGCAGTTGGAAAATAAACAAATGCCATTTTAATACGAAATAACATGGCATGGAAATGTAAAAAAATTTCAACTATTAATTGGTATCATAACGTGTAGTATTTTCTCAATAAACAGGAGCTAGCTGCCTTCACGATTATTGTCGATGATGAGAAAATTCCCGTTCATAAATTCATCCTAGCGACTCAAAGTCCAGTATTTTCAGCCATGCTTAACACGGATATGAACAAATCGATGATCAACCAAATTGTTATGAATGATATTGGAGTTGATATCATGAAGAAAGTGATTAAATTTTTATATACTGTCGTGGTAGATACTGAATTGAATGTTGGTATCATGGTTTCGATTTTATCCGTTGTGACCAATATCAAACGATGGACCAGGAAAATTTATGTGATGAAGTTTTGTCCATGAATTTGAAAGCGAACAACGCATTGGAAATTTGTGAAGTAGCACATCTGTATAGGCTCTTTCAGTTAATAGACTACACAATAATTTTCATGGTACAGAATAAAAGTAAAATTGTTGATTTGAAAAATTCCAAAGGTTCATATTGTCGGAAGAATTATGCTCGGAATCTCGTATTCGCAGCGCGGCATGGGAGAAATGTGCCTGAGTATTAAACAAAAGTGGAATAGTTCATTTAAAGAATTTCAAGCATTTGTATCATAGGAAACCTGAATTATTATTGGATTTTATTATTCGTTGTGTCGAACATGCGCAATAAGTCATGACATTATATTGAAGAATGTGAAATTCTCTGAATGAACGATACAAAACGTTTTTTCAATGATGGATCAATAAATAATTGAATCTTTCGGCATCGCATTGACATTAGTACAATGGCGGAACAGATAGAATTCTTGTATACGGGTGAAATACATACATTGCAAAAGGCCTTTTTATTTGTCGCAGATAAGTATCTTGTTTGGATTTTTCAAGACTTTAAAATCAAATTTGTGACCAGTTGTGTAATGTCTGGTCACCCAGACGCATTGATATATGATTCGAAATTAATTTCGTGCTACATAGTTTCATAAATTCAATACTTGGTTCAAAGTCAATGATCTTGAAAGTTCAATGATAAAGCAGTGGTGAAAAAATAGCAGAATATACATGGCGGTTTTGTATGTGAAAATCTCCAAGTTTCCAATAAAATTACAGGAATGTATGTCAATTTTCGAACAGAAATTCTGATGCACTTATCTTTAGTGTCGTTAAATTGCGATCACATAATTTTTGCTCATTTATTGTAATATCCTGAAAATCAGCGTTAAAAAAATGTTTTGGTATGCTTCCGAGGACTGTACGTATAATATTCTTAATCACGCTTTCTTTATATAACTGTGCCGATTTACCGTATTCAATATTTACAATTGATAATTTGCGATAACCTAATTATCGACGGTTAATCGGAGCTCTCCTTCCAGAGTAGAAGAGAGAACAGAGATAGCGGGCAGCTGTTAGCGATGATTTTTTTAGACCGGTATTCGCAACTTGGACGAAAGATTGAATGCACGCATTATTGTATTGTTGTGTGAGACGGAAACGGGGTCGTACTAAATTGATCAAGGTGAGTGTGTGTTTCTGTACAAGTTTGTGGGAAGGATATTCCAACTCGGGGTCGTAAAAAAGAGAGGGTTGATTTAATTCACATTGTATATACTGGGTAAGACTGTGAGAATGTTAAATAATTCAAGAATTTCAGGCATGCTATGTGCGGCGCGTTGCAGGTAGATTTGAGTGGAGAAAATCATTGTAATTGCGTTATTATATTAATTACTGAATGGCTGATAAATAACGCTCCATTCAATAATGCGCGGATTGATAGGCACCACTTCAAGTACTGAGAGTATACGTGCGGGAGACAGTAATCAGCGTAAATGCTTCTTGCAACGTGAACAGACAGTTCGTATATTCATGTTTCGAAATTTTGAAGTATTCTTGAATGGAAAAATGTTATGAAATTATATTTTGTTCGAAAATAGATTACGCGTGTGTAAAGATAAATTTCATCCATTAATCCGTTTAGATAAAACGATTATGACACTGATTTTTTTCTGGTTGGTCAAGATGATGGAGTCACAAACAACATTTATTTTCTTCTCATTGTACAAACGGAACATTTGAATGAATTAGATTCTGATGTATCAAAATGTGTGGACTATTTCAGGCACTCTATAATGTTTCTTCGCAATTACATATTGTTACGACATTTAATGCAATACGAGAGCATGTATAAAAAATTGACACACCTCTAAATGTTTTAGAAATGACTACAATGCTTTAAAATAGGGAACACCACATATACGTGTGTTAAAATAATGCACTACAATTTGTTTACTATGTGGTGGATTGTTGACTAGAATAGAATATAATTATTATTTCAATGTGTTTGTAGTCATGGTTATTTATATAGGTAGGTTATTTGGACCCGGCCGAATTGTCCAAGTTGTTTTGTCCTGAATATTATGTCGCGAAGTTATTTTTTCTTCCATCATTTGTTCATACAACCACATTGAGTGAGAATTACATTAATACCATCGAACAATTTTCTGAAATTTCAAACCCAAGAACTTGATAGGAAGTTAAACAAAAGTCTTGCCGCGAGCAGAGAAAAATTTTTGAGGCAAGGTTTAACAAAATATAAAATAAAATCAATCTTTCTGGATTCGTTTCTTTTCTAGAAATTGGGAGTCGAAATTTGATAACAGACATCGATGACATCTAGAATAGAGTTATATGCGAAGTTCTTTTTTCATAACTTCTGGAAAAGGTCGTTGCTTTTCGAGCGTCAATCACGGTGTTTCTCCCCCAACATATGGCTACTGCGGTAACCGATAAAATAGTAGCACAACATTAGGAATATCATCAAACGATCATTAATATCATACAAAATACTGAAAATATTCGTTCGAGATAGCAACAAAATAAATAGAGAACCAGAAATTGAACAATGACAATGGCACCATGGTTGGATAAAGAGTTTATGGCGCGCGTATTGACAAGCTCAGAGGATGATGATACAATTTGTGTTACCAATATATCAACAAAACCAGCAACAAATGAAGGTGATAATTATACAAGTGATATGATTCGCATAAGTGTGGATTTCAATCGTCATCGAGGGAGTAACATAGTAATGGAAGAACGTTCATTTATCGTTAAAGCCGAGTTGAGCAATGAAACCCAGAGGAAATTGGTGAGTGACATATATTTTCATTATTAAAAGTGATAAAACGAAGTAGAACTGCTTCGAATCCATAATCAATTCTGATTTTGAAGATCGAGCGGATGAAAGTCTTTGATTTAGAGATTATGATGATGACTACAATACTGAAGGAAATGAATTCCATTTTAAAAGATAAAAAATTTTCTAGTGATTGCTTATTTACTCAGCTAAGAAATCCGTCATTTTTGGTTTTGGAAGATCTCGCGTCATTGGGCTTTCATATGGTTGATCGCCTAGGTAGACTTGATCATCGACATTCTATACTTGCTTTAAGAAATCTTGCTAAATTCCACGCGGCCTCTGTAGCAGTCTGTGAAAAGGTAACACCTCTTTATAAAAATATACACATCTATTTTTATCTCTGCAACATAATTTCTATTTGTGGGTTCACTAAGTCGAATCTTTTCTCTTTTAAATTTTGATTTAGACTCCAAAGTACAAGGATGTATTGTTCGCCGGAGTTTTTCATCCAAATACTCCTCCAGAGTTAATCGAATACTTTTTCATAGGTAGAATGAGAGTTCTGTCCAGAGCAGTTGCATCTTGGCCAGGACTTGGTGAGAGTTATTCAGAAAAATTGATGAAACTATCCGAGGTTGTATCGAAAAAAGTAGCAGATTGCCATAAACATGATGTTAAAGAGTTCAATGTCATTAATCATAACGACTTCTGGACAAACAATATGCTTTTTAAGTATGATGACGATGGCAAAGTCATCGACCACATTATGGTAATCATTTTTGCAGATCTAATTGAATAGTCACACAGAACGAAAATATATGTTCCCTGGCGGAAAAAAATTTATGCGAAACTACGCGATTCCACGATAGTTTTTGATCATGAACTTCGCTATTTCTACATCCATAATTTGCTAATAAATTTTCATAGAATGTCTCAGTAAATTTTTATAAATATCTACGACTTTCTATAACTTTTCACATTTTCTGATTAATTTGTCTTAATTGTTTATAGAAAATCATAGTTTCTCATAATCACTATACATTTCTATGCCGAGCTACAATGTTTTAATGTGATCGCCCATCCGATATTTGTAGAAAATTAGAATAAGAAATTAGATAAACTTGGATACCCTAGTGGTAGAATGTCCGAATTGAGGCCGCGAGGTCCGGGTTCGAATCCCGGTTCAACGCAATCTATCTTTCCCAGCGATCTCGAAAAAATAATAAAGTAATAATTGTGGAACGAATCACATTTGTTCCTTATCCTTCCCAAGATTTTTCTCGCACAGTTTTTTACGCCGAAAGTCTAATTTGTTGTAGAAATACGTAATACGACGTGGATTGAGTGTAGAGAGTCATAGAAGGTCATAGAAATTATTTTCGACAGGGTTTGCATACGTTAAAATATTACTAGAGTATGATCAGAACATATCTTTTAACATTAATATATATTCCACTTCTACTACATTCGCAGTCGTTTCTGTCATTCTACATACGCAATATATTAAGGGGTACTTATAGTAATGGAGTCGAAAAAAACGTTTTTTTGAGAACTTTTTCCAGTGAAACAATATGTTATTAAAATTGTATTCCACATTCAATATGATTCTACATATTCTTAAATATAATCTATACTTTTTTAATGAAAAAATAGAAAGATGGCGGCGATACACTTGTGCAAAATATCGAAGATATAAGTTTACTCTAAATGCCATTGGTTTGAGCGAAAATTACGTAACCGCATTTTACATTTTTGTTAATTAAAAAAAAGTTCTGGATATGAAGTGAATATATACCGAATTTTATAAAAATCAGTCAAGTGATTCTCGAGGTATCCTGCTCACTGTGAAGCTCCTTATAAAAAAAAGAGTCGCAGAAAAACATGTGCTGTGCCGCCTAACTTTCTTTTAAATAAAAACATTTTTCAATTATATTTGGAAATATGTATAGTCAAATAAAATTAATATTAAATTTATATAATAAATAGTTTCACTGAAAAAAAATTTTTTCTTATTCAACGCAAACGTTTTTTTCTGCATGAAAACTTACAAACATTTTCAATTGACACTTTGTTCAATATCATTGTTTCAGGTTGACTTTCAAGCTTGTTATTATGGATCGCCAGCAATAGATATAACTAATTTTCTCAATATCTGTATATCGGAGACTGTGTCTGACAGTGAGAGAGAAGAATTTTTTGGAGAATATCTAGAAGTATTAAAGACCACAATACTTGAACTTGGATGCGAAACACATCCTCCAGATATGGCGCAATTGAAACAAGCAATGCATAATCGTGAGATCTATGGTTTGCTGGTATCATGTGCGATTTTACCTTTTAATATTGTCGATAGAAGAAAATTAACATCTGATGATGAGGTATTTGAGAATGAGATATTGAAAGCAGAATTGTCGAAAAAATTACTTCGATGGAATGACATGGGATTACTTGATATATAACTTGAAGTCGCATTTGTGAATACAATTCATGTGTAATAACTATTCGGATTTAGTAAATGACCAAGGCCCCAGGTCGATGTTATGATCAGCGCAAAGGCACAATGAAAACGTCTATGGATATTAACACTAAGAGTGAATTTGCTACTATGACGTGCTACGAATTCCAGCGACAATTTCTCTTGATATTCGCATTTTTTTCCTGAGCGAAGAAAAATGTTGGCAATGAAAATTAAAGACATCGACAAGTAGTGAAGAAGTGAACATAGATGTGTCGTAACGACACCACATTGAAAATAAAAGAGAATGATAGTGTTCACTGCAGGAACAGTGGTAAGGATACAGTCTGAGTTAAATGGTGATATTATTTGGAAAATTGTTGTAATAACACTCATGGATAGAAATAATTACTATTTCATACAGTGATTTACGTTTTTGATAACCCAGCCTGTTGGCAGTATTCATTTTCCCTGCAGTGAAATTTGGAATCCAACTCTATAAAGACATATTCATTAGGCCATCTATTTCCTACAAATGTGTGTCAATCAACCATTTGCTTCGAAAGATGAACATCCGCGATTTATTAGTATTCAGAAAACCGATAATCCGTGATAACCATAGTTGAATATTTGCAGGATCACCGGTATAAATACAAATGTAATCAGAGTTACATCCATCAATTAATTTTCTTGCGAAGTAGTCACGTGGGTTATCATTGGTTTTGATATTCTAACCAATGTTTGAATCAACATTCGTCATGACTTGAATTAAATCTTAGGCCAATACGTAAGGTGTTGGAGTAATGTTTGATTGAATGAATTTATTGAACTTGGTTAATTTCTGAAATTCCGTGAAGGATATTCGTTTTCCTTGACAAAATTTTATTTCCTGATTTAAATGGAGGCACGTCTTACACTGTTATTTTACTGTCCAAGTTTTCAATTGATAGATATCTCTTTGTCCGAATAACCGAAGATAACTGCACAACTAACTTCGGTATAGGAAGAAAAAATTTAATGGTTTTATTGCATAAAACTCATATCCAATTTGATGGGTAGTTCCGTATTATTGAAGAGATATCATGTTTCATTATATTATACAGTTCATGCGTAAATAACTGATATTTGAGAATAACAAAGAAAAAGATTCTTTTCATAAACTAGAATTGAAAAATTAATAATAAGTTCTGTATTACATTTCCAATTGATTTTTTATTCCACGAATCCTATTCACTTATACATTTGCATGATGTGATTTTCAAAATATACATAAAACGAGAGCGATATTTATCGTATGAATGAAATACATCGTCTTTATTAATGCAGAATGTTTGAATCCACGCATGTTCCCTGTCCATCGCGCAATTGAACACTGGCGAGAGGACAAATGGGAAGCAGGTCTACGAAGCGCATGTGTGTGTGTAGCAAATGGGGGAACCGTCAGACAATGAATGAGATAAGACGACGCGCTTTGTACGATTATTATATCCCGTCGCGAATTAACGCAATGTACACTCCACTTTTGTTTCTTGCGTTGATGAACAATCTTGTCCGACCGAATTGTCCAACGTTCAATGCGAAGGGCAAGTATCGGAAATCAAATCGATATATTATTCCCATTCACTTAATTGAATAAACAAATGGGCATTAAATAGGTAACGCGGAATTTTTTCTAGAATTCTTTAAATCATTGATGACAAAATGTAAAATGTCAATGAAATGTATGCAAAAAATGAACATTGGGTATATGAATGAATCATGTTAATACTGTACTTGTATATTTTTATTATGTAAATGTTGTCGTTGGACATGGATGCTGCCTTCGTGATAACGCTTTTTCTTTTTTAAGTGGTTAAAGAACTTCAATTGGCGTGCGAATATATTTCGATTATGATGAATTTTCGGAACATCAAACTATTATTATTACGCTAACTGCAGAGGAATCCCGCGAGAGCATTATCGTTCATTACGCAGCGCGATAGGGACGATTTGACTCTCTGTGACACCATTCCGGGCACTATCTCATGCCGTGACCTTGCGACTCATATACAGATTTTTTGGCATCAGTCAATATAAACAATGAACGAGGGGATTCCTGAAGTAATTACGGATGATAGCGGGAAGGTAGTTTTCTTCCCAAGAACATATAATTTCTCAGTAATTCCCCGATCACATACACCGTTGTCTTCACTTTCGAGTATATAAACCACTCACTGTCGTCTCGAAAGCATTAGATCTCCGACCGATCCGTACTCTGTAGGGAAGGAAAATAAATAGATATCGAAACTATGAAGATCGCATCGTTCTTGCTCGTAATCACTGCGGTCGTCTGTTCAGTTGAATCAGGTCTGAGTCGTGATCGTCACAAAGCACCATATGTAGTAAGTATAAAAAGAAACGTTTAATGCTTTCATTCTAAACTACAATGTATTTGTTTAATCTAGAATCGTCCGAAACCACCATCAACCTCACGATATCGGCGCTCACCTCAACCGGATCCACAAGGTTCCATTGTATTCCAAGGTACGAAACCGCTCAGTGGACCTGAACGTCGTCCAAGTTACTCACTTGACTATCAGCACAAGATTTTCGAAGGAAAAAATGGTCATATCAGTGCTGGCGGTGGCGCATTGAAATTACCTGGGCAACGTGTTCAACCACACTTTGGAGTCCAAGGAACGTGGCGATTCCGTCGTTCACCCCACCCGGATCCACAAGGTTCCATTGTATTCCAAGGCACGAAACCGCTCAGTGGACCTGAACGTCGTCCAAGTTACTCACTTGACTATCAGCACAAGATTTTCGAAGGAAAAAATGGGCACATCAGTGCTGGCGGTGGCGCATTGAAATTACCCGGGCAACGTGTTCAACCACACTTTGGAGTCCAAGGAACGTGGCGATTCCGTCGTTCACCTCAACCGGATCCACAAGGTTCTATTGTATTTCAAGGCACCAAACCACTCAGTGGACCAGAACGTCGTCCAAGTTACTCACTTGACTATCAGCACAAGATCTTCGAAGGAAAAAATGGGCACATCAGTGCTGGCGGTGGCGCATTGAAATTACCCGGGCAACGTGTTCAACCACACTTTGGAGTCCAAGGAACGTGGCGATTCCGTCGTTCACCCCAACCGGATCCACAAGGTTCCATTGTATTCCAAGGCACGAAACCGCTCAGTGGACCTGAACGTCGTCCAAGTTACTCACTTGACTATCAGCACAAGATTTTCGAAGGAAAAAATGGTCATATCAGTGCTGGCGGTGGCGCATTGAAATTACCTGGGCAACGTGTTCAACCACACTTTGGAGTCCAAGGAACGTGGCGATTCCGTCGTGACATCGATCAACTGAACGATGAAGATGAAATTGTGGAGCCATAACTACAACTAATAGATAATAATTATTGTGTTGATTAACTCCAACCATAACTGTAAGTCACGACATCATTGCATTTTGCACAAACACATTCGTGTTTTTCCTCATGGATTTAATTCTTTTCCAAATACGTTAAGATAGGTAAATAAAATAAAGTATGTTCACGCACGACAATACCCGCTCAAACGAACAGTATCATCAAATCATATCTGATTACAACAAATGAAAACAGAGTATTACTATATTAGAATATTTACGGAAAAAATCGGGCAGCACTAAACTATATTGATTTCATACCAATATTTTTCACAGTTATTTCCGTATAGCGTCATCCGGTCGAAAATCCCTTGTAGTATGTGCATAAAATTAAGGTAATAATGAAATAAATATAAACATGAATGAAGAAAATGATTTGCGATTTTGTCAATACAAATTCATTCCGGTCGAAGATAAATCCATCACTGTAGTCACTTACACATTTTTCGTAACCTTAGTTACATAATTTGCCTCTTGCGCATCTTTTCGCGACTCGAATTACAATTATATCTTCCTTCAAGAAAAATACGATAAATAATTTCTCCTTGCAATGGACTCTCTTCATGAAAATCTCTCACCGAGTTAAAATAAGTACATATATATTCAATTCTTTTCTCACACCTAGAGCATAAGAAAGATGGAAAAACAAGTTATGAATGAATAAATTGTTGTGCGCCATGCAGTTCTTGAAACAGAGTTGCGACGTAACATGATGTAACTGGCACTGTCTCTAGATGTTTCATTGATATGCGTTCCAGATTGTCAGCATAATCACCCATCCCTCCTTTGCCAAAATAATTCGAAAATTGTGGAAGGCTTCACATTAATTCCCCTCAACGTTCCCAAAATTAATTTATGGGATGTTGCCAGGAAGAAACATTGAACATGATGACCTATAGAAGGGTGAGAATTCGATTTTCATCACATTCATTCAAGTGAGAACTTGATTATTTGACAGCGTACGCGAACAAATATCCGAAATCTCGTTGTATAGATTGACTGTGACAATAGGGGAACGCCAGCAGCAGCAACGATTATGGAATATTAATTAACTAAAGGTCGAACATAGTACGAAATGGATTTGTTACAAGAGTAATTGTATTCACGAAACCAACAAAAATTATAACTGACAATAAAGTTACTAGAGAAGAAATTCGCCAGCAAAGAATAAACAAAAATGTATGTTCATCACAAACATTTTTTGCATTGTTACACATCATCCACTTCGATAGAATTTATTGATCACAACAGCCCAACTCTTCCACTAATGATTATACCATTTGATAACTAACGTATCTTTGCTTTTTATTTATTCTTGAAAATTTGGAGTATTATATCCAACTATTTGAAGAAATATATTTCGAATATAGGTTCAATCATTTTAATTTTTTTCTCTAAGTTCAACTCAAATTTGAGAATAGTAATACCTATACACGACATCTCTCGCACAAACTAATTATCCGATACTTCATCTGTTATTAGTATTTATAAAAACAAGCTATGGTTGTTGCCGGATTTTTATCCATCTTCAAGTTGCATTGTTCCGAGAAATTTGGAATCCGAACTCTCTCCAAACAAAAATGAGCTGAGGCTTTTCTTCAAAAATTTCCATATCAACCCTACGGCACAACTACATGTATATCTTTATTCATTTCGCCCCGAAGAAAAAAAAAACCTCAAAGAACTATAGACTCCATAGTAAGACAAGTGTCGTGTACCTATAGTACTACAGATACAGTTGAAATAACTTTGTAGAAACCTCGTTTCCCTGCTGCTGAACTGTTAACAACGTTCACAACTTGGAAAATAAAATTACATTAATAAATTTTGCAATAATCAGTGATATTGTAGGAAAATCAAATGTATATATAACTGAAATTTAATTCGAAATGGCTCACCAATACCCCGCAATACTAGCGTATCTGTGTTCGGCTATTACTCTTCGTTCACTAAAACAAAAATTTCTACAAACTACGATTTATCAATTGATGGTGTGTGCATGCTTATTTCGAAACATTTCATTTTTTATAAATTATATGAATCAATAGAGGTATTCACAAATGATTGAAACTCATGTACATGTATTATATACATATAGTGCCGATATCTTTACAAAAAAAAAAAAACATTTGATACGACTGGGAATCCCATCCTTACCGCAATCAACCGTTTCACACGAATGCAAACGGGAAGTTGACCTTCTGAACGCGTGTGTGTGTGTGAACGAAGGAGAGGGGCTATCAGACGAAAAACAAAGTAAGACAACATGCTCTGTACGATTACTCTCTCCGTTGCGAACTAATTGAACGCACACTTTACTTGTACGTTGATGAATGATCTTGTGCAACAACGTTTTCTAACTACGAATGCGATGAACAGCTGTCGGCTTACAAATGAATATACCATTCTCATCTGCTCAATTGGATAAGGAAAACGGCATCGGATAAGTGGCATGGAATTATGCTCATGTGTGCTTCAAATTCATTGATAAGAAATTGTAGGATGTCATTGAACTTCATATGGAAAATTAACATAGGATACATGAATAAATCATGTCGATATGCATGCATTATTTGCATTCTGTATCTTGATTTTAATTGTCGCGAAGAATTGTTTCGACTACAATTAAAATCCCGTACCACTATAGGATCTATTTTATTGATTTTTAATAACAAAACCCATGAGCCATGACGGAATTTTATACATATTGAATATTGAGAAAAATACCTTTTGGTTGATTTAATTTCCATGTAATATTCATACAACGTTTTGCCTTCGTATATCTTACGATTTATAATCTGAATATATTCTTAGAATGACCTGGTTCAAAATATATTCCATATATATTTGGAGTTTATTTATATGAATTTGGAATATATTCGTGGCGGCAGAAAGTAGTTTGAATAATATGTTGAAATTATATTAAAAAACATTTTTTTTTTATTCGACACATGTTACTTCTTCGTTGGAGAGAAGCATGATCATTTATAATACGGCGCGATATAAACGATTTGACCTACTGTGACACGGTGCGATAGCACTGTATCATACGGTGAATTTGCGACCACTGTATACAGACACTTTGACGTTACCCGATATAAACAATTAACGGGGGATTCCTGAAATGTTTACGGATATCGGGGCGATGGTATTTTCTTCCAGAGGAACATTTGATATTTCGGTAATTCCCCGACTACTAATAGTATCATCTTCACAACCGAGTATATAAACTACACACAGTCGTTCGAGCATCATCAGATCTCCAACCGATCAGAACTCGGTAAGAAAAGTGAACAATCATAAATCATAACTATGAAGACGGCATTGTTTTTGTTTGCCACTACTGTGGTTATCTGTTCTGGTGAACCAGGCCTCAGTCGTGATCGTCATGTGCCGCCGTATGTAGTAAGTACAACCTGAAACATTAATTATTCTTTACCAGAAACTGTAAATGTATTTTTTCAAATCAGAATCGCCCAACACCAACATTCACCTCAAGATATCGGCGTTCACCTCAACCAGATCCACAAGGATCTATTGTATTTCAAGGCACCAAACCACTCAGTGGACCAGAACGTCGTCCAAGTTACTCACTTGATTATCAGCACAATATTTTCGAAGGAAAGAATGGCCATATTAGTGCTGGAGGTGGTGCATTGAAATTACCCGGGCAACACGTTCAACCACATTTTGGAGTCCAAGGAACGTGGCGATTCCGTCGTTCACCCCAACCGGATCCACAAGGTTCCATCGTATTCCAAGGCACCAAACCACTCAGTGGACCTGAACGTCGACCAAGTTACTCACTTGATTATCAGCACAATATTTTCGAAGGAAAGAATGGCCATATCAGTGCTGGAGGTGGCGCATTGAAATTACCCGGGCAACACGTTCAACCACACTTTGGAGTCCAAGGCACATGGCGATTCCGTCGTGACGCCGACCAATTGCCTAGTACATATTTAGATGAGAAACAATAGCCATATCTGCTATATAATAATTGTTGCATTAACTAACTTAAATGAGAAACATACGACATCAATTCATTACATTTTTCTAATTGTCACGTTTTTTTTTTCTCATCAATTTCATCTCTTTTTTCAATCCGGAAAGGTAGAAAATAGGGTCAAAAGTGTTCATACATATCAATATACTATATCTGAATAGAATCATTCGTTACCGAATCCCATATACAATTGTGGACAAAAAAATTGGAAAATAATGAAATAAATTTAGATATGAATATATGAAAATAACTTAATGGAGTAACTATATCCAATTATGTTAAGAATGAATCAATCGCTGCAAATACAATCGCATGTTGCGTCGTGTAATGAGAGAGTCAACTGCACACAAGGCGGACTGTGATCAAATCTTTCTGCAAAAAACATAGCCCCGTTTCTTGAAGGTTGATAATCAACGGAATGCAGGAACATGTAATAAAAAAACTGTAATAAATGAGAATTAATATTATGTGGAAAACAGTTGAACTGATAAAATTATGGATGGAGAATTATGAACAATTTATCAGATTGGTGAACTTGCCTGATTCCTATTTCTATCTAACAATCACTCAAACTAAGACTTGATAAGTCTGCTGTCCACAAAAATCTCGTCATGTTTTGTATACTAACGGAATTTAAATGGAATTCGAGATTTTGGGAATTCATTTTGCCAAACAATCTTGGGGAAAAACAGCTGTTATGCGGATAGCTTTGCAGATATTCGACTCAAATTCTCAGTTTTCCAATCACTCATTATTTTTCGCATTGAAGCCATTAATCATCAGCCATACTTGAATACTCTGAAGTTGTCAAATGACATCCTTGTGCTTCATCTTCCTCTCTGAAATTCGTTCTGGCCCGCACCCAATAAGTCATCTGGGTACTTGTGTTCTGATATGTATATTTATAAATATTTTATAGAGAATGACGTATAATTATGTCACAATTGAACAATTAAACAAACTAATATTTCAAAAATTAATCAATCAGATGTTCAATAATTGGAATAAATGATCATTTTTCCCTGCAATTGAGTTGCCAAAGTGCGGGTGAATGAGACGCAAGGTCAATTAGTGAATCAATTATTAATTGAAAATCTTCGAATACCGATTGATATAAATGATTTTTTCATAGGCACTCGTAAGGATTCTTATTTGTTTTTCCACAACATTTGAACATCGAAACGTGTCACTTAACTACACATAAAGGAGTCAATGGAAATTAAAATATATGATTTGTACATGAAACGCGTATAGAACGAAGGGTTCACAAAAGTTATTATTTTCCGGTAAGTTGTTCATTTTGCGTCATATTCTCCACATGCATAACGTAATATTCAATTCCACACTTCCTAAACTTATATGGTAGACAATACACAATATTCTGGCCGATTGAGATGTCAAATATTACACATGAAATACCAGTTAAAATACGGCATCAGTGGTACTTGAGGAAATTAAATATGATTGGAACGTCAGGTCATACATTGATGACCTCGGAATCATTCTTTAGTGACGCTCTACCTAATGTAAAGTTTCATGTATTTTCTGGAAGATCAGAGGCTAATGAATACACAGCGGTGGTTTCAAAAACACCTTGTGCCCCAGCTAATGCAACCATCAGGATATTCGTACAGGGATTGGAGAAGAAGAAAGTATGTGTTGATGGTTGGACAAGTTTCTATATAATTGACAATATATCCATTTACATATCAACAGATCCTAAAAATTCAAATATGATTTTATTTGAGTGTGAAATAATATGGCACGGTTTTGTGAAGAAATCTCCAACACCAATTAATCTATATCATAGCATGAAAAATCTTTTCAATGCACCCGAATTAGCTGATATCGTTGTAGTTGTTGACGATGAAGAAATTCCAGCGCATAAAGTTATTCTGGCGGCACAGAGCCCAGTTTTTTCAGCTATGGTTAAAATTGATATGACAGAATCGGCAAATAATCGAATCATTATAAAAGATATTGATCATGATATAATGAAGAAGGTGATAGAATTTCTGTATACAGGTGAAATAGATACAGAGCTGGATGTTGATGTGGTATTTTCAATTCTATTTGTCGCCGACAAGTATCAAATAATGGCTTTGAAACATTTTTGCGGTGAAGTGTTGTCTATGAAATTGAAAATAGATAATGCATTGAAGATTCTTGAAGAAGCAAATTTATACACGGTTCCACAACTAGTTGAACAGACAATTATTTTCATGATTAATAACAAGCATAAAATAGCCAAGTTGGATGATTTGGAAAACTTCGGTTGCAAGAATCCGAAACTTTTAGTGAAATACATGATTCGTATTATTGGAATGTCTGAATAAAATTTTTCGATCATTCATATATTTATACATTTTATGATTCCATTTGTCGTCTGAAAACACTATTGTATATTATATGTAAAAAATAGGATCAGCTGTTGGTGAATCAATATCAATAATTGAAATCTCTTCAAGTGTATAGTAAGAGGAAATTAATCACAAATTTTAACTTCCAATGGCAACGAGATCATATCAACCCTGCGCTGTCATTCTACCCTGTTCACATGATACAAATAGACCATTCTGCAATAACTCAATTACATATATCAATGAATTCAGTTATTCGTCCAGTTATTGGTTCTTTCATAAAAAAAGGTTATAGCATCTACACAACGCAGCACGTCAAAGAGGAGTGCACATGGTATTAAATTACGAAATTGATACATACTCTGTTAAATATGGTGCGACCGGGAAAGTAAAATGGGAACAGCAAATATTGAAGACTGGGCACTTGATATGATTCACTGACGTCATGTGAGAATCCACGAGTGTTTGTATCTGTGTCATCAATATTATGTTGTTAGTGAGATAATGTGTAGCGAGATTTCATGTACTAGTAATCATGATCTATCCATTTATTTAATCACTTGAGAAGATTTCACGATACAAACAACTACTCTGATATTATACTAACATTATTGACAAAGTAATCGCTGTTTCTTCCGCTGTAAGTTCATTATTGACATCAATCAACCAATTAGTAATGGAATTAATATGAAAGACGTGGTCGATTTCATGAAAAATGTGTCAACAGAGTTTTGTCGAACGGGTACAATAACAAAAACAGTGCAAAAATTGCATTGAAAATTACTTACAGATTATTTATTGAATTAAATGACTCTCGCGAATAACATCGTAGACAATTTAAATTGTCATTTGAGTTCATCAAGCGTATTTTTTCAGCGAAAATTTATTGATTCATTTTCGATATTTGAAATCACGTTACTAATAAAAATTAATAAATCTCTCAATATAAGATTATACATGGAGAAAATTGCATTTCAATTTTTATTATAAAAATTTAGGCTAAAATTACTTTACTAAATAACAGCACAGAGACAGCTCAGCTTTGTATCAAGAATTACCGATAAAGTAGAAATATTTCTTATGCATGGAAGAATAATTTCGCAACAGCTTTAAAAGTTTACAATGCAGTATAGTAGTTTTTCTACGATTCGCTACACAGACACAATTCCTATTGTTCTGTTTCCACGCTTTCGTTTGTGACCACGCTGTTCAGTTGTGAGGTCGGTTATACAAATACATATAAATAAAGAATACCAAATGTATGAGAATAAAACCGATCGTCGTAGAACCGCATATAAATTTTTACAATGTATCAAAGAGAGTTGTAAAGAAAAGTTATATTTTTCTTCCCAATTTTCCTTGATAACATCTTTTACCATTTTGCATAGTAATTTTTGCTATATAACTTCATGAACATTAAATTTTTCGAAGTAACTTTTCAATTGTATGTTGTGGATAATAATAAGATTTGAAACGAATATTTTTCGTATCACAAACAGAGTTCCTATACAGTAATGTAAAATTTAATTGTATATCATATTTCCGGCAAATATATAATGCCAATTACTCAAATACACTTCAATTTACTGCACAATATTGAGTTATTACACCATTACCATAATTTTTGTAGTAATTTTTAACAGAAAATTTTCTGAGTACGAATAATTTATCGAAGAAATTGCGTTTTGGCTAAATCATGCAGTCACAACATTTACCTTGTAAAATGCACTAACATTCTTTCTCTGCGCGCATCTTGGAATATAAAGATGACTGCATGTCATCTAAGACTTGAACGTAAAAAAATAGGATAGCCTGTCAAGTTTGCAGTCTATCCTTCAAATTGTGGGGCTCGAAATTTATACAACGTAGAGAATAATAAATTTGAGAGTTGAGTAGTTCATTGCTACACAATAACCTCAAATACACAGCGCAGAAATGCGATTGTCCCACGAAAGCAGTATCTCCGGTGATATCGATAATCTCAATAAGAAATATTCGACGTTATTCACATGTTACGTCACGAATCTTGGGTTTCCCTATTTCTCATTATCCATCAGCCTCAGCGCCATTGATGTCATGTCCGTGCTGCTTCAATCGCATTAAAATCAGTATTGTTGAGTCATGCAGAGTGCATAACTACACATAGCCGTGTAACGGTGCTCAGTCTTGATAAAGCACCCGAAGCACAATCAGTATATTATCCGATCACAAGTGATTGTTGAGTGGACGTAATTGATCATTGATCACTAATCTTATCGTTGTAAGTATTTTAGTACTCATTACTTCTGATCTCCCCTCCCAGTCTCTGCCTCTTCGGACGTGCCATATCAAAACATTGTGCGCAACTTCTGCCCTAAACAAAAGGTTTGGACTGACCCGACTTTCTTGGAGGCACTGAAATTTTGTGTATCTCGATAATGTCGGTACCCGTGTAAAATAAGAAAGAATCATTGCAACGCCATATACTGAATATATTAATAACGATCAATGACACACTCGTACTCGAACTTTTTTTGTTTTCAGATCCGCTCAACACGTTCACAATTTCATATAATCAACCAGACTTCATCACATGGAAATGTCATACGTCGCTGATGAAATACCTATCACAATACGACATAAATGGTACTTCCGAAGGGAAGATATTTCACCAACTAGAGATATTGTGTACAATATACACATGATTTCAACATCATTCTTCAGCAATGCACTTCCTGATGTCAGGTTCGAGATATTTTCGGCCATATCAGGGCTTCGCACATTCGCTGTGATTGTTTTAAAAACACCTTGCGATCCAGCAAATGCAACAATTAAAATACTGATGAACAAAACGGAGATGAAGGCAGTGAAAACGAATAATTGGACTAATAATTGTAGTATTGATGACATACCTATTTCCAAACATTATACTCCCGAACTGGATAATACTCCATTTGAATGTCAAATAATATGGCATGGTTATATTAAAAAAATACCAACAATTAACTTGTATCACAATATGAGACATTTCCACAACACACATGACTTTACTGACTTCATGATAATTATCAATGAGGAAGAGATTCCCGTCCATAAAGTTATTCTTGCCGCTCAGAGTCCAGTATTTTCAGCGATGTTGAAAACGGATATGAAAGAATCAGCAGATAATCAGATAATTGTAAAAGACATTGACATTGATATCATGAAAAAGGTTATAGAGTTTTTATATACCGGTGAAATAGATATTGAGTCAGATGTTGACACTGTATTTTCCATCCTATCAGTTGCGAATCTATATCAGATAATGGATCTAAAAAGTGTTTGTGCCGAAGTGTTGTCTACAAAAATGACAGTGAATAATGTATTACATATCCTTAAAGAGGCAAGTTTATACGCGGTACCAAAATTAGAAGAACAAGCAACTAATTTTATGATCAACAACAAACACGAAATTATCAAGTTGGAGGATATTGAAGATTTCGGCTGTAAGAATCCAAAACTATTGGTGAAATACATGAGTCGTATTATTGAGCTGTCTGGATGAATTTTTCTGATTATATATGACATTGGAATAATAACAATTTTCATCATTTCTTTCTCTATCTGAATGAATGAATGTATATCAGATATACAAGATGCGCTTCTTGTGAAATCAATTAGTTGATGGAATCTGTGCGGGTTTTTGATAAAACAAGATGAATCTTAAATTTTCAATATCAATATAAATAATATTTTAAGTGGATCAAACTGTTTGATATTTTATACGAATCGAAATCAAATTATTCATTTCTTCCGTCATTGAAGTGGCTCGCACTTGTATATTTCTTTCTATATAAACATTTGAATACGAAAGATTGGTTATCGTAGATTAGTTATTCTTGCACATGCAAGCTCAATGAAGCAGCATTTTAAGTTTCATTGAACATGAAATGGAATTTCTATCGAAAAGTTGCATAATGTTATTACACTTTGGTAAGAAACAACGAATTTTTTGGAATTTCTATCGAACCTTTCAAATAGATGAGCATACTTCCTAAACGAATGGTCCGAGACAAAAAAAAAATGAATAAAAGCTCCCATCATCTCGTTCTGAGGTTCTCTTTCAAGCAGTAATTCAAAAAAACAGTGTTCAAAAAACAATGTCCGACACTAACAATTTTTTCTTTTTCAGTTCTGGATTCAAATATTGTTAACAAATTGAAATTGATACATATTGAGTACCGGATATGTGAATAGCCGGGAAATATCTCGTATACATGTCAATAATAATTTCAATTATTATCCAATAGTTATTATTCTGAACGAATCATTTCTTGAATTCATCAATCTATGCGAGATCTATTTATCTATAATATTACATTTTTTAACCATTTTCATATACCCCATATGAAGTTATTGCCAGCTTCATCTATCATAGACGTTGATCATAATCCAATTTATGAAACAACAACACCGTCAGTTCAAAAAATCGCATCAGAAGTTTTTATGTTGCAATCAGTTAATCTTACATCTTGATAATATTGTATAATGAAAGAATCGCACCACAGATAATTGTTGTTACGGCTCTGAGTCCGGTTCCCCATACAATATGTTCAAAAGAAAAATAAGGTGATGATTGAAAAATGACATTGGTGTGAAAGATTTTAATGTGTATATCATGAGAAAGGTGGCGGAACTTTCACATTTTTTTTATAAGATAGATTTGGCACTGCGGCATTTACTTTTGTATTTGCAACTTTTCATTTATGTCCCTATTACTTACATCCTTTATCAAGTATGAATTAGAGGATGAAATGATTATATGTATGTAAATAAACATAAAAAGAAAAAGTTTATCATGTACAGAGCTATAAACAGTCAGGTGCCTCGAAATATGAATAATTGATCGAACAAATTAACACTCTTATTTGTCAATCACTCTTGACATGCAGGATTCACAAGTTCACAATAAATCTCTCTATATGCAAAAAAAAAGGCAATTATTAATACGTTAAATCGCATCAAATTCCATTTTTAACGATAAAGTAAATAAATCATAGAGTGCACTGGTCTTCGCAATACGAATCTGATTGAAGAACGAAATGTACAAAATCCTCTTCTATAGAGTCACATAAAATCGCTTCATGATGAAATATACCACGATCCTGGGAATTGTTTGTGTGAAGGTGGGATTAGGTTATTATGATTGTAGCAGAAATAGTGACTATGATGAAAATGAAATGGATGATGGGTGTTGCACTGGTGTTAGTGGTCTGCAGCTCAGACACATATCTCAATGACATGTTATTGGTGGTAATGTAATTGATATATGCGGACGATAGATTATCAGATTTTAGGTCGGATACATAGCTCAATGATATATTATCGGTGGTAATGTTACCAATATTATATGCAGATAACTCATCATTGTATGTTGACGTAGATGGAGTGTTATCCCTCCTAGTTACTTGTTTCATCAACTCTAACTCAGATATATAATTGGGAGCGCAAAGAACTCTCTGAAAATCTTCCCAACAAGATTTCTTGACATCTGGCTTGCAATTGGTTGTGCTTGAAACGAAAAACTGCGTCACCAAGCGATGCGATGTCGACCAGTCTACAATGTTTTGCAATTGATCGTCACATTGAATTGGATTGTCAAGTGCCTTGAGTTCCTGCAAATTTGGCACTGTCTGCATCTGCTCAACTGTGATGTGCTTCAGTTCATTATGATAAAGTGATAAAAATCTATAATGAATCAAAATGAATGAATTATAAAGCATTTGAATCAATGTAATAGAAAAAAATGGATGGAAATTGAGAATGAATTACTTGAGTGAATTGATTGGTGAAGTTGCTCCACTCCAGACTTTTATTCGACAACGACCCAAATCTAGAATCGATAATTCTGGTGTTTGTAGGAATGGAGTCATTTTTAGTGTTGTAAGTGGGTTTTCAGCGAAGTTGAGATGCACTAATTTGATCGCGCCTTCAAACATTTCGTCAGGAATATTTGATATGAAATTTGCAGAAAGATCAAGTGATTCTAGTAATGATAATGGTTTGAAAAGTCCACGTGGTAATGTTTGCAAACGATTTTTGTACAAATTTATTCGTCTTAATGCTGGCATTGCATTGAATGCTCCTTCACGAATAGACACGAGATCACAATCCCAACAATCAAACTCATAAATGCTGTAATTCTTGTTGACAGTATTGCTCAATTTGAATATCGGCAAATCTTTCAGTCCATTTGCGTTGGTGAGCGTTAAAAGCTCAAGGCCAACATTATTCCGCAAATGATTCTCCGTAATCGAAATGATATTACTGTGATGAATTTCCAAATATTTAAGCTGCGGAAGATACGTGAAAGCATCTTCATGTATTGTGTCTACAGCATCAATAATTACAAGTTCTTCCAATGTCGGTAAACCAATAAAATCATCTTTGCCAATATTTTTGATTGAATTACGTTCAATATAAAGATATTTGAGTCCAGCAACTTGAATATTGGCTAACAATACCCCATCACTGTATGCCAATATCAAATTCTCGAAATTTACCCCATCAAAAGTATCCTTCGCTATGTTTAAATGACTTATATGACGTAATTCAAGTTCAACAAGATTGTGGAGGGGCCCAAAAATACCTGATATTATTTTGAAGCTCGGGCTCTGGATACAGAGATGAGTCAAGTTTGGCATTTTACTAAACGACGACGATGACCAACATTTATAGTCAGATATGGAAAGTATGAGTTTAGTAAGACTTTGTGCATCAAACAAGTAATTTTTTGTCGTATTGCAATCATCCATGAAGTGTTCAAAATGATAAATTGTAAGGCGTTCCAGTTCACAATTATTCCGGAATATATCTGGATGGATATCAAGTATCCCATGATAGTTGGGAGTAGCGGAAGTTCGAAATGGTAAGCCCATAGGTGCTGTTGTATCGAATGTTGTGTTTGGATGGTTTGTTAATGCAATTGACTTAAGATGATTAAGACCAAGGACGTGAAATTCGTCTGGTCCAAGTGTTAAGTTATCGGATTTTCTCAATATATAATGCTCAATATTTGAGTTGGCATACGTTTCATTGATCAGTTCAGTGCATCTGTAAATATGAAATCCAAATCATTAAATGGTTAGTGGGAGAAATTCATCGAAATTGAATCTCGTGACTATTTACCTTACAATATCTGATGACGCTGATTTCGTACTAATGCATGTACAATAGTCAGGACAAATTGTCTCAGATGCGTGTTCGTCACTCAATTCACTTATTACCCCTTCAACTGTTGTTGAAGTAGTATCATCATTTAATTTTGTTGCATTTATATTCGACAACAATGCCACCGTAATTGGAATTGTTGACGTGTAAATGGAAGTAACTAATACCAACACTTGTCCGATGTTTAATCGCGGCATTTTTCGTTTGTATACTGTCTACATAGAGATTATTAAACTTTAATACGCAAGTGAGTATGATACAGAACGAAAGAAATTTCAAACTTGGTCGTTATGTATATGATTTCCTTTGTCTTGAACGTCACTCTCGTTTGGCTTCATGCCTAGAGGGAATAAAAATAATAATAATGAACGTTATTGTTTAAATCCGATTCTCTAGATGTGTAGATGGATATAGATACAACCTATTGTGACTGACTATGGAACCAGAATCGTATTGGCCACCTCACTGTATTGCCTTCATAAATTTAACAACATTGACATCATGGTGCTATTTCGGTAAGACAAAAGCCCCGCCATCGGGATTTTGAAGTATCGTTCTCAAGGTTCAATGCAAGCCGGTTTTCAACATTGTAACTTGATTAGATAAAAACTGCTTCAGGCAATGTAAGTATATGTAGCGGCCAATGACACTTAGTACGGCACAAAAGTCAATAACAATTCAAAACAACGATTGTACCAGATTTTTTTTCCTCTGAATAGCTGAATAATATCTTATGGATTATAGTACTATCGCGCCTCGGTAAAAAATGTTTTTTTCACTATTTGTGTGAACAAAATGAATTGTTGTAAAATAAAATATGGGGAGGAGATGGTTTCTTCCCGGAGCATCGTACGATAAGTTGCTTGCGAAATATAAATTTTGAACTCCTGACTTTAAAGGAAAGATGGCATGTGTGTCATAGTTATGTTTGTCAGTGTGTCCGTGGTTCCTTATCTCCTTACATTAATGCAAGAGATTATTGTAGAGACAGTTCTCAGCTGCATCGATTACTCAAAAACTTCAGGGGATTGTACCATCGGGTTTTCGATGTCAGACAGAATTTTCGATTTCCAGTCGAACTAACTGGGAATTATTCTTGGAGCACGATTAGTCATACTTATTCTTTTCTTGTGATCGTATTGTAAGCTTTGAATTCCTAAGCTCAAATTGGTTTGTACTGATCAATTATATTGATACATGAATTTAAATTGAACGTGTGGTGATAAAAGCTGAAATTACTTACGTTCAAATAGTTCGTAAATATTCGATGATTTTCAGTATCTAATTGAAACTTCAATCCATTTTGTGTTGAACAATTGAGGTTGTAATAATACAAATTGAGCTTCAAAGCTCAAACTGGTTTGTATTATGACGTTATAAATTATAATTCCTCACTTTATGTGAACATAATTTTTGCTCTGAACAAAAACTTCTCACTCCGGATTCTTATTACTATATCGATCGATGACTCCCAAGTGAGTGCATTGGAAAAATACGTATACCAAAACGATGAAGATTCTTAAAAATTCAATCACACTTCAACACATTTTGATTGAGTGTTTTTCGAAATGAAAATATGATTGTGAAACTCGATTGTTGATACATAGATTTCATTCAAATTCTCATATTTATGGAATACTCACACGCAGCTTAAATTCTCATTGGAATAATTTAAATTTTTCCAGGCAAAATGTTAGCAATATGTAAGGTGTGAATAAAATTTTTGTAATATAATTTCACTAAAAATTTTGTGATGTGGCAACATTCATGACCAAAGGTTCATAAACTAAATCCCCATATGAGAAAGCAATATCACATTTCTTGAGATTCTGTGTACGTGAACAAAATTCATTCATTGTAGTTATAGCAATGATAATGACCACAACAACACTAAGTGAGACGATTGATAATACAAAGTTGCCATAACACCATTGGCTAATACCCCGCTCAATGCCCTGTGGTTCCGACCTATTATTGTAAGAATAACCACTTCTGTGGTCTTGTTCAATGCAATGTTGTCCGGAAATTTGATTCAGATTACAGAAAACGGTCTGAAAAACATTCCAGCAAGATTTGTTATCAAATTGTGAATCGCAATAGAACGGAGTTGGAAAATCAACTGTCGTGCCGACGTGATGTGACTCCAACCATTCTATCGTATCATTAAATTCATCATCACACTTAATTGGGTTTTCGAGTGCCTTCAACCTCGACAAATAAGGCACTGTCTCTAGCTGCTCCACTGTAATGTGTTCCAGTTTATTCCCATGAAGAGATAAGAAGCTATAATAAATTAATAAAAACTTACAATCCTGAGTTGTGTGAATAAATTGAATAAAATGAGTTAAAACAAGGGATCAATTTACCGGAGTGATTTGACTGGTGTACTTGTTTCATTCCAGTTTTTTATTTTACATTGACTGACATCAAGTCCTGACAATTCTGGAGTTCGTAAAAATGGTGTCATTTGAAGTGTAGTGAGTGAGTTTTCAGCGAGGTTGAGCTGCATTAATTTGATGGCGCCCTCGAACATGTCGTCAGGAATATTCAATAACAAATTTTCGGACAGATCAAGCGATTTGAGTGATGATAACCGTTTGAAAATACCTTGTGGCAATGTTTTTATACGGTTCCTCTCCAGAGTTAATCGTGTTAATTCTGGCATGGCACTAAATGTGTCCTCAGCGATTGATTCAAGTCCACAATTGCAACAGTCAAACTCATGAATTGTATAATTATTATTATTAGTACTATTCAATTTGAATACTGGCAAACTTTTGAGTTTTTCGTTGTATGCTAGCAGTAAAACTTCAAGTTTATAATTATTCCGAAGATGATTGTCAGAAAACGAAACAATTTTATTGCCACCAATGTTTAGATATTTGAGTTGCGTGAGGTGTGAAAAAGCATCTTCATGAATGCTCTCTATATCACTATTAATTATTTCGAGTTTCTCCAATGCTGGCATACCAATAAAATCATTCCTTCCAATATTCTCCATTAAATTATATTCAATATGAAGATGTTTCAGTCCAGTAATATGAATGTTGGCCAATGATGTCACAACACTGTACGCAAATATCAATGTTTGAAGATTCGTGCCATTGAACGCATCCTTTACTATGTTTATATGGTTTATATGAAGCATTTCAAGTTTGACAAGTTTCTGAAGTGGCGCAAATATACCTGGTACGAGTTTAAAATTTTGTCGTTCGAGTTTCAGATAAGTCAAACTTGACATCTTGGTAAATGTCAATGGCGACCAACATGTATAATTAGTTCCAGATAATGAAAATTCTGTAAGGCTTGGGGCATCGAACAAATAATCTGTTGATACATTACAACTATTTTTGGTCTCATAATATTCATTGATATTAAGAATTTTAAGTTGGGAATTATTTTGGAATATATCTTGATCAGTAATGAGTTCTTTGTTAGAGAGGATCCTAACAGAAGCCAAATATGGTAAACCATCAAACGCTGTACGATGGATTATGGTAGTTCGACAATACAAAATTTCAATTGATTTAAGATGAATGAGACCATGCGTGCAAAATTCTTGTGGTCTAATTGTTATGTTATTGGCATTTTCCAATATAAAATGTTCAATATTTGATTCGGAGTATGTTCCATCGATCAATTCGTGGCACCTGTGTAAATAATATGAAATCAATAATACAATTGATCAAGACATAAAATCACAATCAAATATGAAAAAGTAATTACCTGGCAATAATAGATTCATCTGATTTTCTAGAGCAAACGCAATGTTTTGGACAATTTATCTCCATTGTGTTTTCACCACTTGATCCATTCACTAAAGTCTTGACTATTGTTGAATCAATATCACCCCCAAATTCTGATGCATTCATCTGCGTCGACATTGCCATTGTGAACGGGATCATCGACGTGTAAATGCATGTTACTGACACCAACATCCGCCTGATGTTCAGTCGTGGCATTCTGCGTGTTTTCAATGTCTATATGAAAATAATTAAAACATTAATACGAATGTGAGCATTGTACAGATCCAAATAAATATCAAACTTACTCTTCATTTGTGAATAATTTGTTTACCTCAATGGTACTTTCACTTCGTTTGATAGAAGAATAAAGATAGCTAAATTGAATTTTATTGTACAAATATCATTTTTGAGGTGCTTTCGTTAGTAGGTACAACCTATTATGACTAAATGACGCCGCGATCACGTTCATCACTCCCACTCTGTCGACTTCATTAATTTGAAAGTACTTACGTTACGGTGCTATCTTGGTGGGTCAAAAGCCCCACTACCAAAATTTTTAGATATCGTTTTCAAGGTGCAGCTAAGAATTCAAAAACATCATTAAAACAAAAACAGAAGGCCTAATCATCTGATGATTGATAACAAGCACAATGTGAACATTCTTGAGGAATTATGAAAAACTACAGTTTTGTTTAGAGTCTAGATAGTTGAAAAATGTTTCTTATACACATCTCAAGTAATTTATAATGTTTTTCCATTTTTGGCTCACATAAAGTTAATAAATTTTTGTCCATTATTTTTCACTATAACTGCAATCACTTTCGTTATGAAAATTATATTATTCATCAAAAAATGATGATTTTTTCACATTGTGGAAAGCTTCTGATCATCTCTTTCTTCATCACTATAAAATTTGTATTAACAATTTTTGGTTGTGATTGTATAAAGCTGAAGTGGATGTGAAAATGATGATTATTTTGCCTTACTGTTGCATTAACAATCAACAATAGTGAGATTCTCCATCGCAGTTGACTCTATGTCACCCATCCATCAATAAATATAATGTGTTTCATCAGCGACGACTGGGACGCACCTAAGGACCGGCTCGCTATTCTTAGGCAGCTGGAGAATTTTTATTATGAATTCAAATATTTCGCGAGTTGATGAACGTATCGAAGAATTTCAAGAGTGATTTGATGTAACAAATCGTTTTGTTTGTAAAAAAGTATTCTACCTATATCGCCGAATGGTCAGTCATATATGGTACTGTTATAGACACTTGAAATTGGTCAAAATTCTACTGAATAATTAGAAAAATAAAAAATTTATCATATCTAGAAGATCATGCAAGAATTTTGGCCAATTGTTTCAATTGTTTGTGAAAATATTCAACCGTGGAATTGAAAAAAAATCATACTCTTACATTTTGCAACCCCTAAATAGGGTGAATAGAAAAGAGTCCAAAATTCAAACTCACCTAGGAAAATACGAATTCTTGTTTCTCAAAAATTGCATTTTTGTTAAACAAAAATGCAATTGTCCACTGAATCCCTATATGAGAGTAATAATCAGTGGATGGGATATTGTAAGACATATGTTTTTATCAGTTATTCTTGGAAAGAACATGGAGAAGAAAAACATTACTCTTTCCGCGCATGTCAAATGTTAACATTTGTCATAATAATAAATGTTGACATAAATCAAATAGAGAAACTCCTTACCTTGGGATATCGCCATTGGCAATGATAACAGAGACTATGATATTCTTAAAATATTCTTTTTATTCAATTCCAATTTCATTTTCATACGATTCTGGAATGCAATTAATATCCCATTAAGTACAACATAGGGATTTTCGTGTGGTTTAACTTTTTTTAATTCTTTGTTCAATATATAAGATCAATCTTTCGTGTCATTATAGGTATTATTTCAAAATTGTGATATATTTTGACACGGTTAGACATGGCACAATAATACTTCATACAAACACTGAATATGGAAATTGTGTAAAATTCACACTCAGCATCCAACATTATTAACCTAAAAAATGTTGTAACACTGAGACTGCAGTGCTGTTTTACCACTCAAAATTCGTCGGTTCGATTGACGTGTAGTTGATCAATTTCTTCATCTGTTCATCATTAAAACTTATTACTAAACACAAACTATACATATGCATAATTTTGTTGATAGAAACGTTGAATTTCGGTGGATTTACGTGGTGAGAACAGCAGAAGAGGGCCTATAATAGAAAACCAAATTAATTCACACTCGTTGCAAATAAATTTTCATGCACTTTGAGCATGATGCAGAGGAAATTGAAAATTTGAAAAACTCCCCACAAAAAAAAATCTGTTTGAGTATCTGCTGTGAGATATCATGAGACGTTTGGAAAAAGCCGCATGAACATTATTTCATTAGTTCTGGAGTAAAATGGTAACATACAAATTCACAAAGAAACAATTTAACAAACCGCCGTTTACCCAAAGCGCATTTACCATCTCCACTCTGTTATTGGTGAAAACGAGTTGATCAAATAACCAGATGAATTTGCCTAAAAACATCAATAACTAATATTAATCATGTCTCCTGCCTGGATGATCATAAATAAAGACAAATAAATTTTAATCCCGCATAAACATATTATTTTTTATTGTTCAAACGAAAAGAAATGTTTTGAATACGTAGTGACATTTCTTCACGACATCAATCATTTTCGAAACAGTGAAAGAGTTCAGTTTTGCCTATTTTTGTATTCATACTCTGGTAAAATTCAGACATAACCATACAGACATAGTTCCAAATAGTGGGATCCTGGATTATTCTCAAAATAGATCATTGTTTTCGTCAGACTCCTCGAATGTGAAAATGATTAGTGTTGATATTTGTCCAATTGCTGCGTTGAAAAATTGATTATGTATAATTCAACAGTGGCAACAATTACAAATTAATTGGAAACAACTGCATAAAGGATAATCACAATTGTGGCCCAAAGACAATTCAGTCGCAAATATTCTTGAAAATTTTAACGAGATCAAACCAACAATAGTCCATGTTACAATATATTTAATTCTCATTTTATTATGATGATGAAAGATAGCAATAGACAATGAAGTAATGAACAAAAAAACATAGTAGGATTCTCGTGTGAAAAAATCATCAAAAGTTCTCAAAAGTTATTTCCGAAATAATTCGCGACAATTGTCGAAAGTTTCCAAAACAATTTGAAATCTTTCGCTATGAAGAAAAAAAGAATGAAAAAAGAAAGGTATATCAGTGGTTTCAGATCAATTTCCGGATCTGGGTTCTCATAATAATGAATATGAAGATATTAATGTCCTCAATATCCTCAGTTAATATAACATATTTTTTCATTATTATCTTATTATTATCTAGAATAAATTAATAATGTTAAATTTGCAAAGAAATATGCAATTTTTACATAATTTTTTCTGTTAGCGTTACAGTTCTTTAACTCATATAAATTGTATTATTTGGTGCATCCGACTATGGATTTCGATCCTATTTGCATTATTATTGCCATATCATTTTTTAAATTTATATTATTTAATGAATATCAGTTCCCGTCGCCAATTACATGGAAATCGAATCAAAGGATTAGAATAGATGAGATTGCCCACAGTTTCATGGGTGCGTTGATGGATAGGATTCGGTATTAGACGCGCTGAGTATATTCGTATAAGAAGTGAAGAAAATTCACAAATTTGTTCATTCTCGGTGGATAAATTGAATGATTCACGTTGCACGTTATAGTTTAGTGGAATTCCATATTATTACACTCATAATTATCAACGTTTATTGTATCAAAAAATGAACGAGGCATCAAGAGTTTGAACTCATATAGCACTTCGTACATATCATGTGCTTGGCAACATAATGTATGATATTGTGATTTCATATCTCTTTGTGGCATGTCATGTTTGAATGCTATTGTATGTGCTTCGGACAATCACCACGGGCGCATACTTGGCGCCACCTTTTACAGCGAAACTGTTTTTTGTTTGATATATGGTTTGATGTTGGCACCTTAGCGTTAAGATTATCTCGGCCGACGTGGCTCTGCCAATTACATCCTTGCACACGTAGTCACGTCGTTTGTCGTAATAAAAGTTCTGCCTCATTCTTAAAGAAAATGTCAAACCTTATAGTGGGTATTGCGGGAGGAGTCATAGCCGTCTATATGGCACCAGTAGTTTTGATGGGTGCTGGATTCACATCAGCCGGAATAGCAGCAAATAGTGTAGCCGCTGGTATAATGTCCACGATGGCAATAGGCGGTGTAACAACATCTGGGGGTGTTGTAGCCATACTGCAAAGTGTTGGTGCAGTGGGGTCAATATTGTCTGCCCCAGTAACAACTGCTGTAGTTGGAGCAACTGGAGCTGCAGCTGCTATTGCTACAGCGAAAATATTGGAATGGAGAGGTATGTACAAATCACTGTTGACAATGAATGAATATCGTCTATATTTTCATTTTCTTTTGCAGCAAAACCGGAGGATTCTTCCACATCAACGTACATTTTTCAATTTTGAAGATGACCAATTTGACAGTGTGGAAGAACTATCAATATTATTCCAATATCAAGTTTATTGTGAAAATCTTATGAGAAATTCAATAAATATCACTTAATTTTCTCATTCAAAGAATCATGACTAATGTCATTCAAGTCCTAGCACCGCATGAATATATTTTCCGAACACATCAACACTCATGACGATCGGAAATGGGGTAAAAAAATTTGACTCTATGGGACATATTTGGAGTCTGGGTACAAGTAAATTCATACAAACCAGTCATGGAGTGGACGCATATTTTTTTTTTGTTACTTCAAAATCTTCTCTTTCATGTTTTCATTGATGAACATTCTTTTCCTTCTAAAACCCGAAGTACATTGCATTACAAATTTCTTCTGTAAAACATGATGTAAGAAATCAATGATGCCATGTTGGTGCCTATTGCTGTTATGGTTGGGATTATTTGGGAGGAATTTGAAGCATTGTTATATATGAACATTATGAATTGAATTCAGAATATTTGTGCAAAAGTCTTCGACTGAGAAACACCAGCGCCACTTTCGCTGAATATGAATCACGAAAATTGATGTATACCTACACTTCAATGACGAAAATTGAAATTGAGAAAACTTCGTTTTCCCATTGAAATGAACGTATACCATCGAACAACACGTACCACCGAAAGGTAACAATTGGTGCAAAATACTTTAGCCAATGGGTGTCATTTTAAGGCACTTCGACAGTTTTGGTAAAACCTTCTAGTTATAGTGGCGATTCTAAAATACTGATTATGTGATTACACGCCCCATCCTTTCTACAATTCTTGATCGGGGGAGCTGTAGGGGTGGGAAGCTCGCTTGAATGACAATATAATGTTGTAGGAATGGGCCGTGATGTAAGAAAGACATGAAAGTGAAATTATTTGGGATGGGCATGCGTGAATGAAATAAAATGCCAATAAAGAAAGCGTGAAGGTGATAGTTGGGGAACGGTAGCGGTGAATGGTAAGTGGATAATGAGGGAAAAATTAAGAAGAATTCCAATTAATAATTTGTGTAATAATGACGTTTATCATGTACCTCGGAGTTTCCATTGGCGTAGTCTGATTCTAAATGAAATTGACTTTGAATTCTGTTGTGGAAATACTCTGCATTGATAACTGTCATATTTCTTATACAATTCATACGAATAAAGGAAAAACCCGATGTGATTATGTGCGAACAGAGGAAAAACAATAAGTGAAAATATACGATTGGAAGTTGGAACGTATCTCGAAAGCTTGATTTTTATCGAAATGGTTTCGTACATGAGATGAGTGATACTATGGTCGCGAAAAGCAACTAGCTTTGAGACGTGATATGCTTTGGATGCTATGCAAAGTAAGCGTCGTTTACTCGGTACGTAAATCGTATATATTTCAGTCAATCGAGCGAGCGATCGTCGCAACAACCTCATCAACAATTGGCTCTTACGTTTATGTACATATACCGGGTGGTGAGTTGTTTTCCATGCAAAAAAACGGCAAAAAAGTGAAAACCGTGACCAGCCCGGGGTTGTTACTTTCCTGCTATCTATGTTATTTGTTCAATCAACACCTGCTAATCATCTTTCAATAATAGATGCCACAAAACAATGGGTGCGATACATGTGTCGATGAAGAAATTCTCTGCATGATCAAGTACAACACCTATATCAAAAATAATAACAGCTTCTTAGTTCATTGTTGGTATTATTAGGAATACTAAAAACTGAAGGAAAAAAAAAGAGGAATCATATAAGTTATTCTGAACTTATTTTAAATGTGTTGATACGCCTTCAGAACGAAATAAATAAAACCAATGCATAGATTTATAATAGAACAAAATTTTTATGTCACTTACCCCATAGCTATTTTTACTTGACATATAGCAGCATAATAAAATAAAAGAGTGCAAACAATCATAATATTGGATATATACCATTCAATTACTTTTATAATGAGGATTATACATCGAGCAATCCCATATCATTCCATCGAGTTAATTTTTTCGACAATTCTACTCTATATCGCTCACTCTGAAATGCTTTATCAGTGAATGTTGAGTCATTCTCCGAGCTCATTTCTTCGCCAGTTGGTGCGTCACTCTTATCAACAAGAAGAACAGGTAATATCGTGCATGCTACCAGAAAACTATATACTTCACGTTTATGCATTGCCTTTCGCAATTCCGCCATATCTGGTGGATGTGTTTCGCATTCAAGTTCATGCATTGTTGTTGTTAACACTCTTAAATATTCCTCAATGAGTTCCTCCTTTTCATTGTCAAGCACTGTCTCAGATAAACAGGTGCTGAGGAAATGATTCAGATCCATTGCTGGTGATCCATAATAACACAATTGAAAGTCAACCTGAAACAATGATGTTGAATGAAATCTCGATTGGAGATGGCTTTTTTTTTTCGTATAATCATTCTAAATGATAGTATTATATTTTTTTCATCACGGATAGTCTTTTATAAGAGTATCGCTGTATAGTACGAAAGCTTGAATATGTAATGGAACAATATGGTAAAGACCAGAACTAGGCAGCGTAAGTAAAGTCGGCAATGTATGGAGTTAAATACTCATGTTCGAGAAGTCGTGATAGTTAATTGTGTCACTCTGAAAGAAATGAGCTCAATCTTAAATAAAACTCATTTTATCGTGTCTTATTATGTCTCTGAGACTCTCTTCAGAAGGGTAACACGGAAATGCATTAGACTATATGTATCGATAAAATACATGTAAGTTCATTAAACTCGTATTAATTAATATTATTTTTCAAAGTGAGACATTGATTCCCACATACTGGGAGGATCCATAAAATGGGCAAGAATCGAAATATTCGTTGTAGTCTAAAACGCGAGAAGCTAAGTGATCCAAACTACAGATTCTACCATTTTTGCATTATCTCTAATGTTGTTAATATTCAGAGACTGAGTCAGTCGATGGATAAAGTAGTTGTGAACAGTGAGAGTGGTAAACGCTGAGCCATAACTGAATATTGAAGTCGGAAAATAAGGGTTGACAGTTGATCTGTTATTGGAGAGGTAATTCGAAGAGATGGGCGCTCAGACAATCGCTATAGGCGGCTCTCAGCACAATTTTAATATACGCACGTGTGGGTATCGAAAAATTTTTAATTTCATTTTGATTGCAATCACGACATTGGTGGATAAGACAAAAGAGGCAGTCAATATTCAATCATAGATATTCACTTGGATCTGCAAATATGCTTACCATAATGTGATCAATAACTTGACCATCGTCATCATACTTGAAGAGCATATTGTTTATCCAGAAGTCACCATGATTAATGACATTGAATTCATTGGTATCACATTTTTGACATTCAGCTACTTTGCCGCATACAACCTCGGACAGTTTCATCAATTTATCCGAATAACTTTTTCCGAATCCCGGCCAAGATGTAATTGCTTTTGCCAGCTTTTTCATTCCAATTACGAAAAATTTCGTCAATTCTGGAGAGTTTTCAGGATGAAACAGTCCTCTGTAAAATATGTCCTTGTACTTTGGAGTCTGAAGTAGAATCGAAGAAACAATAAATTTTGACTAGATGAAAATACATATACGTGCATATCTGTGTAGTGAAAAATAACTTGCCTTTTCGCAGACCGCTACAGAAGCCGCGTGAAACTTGGCAAGACTTCTCAAGGCAAGTTCAGAATGTTTAAAGTCAAACCTGGCTTGGCGATCGGCCATACGAAAGCCCAAAGCTGCAAGATCTTCCAGAACCAACAATGACGGATTCTTTTTCTGAGTGAAGAGACATTCACTGGAGAGTTTGGTATTTTTTAGAATAGAATTCATTTCTTTCAATAACGTTGTCATCATTGCCATTTCTGAATCAAAAACTCCAGCGAGCTCGACCTTTCGGGCATATATTCAATCATTAAATTTCTGATCTCAATAAATCATTAAAAATATCGATTTCAAAGATGCTGCGACTTTGCTCAATCACACTGAACGATAAAGATATATGCTAGTTACCAATCTTTTCTGAATAACATCATGTGTTAACTCCGCTTTAATGATGATTGAACGTTTCTTCGTAATTATTTCAGAATTTCGATGACAAGTAAAATCAACACTGACACGAATCATATCGCTGGAATAATTATCACCCTGGCTTGTTGCTTGGGATGTTGATATATTGGTGACACAAATTGTGTCATCGTTCTCTGAACTTTTCAATACGTGCTGCACAAACTCTCGATTCAACCACGATCCCGTTGCCATGTTTTGATTATTCTTTTACTTCCTATCTCGATGTTATCAAACTGCACGGACCAATTCTGCTGATTGTCTTGAGGAATAACCCAGTATTTAAAATGTGATTATCAATTGGTTGTATCGATTATCTGCTGCCCCGACAATCTTGATGGTGATTAAAATTTTTTTCCTCCTATCTCGTTCACTACACGACGATATCTTAATGATTATTACAGTTGGAAACACTGAATTACACTGAAGATCTTGCAGCTCGAATTACCATTCACGGATCACAACCAGAGATTGAATTTCCCCCACGTGCAGCATTCTTCATATCGTTGCTATCACACAAGAGAGTCATGTGATGCGTCGCTTAGGTCTACAGAAATTACATCAATAATAGGTTTCAAGGCCTCCATCATACCAACATTCATGGACCGAATCACGTATAATCGTGAAATTGATCATACACAGTTGACAAACTATTGTGGGCGGAGTTATTTCTATGAGCATTTAACTCCGGGACTTTTGCATCTTTCTGAATTAAATTTGGTACACATATTCTCCACGTAATATCGAAATATTCGCGACTTTAATTAATTCCTTATTCCTACCCTAATAGAACGACGTCGACCCAAAGGCGACCGAGAGTCGACAGTCAACTGTTATGAAATGTTAACTCAGAGTCCAAGCCAAGTCGGTCGTAGAGAATTATGATATATGAGGGATAATTAATCAAATAAATACACTACATAATTGAACTTTATAATTTATTGAATCTGATGGCATGCAAAGTGCATTTTCGATTAATTTCACAAAGATGATGTCACGGATGATCGTGGTGGAGATGCTAACGATGATGATGATAATGATATCGAACGGTCTCCAAAGGTTGTGATAGAACTCTAGAAAATATCAGACGAAGAAAAAAAAAGGAATGACATATGTTATTTTCAATTTCTTTCCAATGTGTTGATACTTCTTCGGAGCTAGATGAATGAAACCAATGAATGGATTTATAATAGAACGACAATTTTTTGTTGCATATTCTTCATAGCTATTCTTATAGCAGAATATTCTCCATATAGGTATTCTTACTTGATATATATCATCATAATAAAATGAAAGAGTGTGCGCAATCATAATGTTATATCTATATACCATTCAATTACTTTTATAATGGGGATTACACATTGAGTAATCCCATATCATTTCATCTTTTGTTAATTTTTTTGATAATCCTACTCCACATACCTCATTCTGAAATACTTTTTTGGTGAATGTTGATTATCAGTAAATAATTCGATTTTAAGAACATTCGCAACATGTTTAGAAGATGTAATGATATACTAGGGTGGTCGTTGAAAATTAAATTTCTGCAGACACTCCATAAAAAGCTTCTTTTTAGTGAAAGGAAACGAGGAAAAGCTTTTTTTTTCAAAGTAAAATGAAGTGTCATCGTATTTCGTTCTCTCTTTAAATCTACATATTTCATGATATATTTAAAAAAAAACTGCGATTTCATAAAAAAAAATGAATACCCATCATCCAGCGGCATGTGTTCCTCTCTTTGAGAAAGAAAAAAAAATTTTCCTAGTCTTCTTCCACCAAAAAAAAAACTATTTACGAGGTGTCTGCATAAATTTAATTTCCAACCACCATCCAAATATATGCATACATATATGACATGGAAGGACAGCGCTGCCTGTCATCTGAATTAGCTATTTTTGGCGGGACTACATGTCGTACCTTCGGCACATCTTTCATTCCCAGTTACATATAGTGAAATTCCATTTAAATTTACTAACATATAGTCGCATATATATAATTCTATTGCATTTCACTAGTATCAGTTTACGTATTCACTTCATTTTGCTTCACCATTATGCGTTTCAGTGATGTATGCTATAACCATCTTTCCTCTCCCAATTAACTCAAGAAAAATGGTGGGACGCTTCATATTTGACTCTCTTACCCTTCCCAAAATTAATTCATACGACAAGCATTTTATAGACTCTATATTATATAGATGGGGAGTCGAACGTCGGTTGAACTTTTATGGATGAGTCAACCGCAAGTCGACCGGACCGAAAGTGGGTCAACTTTCCGACATAGTCGACTGCTTTGTATTGGGACAGGACTCTAACCAGACTTTAGCAACACTCACTATGCAATACCTTCTTTTTCCATTAGATAGGGAGCATTTGTCAGACAATGTCGATATGCCCAATCAACGTTATAACACGAGTTTTATTCTTTTATAAATTCATCTACTATTTCTGAGATGACGCACCAAAATAAAACATGTTCCACGTCTCTTTACATTCATCAGAATGAGAGACACAATGACGCACTCGCACGAGACTGTATTGTACATCCGAACTGTATGATCAGAGTGAGCTCGTGCTGATAGCCGAGTATTGTGTACGATGAGCTTCGGCTTGTCGCGCTTCAAACGCGAGCGGAGTACCCGAAGGTTGTTGTTGACGCGCGAAGATTCACGAGACCTTGAAACGACCGTCCCTGAATAGGATATCATATTGCTCCGTTCCCTTCTTTCTCGTTCAGCATCTATTCATCATATATCACAATGTCATCGAAGTTCTTGATTGGGTATAAGTTGTTATTTATGATATTATTTGTTCATTCATATGTGTGTCGTGACAGCTCGTGGAGGCAGATGTATTGATTTTCATACTCGTAAAATGGAATAGCGTAAGGTTTTTTCACAGTACCCTGGCAGGAAATTCAATACATACCACGTTGAAATCCACTTGCATCTGCGTATCACTTCATCCAAATACGTTTCACTGTCTGCAGATTATGGATTCTGCATCATAAGACATAATTCGTAGTCGAAAACTACTCTATCCTCGATGGTTTTATCAAAACTACCATCCTAGTGTTGAAAAAAATAATGTTAAAGGATGAATTCTATAAACATTGCCTATATCAAACATTTGTCCATGTCATTCTAATTTCTTTTCTATCTACGTGGATCGATAGATACGAATGAAAAACAAGTGTATCATGATGCACAACATTGTACTACAATAAAACACTTGAATACAACATTCATGATATTTCTCTCCCTAGTTTTATGAGTATTGTGACGAAAAATGCGTGTACTTGTGGAAACATTCCGTTTCGATCTTCAGTGTTTGTGTTCATCAGGACGATCTCTTCTTATATGAAAAATTACATAATATTCTCAATACATAAAAGTTTTACCAAAAAAATAAACGGAACAAATTCAACTATGCTCATGTTGTGGAACTGGTATAGTTTGAATGATAGTTCAGGAAACATGTTCGAAAACGAAATATCAGGATGAGCATAGAGTATTGCTACTAGAAAGCTGTGAAGGCTTGCTTTGTGAAAACCTTAAATTGCTTTTTGAATTTAGCGTTTGTATAATTATAGAAGGAAAATTCGGTTCTTTCATTAATTTCATTGTGAATGCTGATATAATAATTCACGGAAGAAAAAATTAAGATCAACGGTCGATAAGCAGAAGACACATCGTCCATATTCTCTCACCCGCAAAGTTGATCGGCCAGTACGCTTGATCATGGATTTGGGGCATCCACATTCGAGACTCCCGAGATTTTGGGTCAGTATTCGCTGAAAAATATAATCAATATAGTTTCAATAAAAATTCTACATGAGCAGCGATGTTGTATTTTTTATCGTTCCAAAAGGTAAGTTAAAACGATTTTGTTCACTCCAGATCATGGTTTTCGTATTAATAACAATACACTCCATAAAAATGTTTCTTCGGTAATGAAAATTTCAGGTTTACATTTATATATAATTCAATCATTATGACACACTTTGCATACTTTGACGTGTATAAAAGTTGTCTCACATCATATTCCAAAAACCTATAGCACACTGCGGCACCAATGGCTATACAAAAAATTTTTTTGAAAAGCTATAAACATCATATGCTTACGACTTCAACAACATTTGTTAGTGACGATCTTCCTCATGTAAAATTCTATATATAGTTTTTGGAATGTCAGTGAATGTTAAACTCATTGTGAAAGTATCCAAAATGCCCTGTAATATACCGACTATAACCATCAGATTTTGATAGATGGAGGTTGCTATACAAGAACATCAAATCTCCAGTATCAGGTGATGATTGTTTGGATTACTCATACGGGAAAAATATTGAATTTCGTTAATATAACATTGGACCGATTATCATAAGATGAATAAAACAATATTATAATATATACAATTTCTCTCCACAGATTGTCATTTTTGTTTAGTCTTTGCTGATGCCTCATGAGGCTGATATGTTAAGAGAAACCTGATGCCTTTTTTTGCACATGTATATAACAAATCGAATTACCTAATCTCTTTCATGACTCATTAGATAATTGAGCTGTATATGACACAAATATATGAACATTCATTCTGGTCCATCTTCTTCAGTCAGAGATCGTTCAGTAGAACATTACATGTCAAGCTTGTATGTCTGTGCTACTTTAATGAACAAGAATCAAATTAATACTACAGTTTCATTACAACGAATAGGTCGGGGAATGAAAGTTTCGGTATAACGAATTTCTCCTCTATCCCCACTCTTTAGTCCATATTCCCCTATTCGTGTTTCAATATGTTACTTAGTGCACCAATAGTGTGGATGCGTACCAAAACTGCGCACTACTGTAACTTTGTTAGCGAGGAAAATTAGACAAAATAAATATGTTTTTTATATTATCGAATCTGAGACATTAATTTCAATAAAAAATATGAAATATGTGAGATTAATTTGATATACACCGAAGAGTAAATTTCCTATTCATTCACTGAACCACGTTAAAATTTGGAAATTGCGCGCCAATTGTATCGTGCGTCACGCTCAGTTCGCTATAGCGAGCAAGGTCATTTTGCTGTGGTGAAACTTTCGTTGTAACAAAATTCATTATATTGAATCTCGACTGTAATAACAGTTGACTTTAGATGCAAGTGTTTCAATGTCGTTCTAGAGAGATGAATTGTTGAAGACTGGCACAGACTCATGTAATTATAACTTTTTGCCAGTAATTACATCCGCCAGATTTGACGAGGATTGAATAGGAAAGCACCAGACGAACATCAGAATACGTAAATTCATACCCGAAAATCCATTCACATCAAAATCCAACAAAATTATCTTGCAGTGAGTCGAGTTCATATTCACGTTTGTTTGTGATACAACTCCTCCTATGAAGTTTTCAATATTCCTTGGGATGTCGGACTATGATGAAATCACAGGATGTGGACAACTGCAACAATTCGAATACAATAATTCATTGACTACTTGAGAATTCGATATTGAAAATATTTTTCGATGAATTTTGCGGCGGGATTCTAAAGTGCTGATCCGAGAAATTCGTATATTCCGAAAATTCATATTCCTTGAATAATTAGCGTTGACAGAGTGGATGAGAACGCAATTGCATAAATACAATTTTTTCAGAATTTTACTCTAAAACATAAAAAATAATCAGAGTTGTAAAGTATCAAACAAAAGTCCGTTCAATACATCGGTTCACTTGATTATCAGGATGAGTAATATGCTGTCAACTGTTACCCCGGGGAGGGGAAGAACAGAAATGAATTAACAATTTCATCACAAATAATTCTGATCAAAATGGGCAAGAAAACGGTTTTTAGATACCGGAAATGCTTTTCCTGTGCGACAGTGTGCACATCCAAATGACGACAACTGCAGCCAGCGCCAAGTGAGGAGACGAATATCTCGTGGTTGAATAATGATTTACATTGCCGGCACTACCGCGACAAAAAACAGAAGAAGACTGCATAACGCATTAGTTGGGATAATCTCATTGAACTAGCAGAAAGCTGCTGTATGCGATTGTGTTGGTTGTTTTTTACACACGAGATTTAACGAGCAACAACAGGTATGTATAAACAAAGAAAGCATTGACGCGCATACTATACTGAGATCGATATTCATCCGCAATTATGCATTGGTATAATTCTCTTTTAATCATCGTCCAAATCATGAAATTGAAATTTCGTTCCAGGTTTCATAATCCAAGAGTTTCGTCTCAGATTTATCAGAGGATCAGAATAAACTAATTGAATATCACATTAGTATTCACGAATTTTTATTCGATTTCAAAACATTGGAATGGCTGCGGAAATTACCAAAGTACCTTTTATAATAAGTCTTGAGTTTAAATCAATGTGGATAAACCGTGGCTGCAGATCAAGAAGACCATGGCTAATACAATCATCCAAATATCCAGAATGGTTTTATTCGGATGCCTTACCTAATGTAAAATTCAATATGTCTGTTGGAGCATTAGCAAATGGTCAGATGTTTGCCGTTATCTCGAAAATGCCGAACGATCCAGCAAAGGCGTACATCAAAGTAAAATTCGAACATTGCAATGAAATATCGATTAATTCAGATAATTGGACTAATAATTGCTCAGTCGGTTATACAGACCTTCCGCGAGAAAACTGGGGTTTTCACCGGGTCAGTGGGGTCTGTGACATAAGGTGGGGCGGCTTCACCGAAGATCCGGATCCGACACCTATAAGTTTATATCGTCAAATGAAAAAATTCTTCGCTGAACCTGATTTTGCTGATGTTGAAATTGTGGTCGACAATACGAAGATTCCAGCCCATAAAGTAGTTCTTGCGGCCCAGAGCCCCGTCTTTTCAACAATGCTCAGAAAAAACATGTCGGAATCAGCAAACAATCGAATCAACATAAAAGACGTTGATGTTGACATTATGAAACAAGTAATACAATTTATGTATGCAGGTGAAATAGATACAAAGCTGGACATTGATGCCTTATTGTCAATTTTATCGGCCGCAGAAAAATATCAAATCATCGATCTGAAACAGACTTGCGCTCAAAGTTTGGGTCCAAAAATAACAGTTGAAAATTCATTGAAAATTCTTGAAGCAACTGCTTTATATAGAATTCCCCAATTAGGTCAATGCGTCAAACGTTTCATGATTCAGTGCAAGCAGGAGATTATTGAATTGGATGATTACAAAGATTTGCAGTCTAGAAAACCTGAAGTATTGTTGGATTTCATAACAGGCTGTATTGAAGCAGAGGTCCTTGTTTTTTCCTAATGTTGCCAAACTTAAAATGATTAGACTATCCTTATATATTTAATATTCCATTTTGCTGGCGCAAGCATAATTATTCTACAGAAATTTTTTTTTTTTTCAAATAATATACTTCGTCATTTGTCATTTCAAATCATAATTCACATTACTACAGAGAAGTTTTTGTATTCGTTTATTTCATCAGTGCCGAAATTTTTAACCCAACAATAATTTCTTTGGATAATTAAACTAATAGATGTGTGAGATAAATATATCGATGTACCCGGAATAATATTACATTTATAACATATAATATAATAAAAAAACCTTACTCAAGCAATATTTATACGAATTTTTTGCAAACACTTCGACATTATAAACAATTTAGCTGCGGATAGTGAGATTCCGTGATATGGTGAAATCTAAGCTAACTGTGCGACCATCTCATATCCTTATATAATTCTAATTTTTCATAAACATTGGGATCATATAACATCAATATTCCATAAATATTGGTAAATAATAATTCGGTTATTATATTACACGCGTTTATGCGGTTATGTTTTCTGGAAAAATTTTCACTTCGCATCATATTTGTGGATAGATGCCAAACAAAAGGAAGCATCTGCGGACAACTTGAAGACGAATCCAGAAATATTTCGTTAGTTCATCAGATCAAACATGTCAACACCAAAGAATACTTACACCGATTCAACGGAAAACAATCATTAGAATTCTCTTGTGGGCACCCTGTTTCTCTTAAATCTGAAGCCGTCACAAACTACCTTATGGAAAAGAACATATCAGCACCATTCAAGATAAAAAGCCTAGCCTTCAGTGAAGATTAGTCTATGCCAAGGGTGAATACCCCGTAAATCTCATCACTGCTCATTCGAACGGGGCCCTGTTCGACGATGCCGAAAAATAACAGTGAAATTAGTCGGAGGTAAGTTTTCCATCCGAATAACCGCGTTAAATACATATTTATGAAATAAATTGTATCTCCGAGATCAAAAAATTACATTTGATTTTGAATTTTGGCAGTGTTATGTATTATTTGGAATACTTATTCAAGTGGTGTTTATAGACGAATTGGATTCATATTTCAGCAATTGAAATCATCTCATCACTAGTATCCGTGCATAGGGTATGATGATGTCACCCGAAGAGCTTGAAGGAGCCATAACAATTTGACATGCGTGGAATTTGGATTGCATAGATAATGGGGGGCATGGAAATACCACACCTATTTCACCAATGTATTTAAGTAAATTTACTAATGAAGCTTTTCTGGGCGTGGAATCCGAGACATGTTCTGGTGTATTAGATGCGCATATATTCAGTTTGGATGTTCCAAAAACCCCATGCTTTCCACTCGATGCAACGATTTAAATCCTTGCGAAGGATGAAAAGAAAAAATGCATGACAATTAATAGCTGCATAGAAAATGTTGTGTTTGATGATATATAACATGAATTTCACGATAAATCTTATGATGAAGATTACAACTACAATCATTACCATCGTGGATTTTTTTTCATTTCACGCGTGCTCAAATTACATGTGTAATAAAATTGGACAGTGTTGACACGAAATCAGAGGTGTCACATCTCATTGGTTTATATGCTTATACGAAACATCTCTTGTCTACATGTGATTTCGCTGACAAAATATCAATCAACGGTAGAAACATTCCAGCTCATAAAATAATTCTTGCGATTCAGAGACCGATTTTTGCGGCAATGTTCCAAGCAAAGATGAAAGAATCAGCAAATAGTCGGATTGATATAAACGATATTGACATTGACGTTAAAATGGTGGTGGAATTTTTGTATACCGGTGTATTGGATGTAAATCAGAATTTAGATGTCTAACCACCAATTGTGACAGCTGCTGACATCCAAAATAATGGATTTGGAAAATGTGTGTGAACAGCATTCGTGTAAGAAATTGATGATGAATGCTGGAGTTAATCCAAAAGACGATCAATTTCATGTTGATGAATAAGAAGAGAATTGTTATGCTCGATGGTTTCACAGAGCTGCTTTGCAAGAAAGCGAAACTATTTTTAAAATTTTTTATTCGTATTGTTGGAGTTTCGACATATAATACTCCATCAATTCCAATACCTATGTTGGAATAATAATTCATGACATTCTATTCATATGCAACTATAATGATCGTTCACGCCTATAATAATTTAGTATCAGAATTTGAACTTACATTACTTTTGTTTTTGATTACTTTGGGAGACTTGGAATGATAAAATAAAAATAATTGATATCCCTACATGCATTATTTCCTCATTTTTCATACTTACTTTTATTCTGCACAATGAACGGATATCATGATATGAGTGCAATGTGATATGTATATAACTGTAGAGCGTATATCATTATAACTGATACGTTAAACAATCTAATTTTACATATTCAAATCCTGAAATATTTCATGCATTAGCTAATCGAAATTTAAAAAAAAACCGATCTGTTGATAAAACAGATGTCTGTGTATTAGACTTGTTCCTCCCTTGTAGGTCCAACGCGACTGCGCAAGTGTTGATACGTGCTACCCTAACTCCCGCTAGGAGATATGGAATGCACGCAAATAAATTCATCAGTCGAAACATCTGAATATCGATAGTGTTAGTTTTCGCTCTTATAAGCAACACTTGGTTTGTACATATACACATGATTGAAAGTACGCATCCAGTCGCCATTTACGAAAAGATTACACATTTTGATTAACGATTCAAACGTGAGTTCTCCACAAATTTTATTCAGATGAAGAAAGAAACCTATAATTGTAGTATTTCTATCACTGATAACAAATTTATTTTTAAATATTTTCAGCATCATATCCGGCATATTCACGTGAATCTTTCGGGTCGAATTCGAATCAACACATCAACAATACAATTGCTTTGTGGTTGGAATTCGTGCATTCAAATACTAAAATGTCTACAGCAATGCCCGAGAAATCTATCGAAGTCCAACATAAATGGAATTTACAAAACACATCTACAAATCAGGGGGGGTATCAGCGTGTAATTACACCAATGTATTCGAATACTTTCACCACAAAAACTCTTCCTGGTGTGGAATTTGAAATTTATTCAGGTCTGATAGATTCCAGCAGATTGAAGGTAGTTGTTTCCAAAACTCCATGCATTCCAGCGAAAGCGATTATAAAAATTTTTGTGGGGAACGTGGAACAACGATATATGAAAATTGACGATTGGATAAATAATTGTATATTCACTGATATACCGTACAGTTCCGGGTTCGATCCATTTTCTAATCACAGCAATGTTAAAGTTATATGTGTGATTGCGTGGAAAGGTTTTGTCCATCAATACGAATCGCCACATCCCATCGGGTTATATGGTCACACAAAACATCTTCTAACTACATCGGAATTTGCTGATATTGTGATAACAGTTGGCGATAAGAAAATTCCAGCTCATAAAATTATTTTTGCAGTTCAGAGCCCGGTTTTCTCTGCTATGTTTCGAACTAATATGGAGGAGTCAACAAGCAATAATGTTAATATAAAAGATATTGAGTTCGAAATTATGGAGAAGGTTGTGAAGTTTTTGTATTCCGGTATATTGGATGCAAATCTGGATGTAGACGTTCTTTTAGAAATTCTAGCTGCTGCAGATAAATATCAAATAATAGATCTAAAAGATGCATGCGAGAGGATTTTGCATACAAAAATTACGATAGGTAGTGCATTGAAAATTCTTGAAAAAGCCAGTTTATATGGTGTACCGCAGTTGATCGAAACAACAAACACTTTCATAGTGAAGAATAAGACAAATATCGCAGAGCTCGATGAATTCAAAGAGTTATTTCATGAGAAACCTGAACTATTTTTCGAATTTATCATCCGTATTATTGGCCAATAGAGAAGAGTTTTTCCATTCATCCTGTTATTGACCATGCTATTCCAGTGCTTTTACAAATGTGATTTACTCCACCAAATGAATGAACGACACCGAAATAAATCAACTTATTTCGATACGAAATTTCACCGTTACATATCCATCAATGAATCATTATATGACGACGAAATTGAAGCTATAAAACAAACCTAACGATTGAAATCATAAAATTCAACATTCATTTTTAATTATTTAAAGTTTGCTTTTATGTTTCGAGAGAATAAAAAATATTTTGTATTAAACCTCAGTCTTTATTTGCACCTTATAAATTAACATATTTTCATTCATCAATGAGTTGTGCGAATGTGGGAAGGCAACTGACTTATTAAACATACCTATAATAATAAACACATTCGTGTTCTATTGTGTTGATAATAGTATTCAAATTCCAGTGGAGAAAGAAATTGAGTGTCGTTCAAAACAGACGTGATGAAAGTCCCCAATATATATTCTTATAGATAAGCTATATATATTCTTATCATCATCAATAAAATTGAATAGAGTCAGAGTTGCCCGATCCAACAATATAAAAGGTATTTTTCAACTAATGCAATGCGAAACAATAATTCCGAATCAATTCTACTTAATGAAAACTGTGCTATTATTATCAAAAGAGATTATCGCTGTTACAATGAAACAGGAAATGTATCAACTATCACACAAACATTGACTGGTTTTGTAACAATCAAGGCAAATAACAGCTAATTTCAGGTCGAGACAGAGGAGCGATCGAAAAATGACAATAGAATAAGAACAGCTTATTATATAACCCACCTATGTCATTCATTGATATCGAATCTGTTGTAATATTCGTGGCATAGTCTGCACTTTCAAGTGAAAAATTTTTTTCCAACTGTGGAAGATAGTAAAGCTGATATTATAAAATACTTACTGAAGATTTTGTAAACCGGTGAGATGGACGCCGAGCTGGCCATTTATGATATATTAGAGATTTTACATGGAGCTGAGAAATGTAAAATCATAGACATGACAGAATTGTGCTCCGATATTTGTTGCTGGGAGTAACGAAAAAGAAAGTATTCAAGACTATTGAAGATGTCATTTCATATGAAGTTCTGAGATTAGTTGAAGTAACTACTTTCGTGATAAATCCCAAGGAGGATATTTTCTGATCGGATGATTTCAAAAACTTATTCGAGAGAAATCATCTCGAATGGCTGAAGATTAGGAGAAACTTGGAATCGAAGCGGTGATTCGATTCCTAGAACAGATGTATCACTTTATTTTTCGATTAATTTCTTCTCATCACATATTGCCCATTCAATTGAATACTATTGTGAGACACGTGAATCAAATTGTAGCCTCATATCTACAGCAGTTCAGAAATCAGTACAGCGAGAATATCCATATTGTGTTACAGAAAATATTGAAAAATAGATTAGCTTCACCTATAAATTTTGTTACTCCAATTATTTTCGGCAATAAGACCATTTCAGAAAAATAATAATTCCAAATTCGTTTAGAAGTCAATAGAAAGTGCATATAGTCCATTTGGGTTTTCAATGTCTTCCCACAGCAACAATAAATGATGATATTCTCGGAATAAGTCTTTCATGGAATATAATTTCAGTTAGATCGGTTTCGATGTTATGTATTTATATTCCTGCATTTGTATACATATTCAAAATTCGCGATAGTCAAGCGGGTTCCACAACATTCGTTTAATTCAAAACCATAATATTGACAAATATTATGGTTTAAAAATAAAATAAACAAAAGTAATTTCAATTGAATTTACCACAGCCACTCTCATTTCACTAGATTATTATAAGTATCATAATGAGACTTTTAAGATTATCGTGCTTACAAACATTTTGTTTATCTGTCTTCAATATATTGATTGAAAGAAGTTATCCCATTCAATATTTATCACATTTATCCACAAGCTTTTATTTCTTTTAGGTTTTTGCGAATTGAATTCTTCGAATGTGAAACTAACGACAAAGAATAGTTTCAACGATTCACACTTACGCTAAATCACAAATGTTCAAAGTTGATATGTGAGAGTTAGTAAATATAACTAAACAAAAGAAAAATTACAGCTCTTAGTATTGTTTCACAAAATTAAGAAGTTACAGGAAAGATTCACGTATCCATATGTTTCCATGATTTATTACTATCCACAAAGAGATAGTTCCTTCCATGGTAAAGAATAAATATAATAGTGCTTAGTTAAACTTTTGAAAAGAGAACCACATCAGATGAAAGCACTTGACATTGACGTATCGACTAAACATCTTTTTGTCCATTGTTATTTCGATCTCGGTCAAATTTAATTTAGAGGAGGATTTCCAACGGTCCATTATTCCACTTTCGATCATAAACAAGTGACTTATAACAAAGTACGAGCGTTCGAGCATATTACCATAGCAGTGTACATTCTATGTTTGGTAAACGGCTAATTTGTGACAGATGTGTACTTGCACGATTATTTGATTGATTATTTGGAGGTGAGTCGTTTATCCAGAAGGTTAAGATTTATGTGTATATCGAATACTGAAATCAGAATCACTACAAATCTTTTCAGTACTATCGTAATCTAAAAATTCTCGTGGAATTCATAACTAAAGCATATATTATTCAGGTTGCAATTTATAAATTGAGATTTCAGAATGTCTAGCCTCTCTAGACATTTGCTCGAGAAAGTAAATGGAGAAAGTATATGGAGTCACAGAACGGATGCGGACTCAGAACCTATCGAAATTCTACATGAATGGCAATTGCACGGCATGAATAACTCAGGGTCTGAACAGGTCACGACGATGTATTCGACTGCTTTTAGTAGCGATGCTTTACCTGACGTCGAATTTAAAATATATTCCGGAATTATTGATCGTCACAGATTTGCTCTATGTGTATCAAAAACGCCCCGATTTGCGGCAAGTGTAATAATTACAATCCTGGTTAATAATATAGAAAAAAAACGAGTGGTAATTGATGATTGGGTGAATGATCATGTGATTGACAATGTAAGGTTCAAATTTCATAACGGTTATGATTACAAGTCGGCTTTGATAACATGTGTTATAATGTGGAACGGTTTCGTAAAGGATTCCACTTCACCAGCTCCTATTGGTTTATATGATCTTACAAAACATCTCCTAACCTCACCTGATTTCGCAGACATTGTAATTCTCATCGGAGATGAAGAAATTCCGGCTCACAAAATCATTCTCGCAGTTCACAGTCCGGTTTTTGCAGCAATGTTCCAAACAAATATGAAAGAAGCAGCAGATAATCAAATTGATATAAAAGATATTGATATTGATATCATGAAAAAAATGATGGAATATTTGTATACCGGTTTATTGGATGCAAACCTCAATGTGGACATCCTCTTACCACTTTTGGCTGGTGCCGATAAATATCAAATAACAGGACTGAAAAATTTGTGTCAGGAATTTTTGTGCGAGCAAATAACGATAAATACTGCATTGAAAATTCTCGAAGAAGCCAGTTTACATGGCGTACCGCTGTTGATTGAAGCAATAATCTCTTTCATGATGGTGAACAGAAAAGACATTGCACAATTAGAAGATTTTGAAAGATTGCATAATAGGAAGCCTGGACTATTCTTTGAATTCATTAACCGTATCATGAGGGAATAATGACGAGTTTATTAATCAATTCAATTGCCAATGCTGGAGTAATAATCCTTACTATTTACTTTTTTTGCGATGAATATAATAAACGTATAAATTCAGTACAAGATGATCATTAGACCTGCTTTTGACATTGTCATTTTATTCTTTTATATTCATGGCTATTTCGCATCCAATAAATGAATAGGGTGTTGGCAATTAATTATAGTGAAATTTGTGTGACAGTCATAGACTGCCATGTTCATCAATAATAACTAAAATTAGATGTTAGTCATTATGCATCAGAATCGCCTTCCTTTCGTAACATAAACCATCTTTCACATGTCTCTTGATTTGTTATCACTCATAAAGTACTTCTCGCAGCTCAGAGCTCTGTTTCCCAATTAATATCCCTGTATATTATGCAATAATCGAAAAATTAAGGAAATGATGTGAATGACATAAAGGTAATATTATAAACGAAGTATGAGACTTCGTACATACGGCTGAAATGGATGAGAGAATAGATTTCGATAAAAGATTAGAGATTTTATATGCGACTAATAAATGTCAAATAACTAACTCGAAAGAATCGTGTGAAAATGTTATGTTTCGTAAAACCGCAGAGCATAACGTTTCAAACTTCTTGAAAGGTTAAATTTTGATCGGGATTAATTCCATTCGAATACGTATCATGTCAACAAATATTGTTGAATAGCAAAACGATAATTAATCGCAGGTTGTATAAAGAACATGACTTCAATTCAGCTACTCTTACTGTAATACAATATCATGAATATTAACCATGGAAATATTCCGATTTCGCTTACAGCCGTCGATAGAAATATGAAATATGTTCGTACATGTGTTTATATTCAACATATATCTCTTCAAAGATGCACCTCTTGTTTGAAAATTATTTTCGAAGAATATAAGACGTAACCTTTCTCGTTTGTTGCTGTTCAAGTCAATTTAATTCTACTTCTATGTACAAACCAAATGGTGAAACATCATTTCCACATTATTTATTTTGTGCACACTGTGACAATATTATAATCTACATTCATTTTCTACATCATCTAACACAATATATCGAGTACATTTATCTATAACCATATTGAATCACAATTCGACTCTGAACTGGTTCGTTCAATAGAAATTTTCCGGAACAATGAAAGCGGGAAGCTGCAAACAGTTATTGACCGATTAGAATGAACATAACTTTTCCCCCTAACGATGATGTATATTCAAGCGAATATTAATTTTTTCCATATTACACGCGTGAAGAACATGGAATTCAACTTAAAAAATTGTTCAACGATTCATGCCATTTGAAATTTGCTAAGAAATTCAATCGGAAAATTAGCGTGGGGCAAAATCTCAAAGTGCGAATGCTGCGAGGGTGAAAATCGATATCTATCAACCACCATTGCTCTCTACCTTACAATATATCAACGAATCACATTATGTTATTAAGAAAGTAAATTGATGAATTTCAGCAATTGAATATACCTCGACGTATTCATCATCATCTATGGAGACGCTATTAGTGTTACAAATCCCATGGAATTAGACCGTAAGCTTTGAGGAAAATCTTGTGCGAAGGTATCGGCGTACTACGCATACCATAAACCATTTCAGTCACGATCTTGGTGGCATAGAATTTGAAATCCATTTTACACCGGTTCATTTCAGCATATTCAATATAACTATAATAAAGAAACCCGACGTTTCAACCAGGGACAAAATTGAAATAGTTGTAAACGGCAAAACCGGAAAACTGTTTGGAAGGATGTTAAAGGATGAACGTCTGCATGAGACATGTTCGATTTATCAACTTTTTACCGTTTGACAGAATTTGAGGATTCAAATGGAATCGTGTCTTCTGAAATTGTTTTTGAAATAACGTAGTACGACTTGGTAAAAAAATCGAATACATGCTGCAGTACTTTATGTCTCCACATGGGACGCCTTCTCATGTCTTCGGATTTAGCTGACTTCATAATAGCCATTGACGACGAAGAGATGCTCGTCTATAAAGTTGTTCGAGCAATACAGAGCTCTGTTTTTAAATCAATATGTCTGACATCCATGGTAGAAACTGAGAATAATTGAGTAGAGGTGAATGATATTAACTTTAACATCATGAAGAAAGTATTACAATTTCTATACATGGGTAAAATAGATGGAGAAACGAATATTCATGAAACATTGGAGATTTTATACGCAGCTAACAAATATCAAATGATCGACTTGAAAACTTTCTGTTTGGATGTTCCATTAGAGAAAATAACGAATGATAATGCAATAAACATTTCCGAAGAATTCACTTCATATGAAGTTCCTATGTTATCACAAAAATTAATTACATTCATGATTGGTCATAAAAAGGATGTTTGTCGTCCGGACGATTTTAGAGATTTGTTGAAGAGACATCCTCAAATATTGTTCGATTTTATTTGTCTAATGGCTGAGGATTAGAATATTGTCATATGTTACTCTTTTTTTTTTCATAAATTTTACAATATTAATTTGAATATAATGATAATCTCTTTACGGACGTGCGAAAATATTTTATGAAACATTGGTATATATTCACCAAACGACAATTTTTTTGTCAAGTGTTCATTATTTCATTGTCTCTGATTAATTGAATGAAAAATAAATTTGCACTATTGCCTTTTTATTTACTCCCATTCAAGATTTACAAATAAAAAAATGCATCAATACTCATAGAGCAATACAATACATACAGTATATTGGTGCATAAAGATAATACGATATTGGCATTTAAAAATCACATAATATAAAAACAGTATAGAAATCAGTACAGCAGGAATAATCATTAGTCTTGCAGGATACATATAGTGATAGATCAGCTGCTCTTATCGATTATTTTATTTCAAATGTTCTCCGAATTGAAAAAAAAATTTCGGAAAAAAATTTTTAGTCTGTCTAAACTAATCGATAAGATAACAAAGCCCTAAATATATTTTATATTACTTCTAAATATCTGCACGCAGCAACAATAAATGGCAGTCGTGGCAGAAAAAGTCTTTTAAGCGATATAATTCCTATCAGATCAGTTTAAATTCAATTTGAGAAATTTAATCTATTAATATTATTGATATTATATATATTTTCATATGTATATATATTGAAAACCCTCGGTGGTCTAGCGGGGTCCCTGAGACTCATGTTGTATTCGAAGACATTATATACTAACAGATATCGTTGAATAAAAAACCATACACGATATAATAGTTAATTGCACACTAAATAAGTTAAGTACATAACAATAATTAAAATAAATTCATATTCTTTTATAGTAATATTACTATTATAAATGTATTGAGAGAGAACGCTTTTGAAAGACCTCACTAGGCCACTGACGGAAGTATATATATATATCTCATATGTGTATTCTATACGTTTGAACATATATTGGATTTATGTAACGAGATCATTGAAGTTATCGCATTCAAAGACGTTTTTCTTTGTCATGTCTTACTAATGTAATTTTTGAAAAAACTTATTATAATAATTGCAACTGGCAGTCATGGTATATCCCGCAATTAACAATAAGTATTGAACACATTTATTTATTCATCTTTCTTTCACTCAATTCTTAAAATGTCAATGCGACAACCAGTGATTTCCGTAATTAAATGAAATGAAATAATTTATTATAAAACGTTCTAATTCATATTCGAGATATATATGCAAAAGAAAAGAAGAGGAAACAAATCAATCACGTGATTCCTCTTTAATTCTTATCAATGGTATCAATGATCTGTCATCGTTGTTGTCTTCATAAACATTCATATTAACATTACAATTGGCTTTGAAGTCAGTCTTAAAGTTTCCTTGGGCATTAGTCGCAGTATTATTACCATTTTGTGTTCGCTCATTGACGAAACATATATTAATACTATTGCCCCCAGTCTTACCGTTTGTGCCTGCCATTAATGCTGTGCCATTCGTGTGTACATCATTGAAATGTTTATATAATTGAACACTGGTACTAAATTCCATCTCGCAATTTGGAATTTTACATCTAAAAAATTTATATATTAAGTTAGAACGGTAATTCTTTATTAATTGTTGTTTTTCTTCCCATGTCAACTTTTATGTCGATAATCGAAATTCCCCACGCTCTTCAATAGCCAGGATATACATGTGGATTACTACAATCATATACGATGAAACAATAATCTCACAGGAGTCTCTTGTTGCTTCGAAATTATTGTTCCGAACAAAAGAATATTCTTTGCCGTTTTTCCATTCAACTCTCTTATATTGATGATTTCTACATAATACCGCGATTTTTGCTTATTTCACACTTTAGATTCTTGTCCAAATTGTTCATAGTATATATTCATAGCAATATGACAAATCAATGTATTTGATTATTTCTAGTTAATTCTAGTTACTTCTCTGTCACTCGGCGAGTTTACATTCATTTTCATACCGCAAGCGAAAAAAACAGTGGAAAGCTGGATTTTTCGATCGTTGAACAGAGGTATGAAAATTTTGAGAGTCATCGTAATCATATTTTCATAAGGGATATAAAAATGAATGTGGCACTCAGAGACCTCCGACCGCCCGAATAATAGAAGCTCGAATAAACAAGATAATTCTGTTGTTCGAAATATCCTTATTTTCAACGTAAAGCAACGCAGCGAAGGACGGGTACTCAGATATCGACATAAAAGTGGAAAATTTGATATAAATAATTGCTATTTACCGAAATAATTGATTGATTTTTGGTGATTGTACAATTGACTCTTTCGAATGGGCATGATTATCCTGATAATGTTTCCATAGACCAGTAACATTGTTGACTTGTGCGCCACAACCAGGCATTTTACATCTGGAATACAAAAAAAAAAAACAAGAAACGAAATAAAAAATATATACTGAATTTTCACAGATTTTTTTTTCTGTGTAATCTTGTTTAATCTCAAAAGAGTTGCACTCACAAAAAAAAACTGACTGTCGTTGCTTTACCCTGTTTCGGTCTAATCATTTTAATCGGTTTGGTCATTTCCTTGCTCTCCTGTACCTTGTGACTGTCCTGATGATGTCGATAATGAGATATGTACTTGTACATTTTACCACAACCATTAATTTCACACTTATATGGCTCCTGTTTATACCTGGACATTCTTTGTTTTTTCGGTGTATACTCCTCGTCATCACTGATTGCGCCAATATTTACTTCAATATTACTCGATTCGATTTTTGTTTGCTCACCCTCAAAACCACTGCGGAAAACCCGTTCAAGATTGCCTAAATCAATTCTATGATCGTTCAATTTTTTGTCCGTACCCTCGACATTAAAATCATTATTTACAAATTTATTATCATCGTTAGCGAACGATAAATTTGTTGATTCATCATTCTCGTGACAAACAATATTAAGAGCGCCCTCGTCATACTTATTATTGATAAAAAAATCGTCATGTACTATTTCACTTTCCGATAATGTATTGGCAACAATATTATTATCATTACTATTTTCTTGCATCAGTCTTTCATCTTTGATGATGTAAATTTCAGTATTGTTGGAAAAGTTTTTACTATCAACGATGTAATTATTTTTTTTCATTGTTCGTGACTTTTTTGAACGATTAGATTTTTTATCTTTCTCCATATATTCATCGTCATCATCCTCAATGATATCTTCATCATCATTACGTGATATTTCTTCATCGTCAATTGATGTACTACCTGGACCCTCAAAACATATCATTTCCGGTTCAGTTGGTAATGTGAGCGCTTGCCTATGACAACTCTCGATATGTTCCTCTAAATTTTCGCTTGTGCTGTGCAATGAACCACAACTGGTATAAGGACAAACAAACACATTTGTCTCGTTACTGTGACATTCTTGATAATGACGCCACATAGTACCTGGATCTGGTAATTCCTTTCCACATCCTGGCTCGCGACATCTGTGGGATAAAATAAAACAGAAAAACCGAATATATTACTGTTCACTATACCATAAGAATCGATTTTTTCCCACACACTAATCATGAAATATGGGTCCATTTCAAAAGCCTACCCCCCCCCCCCCCCCCCCCCCCCCAAGTTGAGAGTTCGAGTGGGAAGGATAATAAATCTTTAGCTTGTTGTAGACATTGTGAATGTGTTACGTTTGAATGAGTGTTCCCCATTTTTTCCATACAATTTGAAAATTTTCAATATAATGGTTTCTTTTCAATGATTATGGATTTTTATTCAAATTATATGCCCCCACGCGCTCCCTCTGACTCACTATTACGATATAATTAGGGGCACATTAAAGCGATGCCTGGGGCAACGTCGCGCATGACGGAGATGAATCAAACAACCTTGCAAGTAGAACATCCCTAACTTGAATCATCCGTACCACTCACCGCGCAGTTCCGATTGCTTTTCATATTGCTTTATTCTGATTACATTGTTGTGATTATGCGTCGGAGAGGAAAAAGTGATAAGATAGAGAATTAGAACCGAATCCTTTGTAATATTGTATGTGAATATATCTGACATTAAGATAATTTTAGGTTGAATGCAGTTTTAAACTTATCGTGGAAAAAACAACGGAAAAACCCATTTGCAAATGTGTTGGAAATATGTTGGCTATTTCAATGAAAAATCGTGTGTTCCATCTCCGGGAGGATTTTCATTTTTAATATTCACATTATTTCCATCAGTTTTTGGGATAGATGGGATGAAAAGATTTGAATGTACTGATGACTGTAAAATCACGAACTGAATTGTTAAATTGATCCTTTCGATGTTTTCCTTCTTTTTTTTTTCCCCAAACGATCAATCAATTGTTGAGAAAGTTCATTTCTCCGAACTTTTCAACAAGATATAACCAACATATTCCAAACTTAGCATACCACGACAGAAGAGTACGACCTTAGTCATCGAGAGAACCCTGAAGTCGACACAAATCTCACAGGCACCAAGTAAACAATTGAAATAAAAAAAAAAGTAATTGACAACAGTAAATAATTATTCAATATAAATAACATGAGCGAACTTACATAAATCGTATTTTTAATTCTTCCAATGCTTCATGTGTTCTATATTCATCCTGATTAGTAAATATTTTTCCACATCCCTTCTGCTTACACGTATAAATCTCCTATAAATGAAAATCATAATTATTTCATTGAACAATGAAAAATTAATTTCAACCTTATGATTCTTTCTTTCGTTCCAAACAAAATCATAAACAAATCATAGCAAACAAAAATTTCTGATCATTCCCTGGGATGATTTGTTTTGACTTAGATGTCATTGACCTCAGTGATCATCAATGGCGGAAGTTTATGTGAAAATAGAGGGAGACGGAGTGCTAGCTAGGGGAAAAGCGAATGAGCAAGAGCAAGCGGGACAAAAATCAAGAATCAGATAATGGCTCCCCAATACTTATATACCTTTTTTGGTGCAATTTCTTCAATTGTTCGATTTCTCGATACAAATCTGATGACACTAACTTCAGTGGGACGCTCTGCGCACTCAGTGCCCTGTCCCATTGTGATTCCCACAGTTGTTTTTTCATATAAAGAAAAAAGGACTCAACAACAAAACAAAGATACGTACATATATATATATATATACACTTGTCGGCTGCACATCCAGGGCAAGAAACTCACATAATGCGAATAGAATGGAACAAAATGATTTGTCCAATGTTTGCGTTATACACTGAAGAAATTTCAAACAAATAATACTGGTCGTGGAGATGGAAGAAAAATATTTCTCATTTGGTTAGAGATTCGTAGATATATATATATATATATATATTCACACATATACATATAGATATATTGATAATTATGCACTACCGTTTTATCAATAAAACAGTCACTTCACAATGAACATCGTTATCTGAATTATTACATTGTCACGATTGTTTTAAATGTATGTAAAAAAAAAAATGAAAGAATTACAATTTGTTTTCATGTCAGTGAAGAATGTCGTCTCTCCGCGCTCTTCGTGATGCTGACGTTGCGATTGTGTGTGTTTTCGGTTGGCCTATGTGTTGAGTGTAGGACTTGCGTGAGAATTATCATCCTTCATGGAATTGTTGGACATTGAGAATCACTGAAATTGGGAGGGTATGGGCGCCCTCGTGTATATAGAGGTAAATTCAATCGGCGACTGGATAAACTATTTTGGCGCTGCAATCGCAAATTTTCTCTGAAATGAGTCAATTCAGTACCCAGAGAATCATTCAGAATTATTATTTCTCAAATTGTAGACATGATTCAATAAAAAAATAATTTTGAAATGATAACAAAATATGTCTGTGTATTATTGTTATTTTATGGCGAGGCCTTTGAGTTTCTAACACATGTGTGGAGGATAAGAATGTGTCTAAAAGACGATTATGCATCTAATAGTTACCTCCATTCTACTCTATATGTTAATCTTCACTGAAAAATTTTGCTTTCGAATGATTGATAACCGAATTCTTACACGATTTTACCATATCAGGGTCGGTAAAGTAGATTACGGTTTTACGGAATACTGATATGATCAAAATAGTAAAAATAGTAATACGAGATTCAAAGCATGTTTTTTCAATTTTCAGAAACAATATTCAGCAATTTCATTATGTTTACAATGAAAAAAAGGCGGGAACGCCGTATTTTTTTAAAATATCATCTATGTTAATTTGGACACGGTATTATTGTCTGTTTATATGACTGTGAATGAAGCGCATATGGACTCGATGCGCTCACACGCAGGCCGTGTATATGCGTGTATTTGAACATACATTTGTTTGGGCTGCAGTGCGCAAGCGTTGAAGATGGCGCGCGCGCAAACACTAACACACAAACATTGAGTGAAAGAGATAGAGAATATATCGTTAAGGATATTGTGTGTGGTGGAGAAGCCGGATTGTGGAGAGTCTTCCGGTTCAGTTCAGTTCACAGTCTTCACTCGTCACCCTCATTCAACTGTGGGGGAAGAAAAAAGAATAATTGTATGGAGTAAGAGAATTATTTATTATTTTTCGGTTGTAGAAAAAACAACCATAGTAGAATTTACGCGAAATTTTTTTTAATATCGATTGTGCACTGAATTATTTCACTAGAATTTGAATTTAATTCTTTCACGTGAGGGGTTTGAATACATACATTTTTTTTTATATTCTGTGTGCGACGTTAAATACTCCAACGCGTGAAATTAATTTCAATTCTTAAGGTAAGCACTTTTGGCAATGGTAGTTTTTAATATTAATTTATTGTTGAATACATGTAAAAATGGGATCTTGCATGGGCAAAAACTTCATTTTTGAATTTAGCGGTCTCGAATTGCGTGTGTATAAGAAGGAAGATAAAAGAAGGTTTTTTATTACGTTTTAAATGAGAAAAATGCGCATACACGCAACAAAGAGACTCGCGAAAGAGCGTTCGGGGAATTTTAAAAATACACAAACTCATAAAGGATGCATGAGAAGAGTTTATACATAGAACCGATGCTTTCGTAGTGAATAAACAATTATTATTATAATAATAATAAAAGCGGAGGGCAAAATTTTTTTCTATATCAGAATATTGGTGGGGGAAAATAAGCACCTGAAGTATTGAATTTCGAATACAAACATTGAATTTAACAAACTAAATATCTTTGGATAGTAAAATTTTACCCACTGTAATACTTTTATTACGTGCAACCCCAATATTCTGCAGTTTTCTCCTATTTCATTAATGTCTGTGAACTTCTGAATTGAACATTTCTTCAATCGATTTGGAATTTCATTTTCTTTCAAAATATAAGATAATTTTAAAAAGAGGAATAGTGAAACGTTCTATTTGGCATCGATCCACGCGTGCAGGATTAACATTGCAGGATTCGACCGCCAAAAATAGAAGTAGGCATGCTCGAGAAGGGCTCGGAGAAAAGCAAAGTAGAAAAAAAAAAAGGCGAGGGATGTTGAGAGTCGCATGACGGGTGGAAAGTATGAGTGAGGGAGACTACCAATGGTGGGGTACAAGTTGTTGAAGGTCCAATTTGGACTCCCGCTGGCGGGAAAAAGATTTCTCTTTGTTTACTCTCACCCATAAGGGCTCCCTTCATACCTGCTCATCGGTAAATTGCACCAATAACCTGTCCATATAATATATAACGCAGATTTCTCATTTATGGTACGGTACTATTTTATTTATATTGCTAAATTTTGACCAGTAGTGGAAGATTCCGTTTTCTTTTTTGCCCCGTCATACTACTAATTAATGATCTATATATGTGAATTTTAAATTGTTGGAAAAGTAAACAAAACGGTGATAGATCTCATGCATTGTATTGGATAGAATTCTTTCTCCTTTCCTCGAGGAAAAGGGTGACGAATATTCATGTCGGCGTCGGTTCAGTGAGACAAAACGTGGATCGATCGATGGTGGTGAGGTTCGCGCACTCCTCATGCTGATACATCATGGCCGCCAAACATACATATATATATATATATGTTTTCTTTTTATGGAATACTGGGCTTTGAATTGAATTGGAATATTTCATTCGAACATTTTAGTGAAGGATTTTGAGTTAATTTTCATAGTTAAACCTGAATATATTCATCTGGAGCTCACAAAATTAAATAATTTTTGTTATAAGTTTGTTTATTTTTTTTTCTCCCACGGAACGAATAGACTATAACTTGTTTACTACCTGAATATTTTCATCAGCCATTTAACATATTATGTATGAAATTTTGGCTGGAGCAGTAAAATGAATACTTTAGAGCTGCTACAGCATTGAAGTTGTGACCGGATGAAATATTTTTGATGTGATGGTTAACATGATTACACCCTTTGTGAGCATTTGAAAGGAATAAAATTACAATTATTATAATAATGAAGATTGTGATCATACTCGGGAGTAGGGTTATTTGAAAAATAATACTTGAAACTTCTCAGTTATTTTCCTAATCCCAAAACTGTTGAAACGAAATATAAGTTAGTGATATACCGACAAAATTCTAGTTAGTATGATGCACTATATGAATACAAATGAAATAAAACTCATTTCAATTGAAGGGTTCAATTTATTTCCAAGTTATTGTGTCAGCTAGTTGGCAAATATATAATTTATTATAAAAAAACGTATTTGAATATTTTGTTGAGCATTTGTCTGCCTCCATGCGCTTGATCACAGAACTATATTATTCCCATGCATTTCAACATTGCGGAGAGACACTTTTACGTATTCATTCTAGAGAAATCATGAAAAAGTTGAATGTAAAACAAAAAACCTTTTTTTTTCCAGTCAACACATAAAAATGCCCCGAAAATATTCTGATTAAAAAGTTTTATTGTGTCTTCTACAAAGTATCATAAATAATAATAACAATAATGACACAATAACACGTGTATCATCTTCTTTTGAATGAATCGTGTTCATTAATAATTTTGGATAACAATTAATCTCAAACAATTTGCATTTCAATAATAAATTTTTAAACTTATACAATAATTCATTCGATATACAATAGCAAAAAAATTAATTTTTCATAACATTGAAATCAAGAAAAATGATTATCATGCAAAGTCAAAGTGTATCGGCATAATATGAAATTTATTTATTCCTCTTCACATACAATCGACAACGTTCATCAGAAAAGCTTTTTTATTTTCTCCCTTTATGGATAATACGTAAGCGTCGCGACGCTACCGTTAGCCGTCGGCGTCGTCGAGTCCCCCTGGCGCCATACAGGACTTCAAACACACACAGTGGAACATACACATACGTATGCATTCATGCTGAATGTCCATATGCAGACACACCTATCACACACATACATGAATAACATAGTTCGTGCACAATCTCTAATCTCACACTCTCTGTTTCCATCATATATAAACGTGTATACACACACACACACATCATCGACAACCTCTCCACTTTCTTTATATATCAAAGTTCTCACATTCTATCCATCATACGTACTCCATCCACAATTTCTTTTGTGCAAAAAAAAAAAAAAGACAATGCAAAAACATCAATTTATTATTTTTTTATTCTTCTTTTTTCTCCTTTGCTGACGAACGAGCTTATTCATCCAACACATTCTTATTTTTTGTTGTATATATACGATGTATACACTATGAATGTGTATATACACATACACATACGTACATACTGTATACCATACCCTTGCCGATGTCGCAGCGGGCGTGGAAACACGTGCCGGGCATCTGTCGCACTCGACAATTTTTAAATTCAACATCATATCAACTAAACTTGCCAACTAACTAAAAGCCATTATTTTCATGTAAATATATTTTGAGGAAATATAAAAAACAGATATCCTATATGTCGAAGAAGTTAGGCAAAAACACATGTCTAATTTCATTTTTAACGTAGATGAAGAGATTTTAATATGTATTTGAAGTTTTGAATCGTAAATGGGATAATTTTTACTGTGTATTATTGTGAGGGGTCCACTCTACTCGAAAAACACGGCGGCGGTCTAGAGTATCGTAAACATTACAATTATGTAAAAACTAATACAAAAGATTGATTAAGAAAAATATAGAATATTCAGAGAATATTATTTTTATGATAACAGTATTTCAAATATTACTTTAGTATAAAATGTAATACTATGAAGGTCATTATTGTTTTTATATCATGTTTAGTTAATCATTGGCTTTTTGATTGTTTTTCTATGATGAACATTATAACGAACAAAAATTACAATTTGGTCTATAGAAATTATAATATTTATTGTCAAATTTTTGTTTTCTACGTGTACTAGAATAAATTTATGCTATTATATTATTTAAACTATTGAAATTGTTAGAAGATGACGATGAATATAGTTATCTATGGATAACTGTGAGATTATGTTAAAGTTTACTGTGGTACATTTGAATTAGAATTTAATTACGATATTGAATGAAGGGAAATTTATGGAAAGTATGAATACTGTTGAATTCTCTTTTGTAAAAAACTGTGCACTCTAATATCGTTCCGAAATCTTCAATTGTAGAATATGTGAATCGTATTTTTCGAATTGTGGCGTCAGAAAAATTTCTGCAGTATGTATACAGCATTCGCGGTATTCACTTGTGATAAGCAATTTTTTTTTTTTTCAAATCATTATATTGATTGGTATCACTATATCGATACAAAGTTGCCTATTATTAATTTGTGCAAACACTAATTCTGGATGTAAAAAATCCAGTGCAATAATATTAATAATTGTGATTCATTTTGGAGATTATTGGCTTCTGTTTCCAACATAAACAACGAACACTTCTCACACATATTTGATATTCCTATAAAATGAAATATGAATGTAATATTCTTGTAACGAAATCGGGATAGGTAGGATATTGATACTGTAGAAAATAATTATCTTTGACACACAAATAATTACATTTTTCATACTGTTATATTACAAGTGAGAATAAAAATTATTGTTTTAGAATTTACAAATAAATTTAAACAAAATTGAATTTACAACATAAAATTTCGAACGTAGTTTTATTCGTATTTAAGTTGAAAATGAAATTTTGTTTCTTTTTTAAGTGAAGAAATAGTCGTTGGGTCAAGAATGCTTCTTATTTCAGTAGATGGAATTCAGGAATCAACAAGAATGTCACATACCAAATCATGATGATAAAAATAACGTTTCTATGACCAAACAAAAGTGACTTCATAATGGATAACACTGAACAAAAACTATCTTTGATTCAATGATTATTTTTACACTAGAAAAAAAAAATGAATTTTACCCTCAACTTGAATACAATTTTGAGAACAAATAAATTAGTTGATTATATCATAAATGTTTGAGTTAATGTCTAAATAAGGACAACGAATGTAGAAAGAATTCATAAAGAAAGCAGTTGATGGTTGTATATGGTGAGGTAATATTATAATATTCATATAATATTTTGAGGATACATTATTTTGGAACTTACAATTAATTTGTATACTCTAAAAGAGTAGTTTTCATATTTAATTGAATATTATATTGTTCAAGACCACAATTATTCTTCATACACAAATATTTCTTTTCCAGTATATGTCAATCCATCTACAATAGCAATTCAAAGCCGACGATGATTATTCAATTCAGATAATGAACAAAAATATTCGTCATCATTATTCAATATTTTCAAGTACAAACGACTATAAAATTACATGATCCTGTACCTTTATCGATCATACATTGCTGACGCGGTGATTTCAAAATTACAATTGCATCTGGTATAAGACAATATCGAATGATATTGGAGATAATGGAAATTTGTTGGGAATTATTGTTGTATTAATGAAACCATTGAAGTTGTATTTGGTTCAATTTTTCACTCGGAAATATCAGCTTTTTGTGGATAAAATATTCATTTCATAATTAATCCTCAAGTGATCGCGTGGCGGTTCCTGGACGCCAATCCTCATTTAAAATATATAAGCTCGTAATTGTCGCGACCGTTTAAAGATTAAAATTGAAGAATGTTCACTGATAATTCCACTTTTGATTAAATATAAAACTAAAAGGGTGTGTAATTTTTTTTCTCTTTCATTTGTTTAGTCTGTTTAGATTAGTCTGAATACGAATGAGGAAATGAAGTATTATAAACAGGTAAATTTAACGTTTAAGTTCATATGTTGAAGTCGAGATGCCTCTTTAGCATTAATTTTTGCTCAAAACATTGAACAATATCGAAAGGGCATATTTTTTCTCTGATATATTCGATACTTTACATACAACACACTCTGTCCTCCAATTAAATCAATATATTATGGCAAACTTCATTATTTTTTTTGTAGTCCTAAAGTTTGATCAATACGACCTGGCGCTATTCTTTCCAGTTGCAAAAAAAAATTGATGGGGTTCCCCATCAGGTGGATGAATAAAAAAAAAATTTCTCTCACGTTTAGTTTTCTAGCGACTGATATGAACCAAATATATACAAAAATATTCCCGAAAAGTGAACAGACATGAAAGTTGTGCATGATATGTATGGTCAACTACAGAACGCATTGATCAGATTTTTCTTTAAACTATGTTGTTGGAACTAGCTGACATGATATTTTGAGAACTAATCGGTCGATTCGATTAGAACGTATCTCATTGTATTTTTTAATCTATTTTCCATCATCCGGACTAAAAATGGTCCGATACATCAACAAGTTTATATATTCTTGTAGTTTTAAGATGAAATGTTTTTTGGAAAATTATCAAATACTTTTTTTTTGTATTGTCACGATTTTCCATTACATGTTTCCTCTTTTCATTTTCTTTGGTTAATAATTGTATCTCCGGATATAGTAACAAGCTTGTTCATCACAATGATTGGAATTTTTCGCCCTTTCACATACTCACAAAGGGTGTAATCAGGTCAACCATCATGCCAGAACTATTTCATCCGGTCAAACTCTCAACGTTGTGGCAGCTAAAATTTTGTGTTTTTTTTTCTCTTCAACCAAATTTTCTAAAATATGTTGAAAAACAAATGAAAATAAGTTCAAAGACGTCGAACGTAATTTTTGTTCCTTTACATATCTTCATCATCTATTTTTAGAAGCTTCAAATAATTCCCCTCGAATAGAAATGCGTATGGCATACATATCTATTCGTTTTTTTCCCTTATTCGTTCAATTTCAATGTCCTTACAATATGTGAATTCATTATCAATATTTCTATGAACGACAACCGCAAAAAAAATGGGATGAATGTAAATTTTATTCATATACTTGCTATTTTTATTCCCAAAAGAATATAAAGTAGTGCACACAATTTACTTCTGTAGTATACCTATTCACATGTATAATTCAATTCATAATTTACCTTTCATTATTAATAATCAATTTTCAATTATTTTTCCCAGATTGTGAAGTATTCAATAATCATCAACAATGAGTCAAACAGAGCAGGAAAAAGACACGAGCACGGATAAAAAGGAAATAGCTGAGGAGGAACGTGAAAAGATGTTGAATGAAGAGAACATTAAACACACGGGCGCAGCGCCAGCATCTGATCTTGAATCTGAAGAGCAGAAGCCCAAGAAGAAGATTCCCATTGGTGGAATAAAGATGCCTGGTTTCTGTCGAACCAAAAGCAAAGAGCTCTGCAAGGTATATAATCATTTCATGCATGCACAAACCCCACTGTAAACCCACAAACACACACGTATGCATGCATACATGTGTTTTTTTTTTTTTTCCATTGACAAAATGTCGGTGTGTTAGTTACTGTAGAAGCAATAAATACAGAGGGGAAGAAATGTGCGTGTTCAAAACCGGATCGATTGCCAGGTGCGAACTGTGACGTCATAGTAGTCTGTTGGTGCGTGTATGTGTATTGTTTTTTTTTTCCTCTGTCCTTTCGCATTGGATGGGATCGGGTAGGCATCAACGTCCCCTCTTGTTGCGGAAATGACTGGGGAACATCCAATGGGAATGAACAAAATTATTCTCGAGCATGTACTGTAACGGCGCACCAGTAGTTGACAATATAAGGGAAAGTGGTTGAATATTAATTGATAAGTTTTTATTTGTTAATTCAAATTTTTTAATGCATTTGTTAACATATAAGTATTTGAATAATGAAATACAAGTACGGAAACATTGTTCCCATATCTCAATATTGTGAATAAGATTGAAGATCACAGACAGGTTTTTTGGGAGTAGTAATTCATGTAGATACTTTTTTTAATATCAAATTTTTATAGTATCTAATAACGATACAGATTATAGCGTTATGCTCAGTTAGAAGGTCGGAAAAAAGGGGCTCTGTATATTTACCTTTTCCTCGTTAGTAGTATAATATATTTCGAGAAAACTCAATTAATATCCAAGAAAGTATATTCTGGAATCACTTGTGTTTTTCAATGATATAATATACAAAGAATAGGAAGGTATGCGATGGCTGTTACTGGATCCACGCAGTAATTCCTGAGATATTTTGTGAAAATATCATTCATTCTTATAACCTACCTAACTGAACATCTACCCTTGGAGCATTTCTGACGAAAAAAAGTCATTACTCGCAGGAAATGTAACACTTTCCAATGTTTTTGATGGGTTCACTTTAAAAAATTTCACATAGTCGACAAAATAACATTGATACATGAGAAAATATTCTTCACCGAAATTGAATAGCATTGAATAAATGTTGAAACTGTCCAACCCAATTCAATTTAGTCTCATTAGTGGTTTTACTTTTCTAATATTAAAATGCCAACAAAAGCAACTTGAGTAAGGTCAATTATCAACACTGTTATCTTATATTCCAAAAATTTGTTACCTGATACTCTAAATTGTAAATTGAGTAGCTTTTAATTATTGTAATAATGGACTTATGTATGCTACCATGAATTCTTACTATAGTCTTCAGGAAAGACAGAAAAACTGGTGCAAAACATGAAAACGCGACATTAAATCCAATCAAATTTGCCCCAATATTCACTACAGCCAATATCCCGTATCGGGAAATACTATTACTATTGGCAATAAGTTTTCAATATAGCATACTATTGAATATTGATGGTATTTTATAAACTGAGATTCAAACCTTTGAGAGGTTATTTTAAATATCAATGATCAACTAACAAATGAGATCATTTAATGAACTTCACTTTGGTATATATGAATTAATATTCGATACGATATTGACCCTGTTTCTCAGAAATGAGACGTGAAATTATAGAATTCAAAATCCAACTTTGTTCAATTGTCTAAAAAATATTCTAGTGCTTGGTTTTTCTTGATACGTTGATTGGGACAAGAGATACTGACCAAGTATTGCGTTTTTTAGTTTCATAATCCATTGTGAGAATGTGTGATTTGAAGGGTTAAGCTAACACAAAATGGCACGATTACTGTCATAGACGTAAAACGCAAAAGTTTCCATGGTTTATCCACAGAATACTGAAAATGAATTTGGCAGACAATCGTATAATCTATGAAATTGGATGTATGTAACTGCCCTTATCGTGCAGTGAACATATCATTCTATATCAAACTTATACCATGTTGATAAGTCCAATATTTGACAAAGTGGTAGTTACAATCATGAATAGACAACAAATGTATAAAAACAATCCCTTGAGGTGTTATGGCGGTCTAGACAGTACATAAACGATCTGCTCTTAGAAATTATTTATCGTATTAATCGAACTATTTATAGTCTCAAACTTCTTTCTTGCTCATTTGAACATTCAGGAAGTTCACGAAGTTTAAATTGAAACATTTTTTTCATTAATAGATTCATTAATAGAAATTATAATGACGCTATGAACAATAACCATATTCATACTGATTGTGAAATACTTATACTTTTTGATTCTTCCAATTTTAATAGTTCTAGGAGTTGAATTAGCCTGAACCACAAAGGTACAGTTTTTACTGAGGCGCTATCGTTACATTGATATATATTTTAGAGAAAGAGAAATGTCTAATTATAATCTTGTGAACCAAATAAAAAATGAGATAAGCAAAAGAAACTTCAAAACAATGAGTACTTTCATTAAGGAAGAAAAGAAACTTCTTATGTGCAATGGATTTTTCTCAAATTCGTTGAGTCGCTTGCGAGTAATAATGATGAACAAACATTCCATTAGAGAAACAAACGAGAATTCAAAGAAGACGTTTTTCAGTTCTATTATCAATGAATAAATTCAAGAAACCCGCGAGGAAGCAGGGAATGAGTAAAATAACAGTTTATAAGAGAATTAAAACGAACAGATCAGTAAAAGATATGATCTGAAAACCATTTTTCTCAACAAATGTGGAAAATATCTGAAGAATGTAATTTTTTTGATATTAGTTGTCGAAATATTATTTTAATTTAGTTTGAAATTTAACACAGTGAAGATGATAATTTGGCTCTTACTACTATGCAGTACAGTAATACTGCAGATTTTCGCAAAAATAAAAGCAGTAATAACTTACAATACGCTTTGGAATTCCCCATCGTACTGTTTAGTAAATATAACTATGTTCTTATTCGGATTTCAACCTACCATCTCTAAACATATTTTTCCTCACTCACGTACTCACGAATTATTTACTGAATTTTGAGCTCTTTGTTATCTCTATATGTTCATTACAAACCATCGTCCTATATATGATGTTGGATAGAGTAGAAATAACGTCTGCCAAATAAAACAAAGCCATTTCTCTATGTCATAGAGTTAAAAACTAGACGCTCTATTAAACAACAGTATAAACTTGTGACAATATCCAAAAAATCTACTTCATCCGCGATCTCCGTCATAGTGTAATATTAATTTACGTATAATTAATGTCAACAAGGTTCACTACTTATATCTGAACATTGTCATTTCAAACATGAAAATTTCTACAAGCACTTGTAAACAAATCTCCCACCCATCTTATTATTCTGGTTGAAGAAGAAGAAAAACAGATATATAATTGCAGCTGTACACATCTGGATCAAGAGGGGAGAGAGAGTGGTGGCAGTCGTTGGCCTCTTGCAAGAATACCCGCCCGCTTCTTCGCTCTGTTCTGCTTAATTGATCTTGATCTGGTCTTATTAGTCGCTTAATTGGCGAAGAAAGTGGCGATTATTAACGTTATACGTTAGCACTGAATCAACAAATTCCTTTTGAATTTCGTTTAAAAAAAATTAAGTCTTCTTCTTCATACTTACATACATGTATCTGTTTATATCCGTATGTTTATATATATGTTACGCTTGTGGATGTATAGCGGTGTGATAGTGGTGAGTGAGAGGCCACTCAATATCATTACCATACCTATTTGCCTTTTGTATGATATAAATAATGTATATACTATATTAAGTATCGGGTTGCACTTCATATGTATGGAGCATGAAGAAGACAGAAGAGTGAATGAGAGAGAAAGGGATGGGAGAAGGAAAGATAGAGATAGAGCATACTATATTGTTTATATGTATGAGTATACAGAGTAACCGTGAAAGCAGAGACGGTGCGATTATGTGACTTGGACAAAAACTGGACAGACTTCTCCTTTTTTTTTTATTACTTCTTTTTTATATATAAAATTACACTGAATTAATGTATATGATGAACAGGACGAGAAATAATCATTCTTCTGGAAACATATGTATATATATATATATATACGAATATGAACTTTTGAGAGGCTATATGGATTTAGGAAATGATGAAGTATTGTAGATTTTATGAATTTTTTTTCAAAAGCACAATTCTCTTCAATCAAACAACTGTGGCTCGGAATTTTTCCGAGACGGTTTTCGAAGAATGGCGCTTACGGTGATGAATATACATCTCAGATATATTTTCTGTTTGAAGTATAAAATAAGATGATTTTTGGTGGAAAAATCGAATTTTTGATATTTCTCAAGAATGAACTACGCCAAAAAAATCTTATCTCAGAAATAATGTCAATATTTCCACAATACTTCTGAAGTTCTCAATTACAATTCTTTTTGATATATGACGAGTTGAGTTTTGGAAACTATAACTTTGTCATTTTTGAAACTTTTTGAATAAAATCAGCGACGATAATTGAAAGATAATACTGGAAATAAAAAGAAAGTATTTTTGAAAATCTAATATTTTTGGCCGATGTAAATAAATGTAGCCTCTCAAAACATTTCCATATTTTTTCATTTGATCAATAATGTCTTTGACATTTTATTTGATTGGTGTAATGAAAGGAAAAAAAATGAATAGTTGAGGGATTCTTGGGCTTATCGTGTGAAAGTTTATTGAGTCGGATTTTTGGTTCATGTTCGCCAGATGTTATGTGTCGAGTCTTTTATTTCCTCTAGTGTCATAATGCCCATTATTTGGGAGTATAAAGAGGGGCGTGTGTGTGTATATGCGTATGGTAGGTAGGTATATAGAGCCTGGATTAAGTGCTACTGAACACCATGGACATTGACATAGACCTAAGGACAATAAATGGGAGAATTCTAGTTGGGGCGAAAGTGAGTGTCCAAAAATTGTTCGCTTTTATTTTGTTGATATATATATATACAGGGAATTGCAGGAGTTCATCAGAGCAGAAAATGAGATGATTTGGCCTTCGTACAATGCGTCGGATTCGTTTCCGGAATAATAATAAACCCATTGGAGACTAATGATCATTTTATGACATTAATACAGAGTAAAACATAAATAAAACAATTCTCTTAAGAACTATATTATCTTTTGCTCGTGTGGATGTTGGGTTATACAATGAACTTTACATGTTTGTGTCATTTTGACTCATTCTGCATCGTTCGTATTGTCGAAACGAATAGTTTCGAAAATAACAGAAGAATGTTCTCACAATTGACATAGGAGTTCTTGGGATTACATCAAATGAGCAAAATTCATCTGTTTGTCAACTCATAAGAAAATATGGATATGAATAACAGTTAACACAATAAAGGGCAGAATTTTGAAAGAGTCAGTTCTTCATCTAGTTAAAATATCATATAAGAGTTTAGAGAATTGATGACGGTAGACTGTTCTGTTTAAAAGAGTGGTGTTGATGCGAATGCGATGATTGTTGATTATAGTTTTTTCGTATATCCTAGATCATTTCTCTCCATAGATGTCATTACTCATCGTTAATAATGACTGAATTTCGAATCGAAAATCTCAATCAGAAAACGGATAAACCAATTCGTATGATGGGTTTGTTTCATCATTTCTGTATTATTCATTATTAATTTTGAGTTATCAGCGGTTGTATTATTATCATTAACACAAGCCTGACGAAATTGTTTGGATCTAAATGATGCGATACTCCATAGACATCATAATTTTTAGTACTTGGGAATGAAATGCGATCGGAAGTTTTTGGAAGGAATAAACGCAATTATCGGGCCTCCAGTCATTTTTCAATTTCGCGCCATTTCAAGGATAAAAATTTTCGAAGGGAGATAAACGTTTTAGAACAATGATCCTGGTATTTTTCCTCAATTCCCTTTTTCTATTGTTTGGTTTTGTTTCAGGAGGATGGTACCAAGCCGGACGGTATTGCTGCGGGTGATTCTGAGACTGGGGCATTAACTGCAAAAGAGGAGAACGCATCGGAGAAACCAACAACACCGGCAAAAGATTCAAAAGAAAAAGAGGGACGTAAAGGAATTTTGGATGCTATTAGATTGCCCCTGGTATCAGTATTTCCACGTAAAAAAAATAAGGTAATTAATATAAATCATTGAGACACCTTATATCTTTCATTGTCGTCAATTGTATGATACCCTCGGGTCAAGTTGAGAACAACGTTTGAATTTATTGATCGATATGCTGGGCGACACGCCATAAGCTTGCGGTTCTTTAGCGTTGATATTATATACACTGAATTAATCAGATATTTTTGATGCAAATCTAGTTTATTTATTAATATTCGATTTTGATTGAAATGGATGGATTTGATTCTATTTAATTTCATGTTTTTTTTTTTTTTTTGACTGAAGGAAAATGATGCTGAGCTTGGTGCAACTGCTGGACTGGCGAGTGTTGAAACATTAGATGACGGTGCTGGTGAGAAGGGCGACGCTGTTGGTGATGATGGAATGGAAACGGTGAGATTGGATGGTGGTGATGGAACAGATGGTCAAGTTCCACCTAAGAGCCATCCATTAGCTGTGTGGATATCTGTTGCGCGACGAAATCGATTTGTCACTGGTAAATTAATTTCAACGAGTTGATTGTTTTATTTTTTCATCAGGTTATGCATAACTCTCCATCAATAACATTCTCCATGAGTCACGTTTTTTTTTCATCAACACTGGAGCTTATTATTTTTTGTTTAATGTACCTAAATGAAATCCGATATTTTATGGTTTTTTGGCCTATGCATTTGTAATGTCAAGTCATCATTTGTAAATGTTAAGTAGAAAATATGTGGACTCCAAGTATCATATGAATGCAATATCTTATTTGAATTGAAGTCTTGAATGATGTATTCAATATTTTGAATCTGGAGGATTTCATTTCCAATTCGGAATCGAACGTCACCGAAAAATCTCCGAGAATAAATCATACTTTTTCATTACCTGCATACGTTTAGTCTGGTAGTGAGAGAATAGAATTGGAATGGAATTTTGAAGAGTGATGCCCTTCCAGTATCAGGTTTGGATATTATGGAAACTATACAGCGATAATTAGCGAGGGAAAAAAGAACGTGATACACATTTTTGTTCAAATTAAGCAATAAATAAAATCAACAAATATCTTGAAGGCAACGGAAAATACATGGTGCGTGATTCAGGAGGATTGTAGCTAGAGGTTAAAAAAATAGATTTCTATTCATTGGAACTCTGTGCGAATGACTTCTTATGAAATACAGAATATTTTACTAAGGAAAAAATTTACATTAATAATGTATTTATAATAGAATAATAATCCAACATATTTATTCATTCTTTTTGAGTTTATGACTTTATCCGTTAGGATTTGCATTCATATTACTTATGTGTCTAGTCATGAACCTCAATTTATACTCGGTTACTAGAATTATTGAAAAGAGATTTCTACTTCATTGAAAAGGGAATAATCACACTTGTTTTTCACTCGATTATGCAGCTGCCGTTTTCGCCATTCTGCTAATTGTGATCATAATAATTAGTATCGCCTGCGCTGGACCACGACAGATTTTAGTTCAACCGCTTAAAGATGGAAAATACATGGACGCGACAACATCGTGTGGGCCAGTCCAGGGTGTCCTTGAAGACGGTGGTTTTGCATTTCGTGGTATACCATATGCACTACCACCAACAAACAATTTACGATGGAAATCGGCAGAGCCATTTAATCGCATAGAGCACTGTTGGAATGGTACATACCTCGCATACAATTCTTCAGAAACATGTTGGCAACGTGAAGCATCTGGTATGACTAATGGCGATGAGGATTGTCTTTATCTTGATGTATTCACGCCACAAGTACGTTACCATTCGCCATTACCAGTTGTGGTTATGATTGGCGCTGAAACAATGTCTGGTGGTTCACCTGGAATTATGCAACCATCAGCCAAACTTGCACGCGTACGTGATATGGTATTTGTACGGCCTAACTTCCGCTTAGGTATTTTCGGTTTTCTTGCCGCTGATCCACTATCAAGAACAACATACTTACCAACATCAGGCAATTATGGATTGTCAGATATTATTGCGGCATTAAAATGGGTCAAATTGAATATTCAACATTTTGGTGGTGACGAGAGTGCTGTAACAGTTTGGGGACATCGAGCAGGTGGAACATTAGTCACTGCTCTCTTGACTGCACCTCTGATGAAAGACAAAAACAAGAGCTTATTCTCTCGCGCGTGGATATCGAGTAGCAGTATTGTTTTCCCTACACGAGAACTTATCGCCGCTGAACGATTGGCCGACCCATTTTTAAATGCAATCCAATGTCGTGATGCATCATGTTTGAGAAGCAAATCAGCGAGTGATGTTATGGATGCTGTACCTGCCAATTGGTACAGTGGCGATGCCAGTTTGCCGGAGACACGTGAAGCAGCACTGTTGGATCGTAGACACGAATGGCTTGTGATGGATGGTGTTATTATTCAAGAAGATGTGTATCAAGCACTTCAACGTGATGGACCACCGGTTAAAGTGATGATGGGTACTACTGCCCATGCTGCGACACCTGATCGATTTAAGAATCCAAATGTTACCATTGGATCGGAGCAAATTGAGAAGATTGTGAAAGAATCACTGTTCGGAATCAATGGCGATGCTGATGAAGCACTCCGGTATGTATTTCAATTCAACTTCATTAAAAGGAATTATGCGTCTTTCTTAATCGTGATAATGGATTTTTTGGCGTATAAGACTTTTAAGCTTTCGAGTTTTCAAACTTAGTCTAATAATCTCCGTTTTTCGATTATTTGCAGTCGTTACAATGCAACGATAAAGGGACTGGTGTCAATGATCTCAGATATTCGTGTCGTTTGTCCATTATTCAACTTTACATCGTCGTTGAGCGCACCCGAACGTGATATACCATTCTATCTGTCAACACAAACGCGTGGTCATCTAGCAAATGCTGACAGCGATGTAGCTGCAATTCTTGGATCATACACAGCAAAGACACCTGATGAAAAACGTCACGTATCAGCGATACAACAATTATTCAATCAATTTGTTTGGCATGATCGTGTTATTGAGGCAGCCAATAAACCAGCAAATCGTCGAATCATTGTTGTTGATCAAGATATATTGCCGGAGCGTGATCATCCCAACTGTGATTTCTGGATGAAGAAAAATATCGTTCCTAAATTTGCGAGACTGGATTAAAAAATTGAAACATAATTTATATATATGCAGAACGAAAATATATATATATGAAATTTTGAATTGTTTTTCGCGATGAAATTGTCACGCAGGCTGCACGCTAAATAATTAATCCGATCTTTTCGATTGCGAAATTGTATCGGTAATGCACGGACACGAGCGATGATAATCGATAAAAAATGGAATGATAAAAAACGAGATTAAAATTTGCAAAGAGAAGGGAATGGTTAGAGAGATAACGTATATATATTATCTTATATGTATGTATAAATGTTCATAATATATTGTGGGAATGGGAGAACGATCGAGAATCTATGATTGATATATTCATCAGATTATACAAAATTTCCAGAATTGAAAAATAGTCCATTAATATAACATTTTAAATATCGTGAGTAATTCACACATTTTTGAGTGTCGCGGATGATCAAGATTGACTTTTTGAAGGCGATGAAATTTTCTTACCAAAAAAAAAAAAGAATAATAATAATACTCATTTTCTACGATATTTTTTTTACTCTTTATATTATTCGTAATTTAAATAGCGAACTAGACAGTGAGTGAAGATTGCAAATAAACTCACTTGAAAACTCAAATAATGCAATCAGGATTAGACTGACTATATAACACACTCGAACAGTATTTTTTTAAACCCTTTTTATAAAACGAAAGAACCAATGGAATGAAAAAAAAAAAAAAAAAACATAGTTGCCACGAAATAAAGTCTCAGGTGATTAATATGACGAAACAAAACTTCAATTTCACACTTCGGTCTAACGGTTAAGGAATATATTTTGTTTGTTTTTGTCTTTTTTTAATGTAATTTTTACACGATTACAAAAGCGAATTACAATATGATGAAGAAACATTTCAAAATCCCATTCCTCGATCTAAATCCGTGCGCTGCCACACATATTTCTTATCGCTGCATACTTATATTATCGCATTACTTAAGAAAATTTTTTATTTATTGATTCACAAAGATGTGATAATTTAGGATGTAGAAACATGTATAATTAATCAATGACAAAAAATTATTTAAAAGCTATAGCTATTATTAAATCTATTGAATTAGCATATCGTAGCCACGGTGCATATCGAATTTGTGTCCCCTCTTAATGTTTTGTATAAGAAAAACGACTATAGCTGAATATGTCATTGTTGATGTGCGATTAATTTATTTAGCAATACAAATTTTTGTTTTCTCTTTTTTTCTCTGCTTAAACTAAGTCATTTTATCTCACTGTAATCAATTGCTATAATGTAATTTATTTATAATCCCCCGCATTAACAAAATGCTAAGAGAAAAAAAGTGTATTTGTTCATGTGAAAAATAATATTTGACAAATGGAAAATAATTTATAATTATGCACTATCTCTTACTTGTACTCTGACAATCCTCTCAATAAATCAATAAATGAAAGAAAAGAGAAGTTGCAACAAATTTCATTTGAATGCGTGTAGATGAAACATGAACCATTGGAGGACAATTAAAGGGTAACGGCTATGTAAATTTGTCAAAAAATCGTTTCTATTGACATCATCCAAAAATATGGGCTTTCATAAAAATGCCGATAAATTTTAGCCGTGAAGAGACGCCCTTTTTTACATTTTTTTAATAACAAAATTAGCTTTTCGTACTTCTTGATATACTCAAAAAAAGATATCAAACAATTTTTCAAAAACACATAGACTATGTACGATAATTAGTTACTGAGATATCGTTGAGTCAACTTCTTAACTACAATAAATACTCCAAGTTGTGATGGTTGAAATAACATTCACGAATCATCCCAGTAAGATATTATGTCGATGATTAAATATCCCCATCATTGTGTAAATATAAAAATTATGTCGAAAAGAACATAAACAAATGAGCTATTGTTTAGAACAATTCATGGGATAACTCACACCAACATAGATTGCGAAATTTACTGATCTGCAGTATACAATGTGTACTATACAAGTCGTTCGGTGACACGATATAGTACATTTCTATCTTTACAGGCAACACAAAAATTGAATGAACAATTATATTGGCACCTGACGTGACGAACGATGTGCATGAGTGCAATTCATATAATTCACTTGAGGGTAACTCTGTTATATGCATTGTGTTGTGAAACATAAGTGATCGGTTGTAGTTAATTATGACGAATCAGTCCATTTTTATAATGGAACGGCGTCAGATTTCTTGGTGATAAGAATCAACAGATCATATGATGATGTCACTCTCAAGTCGTCGTCTTCTTCCTGATTTGGATGCAACGTATCCTATTATACTAAGAGACGGAAGAATTTTAACACTCCAACGAAAGTTTCTACGACCCGAAGAAAAAATACTAGCGTTTTATAGCCCGGAAATTCGATATCTTACAGCGATTGTTCTATTGATTTCTTCTGCATTCATTTTGATCGTTTACAAAAAAATGTGAAATTGCATTGGCAGTATTTGATGTTCTTCGTTTGTTATTGACTGTCGGCATACTTCTGCTTTTCAACAAAATTTCGACCACAATCTTTTTCTTAGGCATATTCCATTTAATTATCGTATTGAACGCCACATTCCACGGAAATATAGCTGCGTTTTTTACCAAGCCTGCATGTTCGTATATCGATAATATAGATGATTTACAGTTATACGATAATCATATTTATACCGCGTTAGGCAATACAGATCTTTTTGAAGAAATTGAAGTGAAAAATTCCGTCACTTACTCATCGAATATTGATTGTACTGAATTTGTTGTGAATGATTCTTCAGCAGCATGTGTTGTATTAACACCACGAATGTTACAAAGCTGCTGCCAAATATAATTTGCATATATCGCAAATGAAAGTGTATGAGCATTATTTCATTTCACTGATGCAGCGATGACTGGCAATTGCTGAAAAAATTGAATATTTATTCGGCGCGATTTGTGGAAGCTGGTCGCCATGAATACTGGATGAAACATAAGATGAATATACCAATGAAAGAGTTGAGAAACAACGAGATAAAAGAAACAGAGACACAAACTCGTCCTCTAACATTATAATTTTGCCTTTCAATTCTTGGGAATTGTCATTGTGTTATTAATTTCCGTTTTCATTGTTGAAATATTCTCGTGGAAGAAATTTCTGGTGATAGTAAAAAAAACGAGGCAATTACATTTTCAGTGATTACAAATAACACGAGAGAAAGAGTGTGGGAATGAAAATTCACACTATATTTAGGACGACATTTATCGCACTGGGGTTTTTCCAACATAGTCGCTATCGTCGTCGTTACTGTATTAAATTTGAATGCGGTCTTCTTCATTTTCTCTTCTCAATAATTAGCACTTGCATGGTCGTATAATCTTTGACACTAATAACATTTGCAATTGACTAATGAATATTTGTTCGATTTCTGCGTCACCTATGTGAGTTAAATACTAACGATAATCGTTATCAATTTATATACGATTGAAATGCAATAATAATTAATTCAACTAATGGATTCAGAAATAATTAAAGTACTCTATCTGATCTTGATCTAAATGATCAATCTCAAACTCTATTGATAATAAATATTCACCATATTTGTATTTTGAATTTGGACGTAACAATGACATTATATTTCACCTGCAATGAAAAAAATCTAGTTTTGAATTGAGAATAATGATGTTGGTGAAAAATTCGTGATGATCTAATAGTAATAACATAGGTTTCCTTTTGATGGATTGAAGTTTTGTATCAGGGATTTATAGAGAGTAATGGGATTTTTATAGTATAGGAAATACTTTTGAACATTATATTCCCGGATCAATAACAATTATTCTATCTGTCATAATTATATTTATTGGACCGGAGAATGCATTACTCTCAAGATATAAATAGAATATCTTAACACTCGTTGCCCATGTATAATTTTCAACTTGTTTCACTGATACTTTGATTCATTCACGTATACCACCAGAATCATATTTATAAAATTGACATCTAAAGTACGATTAAAGTTTAACTATTACTCGACCAGATGAACTTCTAACCCAGGATCATCATATCGCTGCCAATATATATAATTTTCATCTAGAATCCCAGCCACTATGAGAATACGAGAACAAAAGTCAATTATGTTACTTTTATATTTTATTTCAGTATAATATCTTAAGGATATTTTCGGTAAGTTCCATAAAAATCAGTTACAAATTGACGAAGTTATACCAGGTGAGAAATAATTTTTATATTACTGTTGAAATCCAACCTCAAAGTTTGAACGAGTTTATTTCTCGAAACTATTTCTCTTTGAAAACTGCTGAACAGTGTGCTAGATATGTCAACAACCATCTATTCAACGAAATTCAGTAGATATTCTTTTCTCATGTATTGCTTGTCTTTCAATGAAAGAATTTTGATTTCATCAAGAACTTTATTTTGAGATAGGTCAAATGTGAAATGCGATAACATCATTTTTCTGCTTTTTTGTTTGAACCAATGCTATTTGATGACAAAAGTTTGAATCCTTCATTCGAAGACAAGATTAATCCTATTGTAAATTTATGTATTTGGAAATTGTGTGTTTCCGGCGATCAAGCTCTCAGTAATCGTGCACACTACAGAGTTTCTTAGAAAGAGGGGTGATAGGAGAATTATGGATGCAGCGTCACTATTTTGGTTATTATTTCTCATGCGGAAGTATGAGAACTATTCTATTTTGTCCTATTGATTCATTTGCGAAATGAGATAAGAGCACGTGAATTTCAAAATCAATATCCCCTATAGACTTTACATTTTATTATTTTTTTTCCTTTCTGGTTTATTTTTTCACAGAAATTGTCGATGGTCATATAGATTGCTGCATTGGCCAAACTGTATTATAGGTCTTTCCTGGTAGTGCATCACTATCCTATCTATGTCATCCGCGTGGAAAGTAAATACGTAAGTATTGACAACTGACGTGGCAAACAAAATACAAGACTGAGTAATTATTGCATCATGGACATAAAATGCGACGATTGTTGGACTTTTTTCCCAGAGTATACGGTCGACAGTTGGCCATTATTATTCACTCCAATCAATATATATATATGGAAAAAAGGTAATTATTGTAGCTCATTACATATTAATAATTTCACTTTGAAGTGAAGAATTAATCCTTAGCTGAAACAATTTTTGCTGATGATAACCGAAAATATGCTGAATGTCTATGATACGCGGATAATTATAAAAGTTCACATCAATGAAATCAACAAGAAGAAAAGTAAATAATTTAAAATGCGTGAAAACATTCACGCGAATATAAATTGTTTTATTAATAGATAGCATATGAAATAATGGGACAGACACCATCTTGCAGTACTTGACAATAAAATTTCAAATCGTTGGTATAAAATATTGTTTGAATGATCGAAGGTTGATCGAATGATTATCTATCAATGTCCAAAATCACTCCTAACCACATTGAAAATCTTGAAAAATAGGTAACATTGCATGGATACTTGATTGCAATCTATTAAAAGTGGCAGAATATACTGACATTGTGCGTTCTAAATTGTTAAATTTTTCTCGTAGCGTCGCTATTGATCCATTGTACAATTCTAATTGTTCTCTTCCATGCTCACTTTTTCCACAGAAATTGGCGATAGTCCCAAAGATTGCGAAATTCATCGAGCGGCAGTAAACGATTCTCCTGGTGGCACATCATAATCCTATCTACATCGTTTACGTGTAAAGTAAATAACAACTTGTATTGACACATGACGTGGCGAACAATATTTATACATTTTCCTCTGCATAAAAGGCGACAATTGTTGGAATTTTTTCACAGAGAGAGACGTCTACCTCCATCACTTCAGTAATTCACCCGAATTTAGAAATAACTATTACGTCTATATTGTATTGTGAAAGATACATGCACCATAGTGTTATTCAAGATGAAGATTTTTCTCATTATTCTGTTGTTGGAATCGAGTATGAAAGCTGAAACATCAGACAGCATATCAGTCATCCATGAGAAAATGGTGAGTCGAAATATTCATGAAATAAAGGAAGATTAAATTTTGTTATTTATTTACACCGTGCTGACATTTGTCAGATGAAATTATTGTTCTCGTGCTTTGCGGACCGTTTGAATACCATAATAACCACATCGAATTTCAAAGAATCCATCGATCAAATTTCAAGAAATTCCGAGGTCTTAGTCGCTACTGTTTTGATCGATAACAAGTTTGAACCAAGTGAATTCCAACCAATATTGTTACGCATGCCAACTTTCGTCTTACCGGCCCATTCAACAACATCATTCCAAGCAATGCTTCAAACGGTGAAATCTTCACCATGGTGGCACATCAATGCTTGGTTTTTCATTATTGGAACTTCAAACGAAGAATGTGGACTGGCCGCAGAGATTTTGAAACAAAGTTGGATCATGAATCTATTATCATCAATTTTTATGTGTTACCAAAAGAATGAAGGCGTGATGCTGTACACTTATAATCCATACACAGATCGTGCACCTCATCCATGGAGAAAAGTTGAAAATGTCGACAAAACAAATGATCGTTGGACACTCTATGTACAAAATTACTTTGAAGGTAACTTTCAACATTTCCCACAAATGATTTCGAATTGAATTCATACTCATACTATCATTGTTGCTAATAGGCCAGAAGCATTGTACAAATTTGATTTTCGACAAAACGAAGCTTTTGGACGGATATGAAGTTAAAGGTGTCGTCAATGCTAAACCTGGGGTACAGTGGATAGGGAATAAAAGTTATCATGTAGATAGTTTATTGGAAAAACATCCGTTTTATGGTGAAGCAATCCATGCGACGTCTGTTTTCGCCGCAGCAAATATAACTTTGGCAGTGTATTACGACTATGGAGGACATTTTTTCAAGGGAAAGGCGTCAGGTTTTTTGATACAAATACTGAACGGATCATATGACATATCGCTGTCAAGTCGTCGGCTCCTACCAGGTTTAAGTGCAACTTACCCTGCTCTACAATTCCCTTCAAGAATCTTGACACAACAAAGAAATTTCTTACGACCCGAGGAAAAAATATTATTTTTCTATAAAGTGGAAATTCGATATCTTACAGCAGCTGTTTTATTAATTTCATTTATATTCATTTTGATCGTCTACAAAAAACCCAATTTTGCATTGGCAGCGTTCGATGTTCTCCGCCTATTGTTGAGTAGTGGTTTAAATCTACCGTTTGACCGAACGTCGACAAGAATTTTTTTCTTAGGTATTTTTAATTTTATTATAATATTAAATGCAACATTTCAGGGGAATATTTCTGCATTTTTGACCAAACCTGAGCGTAATTATGTCGACAATATGAATGATGTAAAAATTTACCACTATCATATTTATACCGGAATGGGTAACAAAGAGTTTCTCGAAGAAATTGGCGTGAGAGACGATTCCATCACTTACACTAATATTGATTGTACAGAATTTGTTGTGAACGACTCTTCTGCAGCTTGTATTGAAGTGGTACCACGTATGTTGCAGTCGGCGGCAAAGTATAATTTACACATATCCCAATCAGAAGTGTTTCAGCATTATTTATCTTATTGGTGCAGACACGACTGGCCACTGATGAAGAAATTCAATGATATTTCAAGGCGGTATGTAGAAGCTGGTTTATATGAGTATTGGTATGATCATAAGTTGAAGACACCAATAAAAAAACTGAGAGCCAACGAGATGAAAGAAACGGAGGCACAATATCGCCCCGTTACACTGGACGATTTGACTTTTGCTTTTCAATTTTTAGGAATTGGTCTTGGGTTATCAATACCAGTCTTTATTATTGAAATTTTTCCGTGGAAAAAAATGTTGCGTGCTTTGAAGACGATGAGTAAAAAATGCGTGGTGTACTTTATCTCAAAATTCAGATGGCGCAATAAATGATTCAATTGAAATCATTCAGTTATATTTCCATGTTTACGAGTAACAAAAATGAACAAACATCAGAGTCGATCACTCATTAACCTTTTGGATAGATTGTCTTGGTAGAACTACTGTAAGAAAAATGATGTTTGCATCAGTGATACCTGGAAAATATACATTTCGCTATTTGTCTCCCAAATGTCTGCTGGATAATAGGAACTTCTAATTCATGCGCGATATACTTTCGAATCAAGTAAAAATTCAGCACGTGCATTTACGCCCAGTTAAAAATGCTCTATTTTTCCCGTGGTTGTTCTAGTAAAATAAAATGGGTGAACTTCTTTTAGTCGCGGATGAACACTCATCTTGTTTCGACAATCCTCACTTGTTCAATTAACAATTCTCATTCAGCTTATGCTTATGGATGTTACAATCAACATTTTGCGATATAGTGCCGAAAGTGAACAATTTCTCATTCGTTTGGTTCATGCACTCGCTTGCGGTTTTGTATATTACTATTATGTATTGATTAATGGTAAAAATTGTAAAATGCAATGTAATAATAGAATTTGTTCTCGCCGATGTATGGCACAATATTGGTAATTAATATGACAATGTGTGAATTGAAGTGGTGAGTATATTTTCATTTAATTCTCCCCAAACTATGTTCCTAAATGAGATAGTTGATTCAATCCTAAAAAATCCATTGGCTTAACCAAAATCGTAATTATACACCAGAGATTAGTTAAGATGAGTAACACTGCATATCCGATTGTTCAAGAGATATCGTTATAACTGTTTTGGGAAAAAACTTTTATGAAAAATTCAATTCAACTGTCTGTTATACGGTGTCGCTTTATTTGCATTACCAAAACTGCCATAACTCCAGAACATTCCCGAATTTCAACATATAATTGAACACATATTTTGTCAAAAGAGTGTAAATTGCGAGAAGAAAATACAAAACGTGAAAACATCTGACTTCCTCTTAAATTTTACTGTGGGTTTTCGTTTCAATGTTTGATCGCAATACTTCTGTAGTACTATTTCGAGCTTTACATACTCCCTACAGGTGTCTACAGATGAGGTATTGCCATAAATAATAGAAAGGTACGAATCAAGCTCATTCCTTATTTATAACAATGGGGTTATGTGGCATTTCATCAGAGCAGATTGTGTCTAGTCGCCATCTACTCTTTATTATTTTATACATATTACCAAAAATGTTAAGCAATACGCAAATACAATTTACTATACTGTAACTAATTAATTGTATAGTCGGGTAAATTCTTTCTACTTTCTCTATTTCATCCGTTAAAAGTTGAACGTGAAATACTGAAATTTCAGAATTGATATTTGTGTATACATTCGAAATTCTCTCATTATTTCACTTTTGTTTAGAGAATCGAACAGGCTAAACAATTGTATAAAGCTCACTCTGATGGCGCACTATGATCCTATATGTATGTCATCAACGTAAATAGTAAATAAAAAATTATTGACACCTGACGTGGCGAACGATATTCACGGCCACTTATTGACTGCACGAAGTGCAACAATTGGCCTTCTTTTCTCACAAGGTAATTATTCCGAAATGATCATCAATTCAGATCGGAGAATCAAGTAGTTTTCCATTGAACGAATCGTTGCTGACCATGAAACCCAGAATATTGATAATCAGGCTGTGAAAACAGTAGACACGCTACTTATGCACCACTCAGCTATCTTGACAATCCCTACAAAATATTGTTTGGGTAATTGAATAATTTTCTATTGTCATTGTTCACGCCAATCGAATAGATATTAATGTTTGTGTGAATGTAAATAATATGGTACCAATAGCATAGATGATTGTGATACTATTCGGAACGATCGATATCATGAATTTCTCTGGAACTATAATTATAACATGAGCGATACTACACAAAAAATTACAATTCATCAAGAGATCGAGGAAATATTGCAATTTTCCGTACTCTACTGCTAAAATTATCGCGAGGTTGCGGAGACAGAATTTTCTAGTTATAAACGTGGTATTATTATCGACGTATTATACATTCTTTTATTGCTTTTCTACGTAGTCTGTTTCGATGTAGAAATTGGCGATAGCCGAATAGATTGTGAAGTTTGCCAAGTTTCGTTATACGCCGTCCCTCGGTACTGCAGTAAAACCTTATCTGAGTATATCAACAATATTGTCATTTGTCGTGACGAATGATCTTTACACGAATAGCTACCTTATAAAGGGTCACAGTTGCTAGACTTTCTTCACAGTTTGTTCCATAGCTTGTAGGAATTACGCCGTTTTAAAAACAATTTCGTTGTGTGCATTGCATAGTGAAACACACATGAATTATGGTGTTGTTCATGATGAAAATGTTCCTCATTATACTACTGCTGAGATCGTGGATCGATGCGACGCCACCAGAAGATTCTGCAGTCGCTCATGAAAAAATGGTGAGTGAAATGAATTATGAATTGAAAATTGATTGAAATGTGTTATTATTTTGGTATGCTAATGGTGGAAATTTTATTGGTAGATAAAATTGTTGTTATCCTGCTTTGCTGATCGTTTGAAAACCGTAATCACAACACCGAATTTCATAGAATCGATTGATCGAATTTCGAGATATTCGGATACAATGATAGCTACAATTTCGATCGATGCGAATTACAAAGCAACTGACCTCCAACCCATTATGTTACAATTGGGAACTTTCGTATTGCCGGCACATTCTGTCACATTATTTAGAGACATCCTTCAGACAGTGAAAGCGTTACCCTGGTGGCACATCAATGCTTTGTTTTTCGTTATTGGGACTTCACAGAAAGAATGTGGACTAGCTACGGAGATTTTGAAACATCGTTGGAAAATGAATCTATTGTCATCAATCTTTTTGTGCCCTCAAGAGGATGAAGGTGTGATACTGTACACTTACAATCCCTACACGAGTCGAGCACCTCATCCGTGGAAAAAAGTTGAAAATGTCGACAAAACAAATGATCGTTGGACACTCTATGTACAAAATTACTTTGATGGTATTTATCAACATTTCTCACAAATGATATCGAATTAAGTTCATACTTATATTATCATTGTTGCTAATAGGTCAAAAGCATTGTACAAATTTGGAGTTTGACAAGACGAAGTTCATGGATGGGTATGCAGTCAAAGGCGTCGCCAATACTAAACGCGGGACAGAATGGACCGAGAACAAAGACTATGATATGAATAGTTTGTTAGAGAAACATTCTTTTTATGGAGAAGCCATGTATTTCTACATCATATTTTCAGCAGCAAACATGTCGCTCATAGTCAATTACGATTCTCAAGGGTATTTTCATAATGGAAAAGCGGTAGGTTTCTTGTCGAAATTAATCAATGGATCATATGATATTTCATTGGCTGGTCGTCCACTATTCTATAATTTGAGTGCGACATATCCTCGAATCCAGGCGCCTCTAAGAATTTTAACACAGCAACGAAGTTTTCTGCGACCAGAAGAAAAAATTGTATCCTTCTATAGCCCAGGTGTTTGGTATCTCACAGCAATTGTTCTATTAATTTCTTTCGTTTTCATTCTAATCGTCTATAAAAAAAGGAAGTTTGCATTGGCAGCATTTGATGTTCTCCGTTTATTGTTGAGCGTGGGGATTCATGTACCATTCAGCCGTACATCGACCAGAATCTTCTTCATAGGCATTTTTCATTTGATTATCATACTGAATGCAACATTTCAAGGAAATATGGCTGCATTTTTGACCAAGCCTGAACGTCCTTACATCGAAAATATGGACGATTTACAGAAGTTTCACAGTGATATATACTCCCCCATTTTCAACAAAGGTTCTATTGATGAAATGGAATCTGCGAAGAATTCTATTCACTTTGTATCTGATATTGATTGTGGTGATTTCGTTGTGAAGAATTTTTCTGCAGCGTGTATAGAATTTCCATCACGAATGTTGGAGTTAGCTGCCAAACATAACCTGCACGTCTCTAAAAAAGATATTTATGAAACCTATTTTGTTCATTGGTGCAGAGACGATTGGCCATTGTTAAAGAAATTGAATATTTATTCATCGCGATTTATAGAAGCTGGTTTATACGAATATTGGGTCGATAACATGTTGACAGTGCCCATAGAAAAACTGAGAGCCAATGAGATGAAAGAAACAGAGCCACAATATCGTCCCGTAACACTCGACGATTTGGCGTTTGCTTTTCGACTTTTAGGAGTCGGTCTTGGACTATCAATTCTCGTCTTCCTAGTAGAGGTAATTCAGTGGAAAAAATTTCTACGAGTTGTGAAGAAAATGAGAAAGAAATATTTAAAGTACTTTTTCTTGAAGTTCAAGTGGCGGAAATAATCCAATCATAATGACCCAATTATACATCTATGCTTTAAGCAATCTTCGCTTTATGTTGTATTTCACGTTATCAATAATAAATATCACAATGTGTGAACTGAAATAATATACATACAAATCTAATATTTATAACAGAATATCCCGCCCAAGAAAAGGTTCTAAATGACATAGTTCGTTGAAAAATTACATGTGACGACTCAGCTACGGGAATTCAATATCAATTTCGTACAATCTGTCCATACCACATACGTACGTACTTATTCTGTATAAAGATGTTGGAATACATATAAAAGTTAAGTCATTCACGACCAAATACTAATTCAAACGGTTGTCATATATAGTATTTTCAGTATACCTCTGATTTTGATTAACAAAATAAAATATTCACAAATCGTGAGGCCGGATTTTTTCCCGACTGAGTCGATGATTTTGAATATCATAGAACAAATTATGTTCGTATATCAATCGAATGGGCAATGAAAAATTGAAGTCATATGATTAATTATTACAAGCAATGTAATTATGTAACAATAAAATTTGCCACGAATCTATAGATCGTATGTGAAATAGTTTGAATGGAAACAAAATGACATTTTACAGCATGAATAAATTAAAATTTGTATTTTTTCGAATTCAACTGAGAAGTACATGCAATATTCATTCAAATAATTGAATTGTTTATAACTATTAACTGCACACTCTGCTGGAAACTATTGACATGAATATTCTGTGCACACAAACACACCAGAACCACCAAAATTGTACAACAATTTCTAATTTTAAATATTATGTCGTTCATACCTATTTCAATCGAATGTAATATTTTAGACGGTAATAAAATCAATGTTGAGGTTGATGAAAGAAAAACAATATTTGCGAATTAGCGTGACTTGAATTACATTATATTCACCCATCTTCCAAACAAATACTCGGTTGCTAAGTTGCTTAATTTGTGAAAACATTTGGAAATTATTAATTACATTTGGTTATTATTACTATCCAATATTGTAATCCTACAAATTTCCGGGAAAATAGAAGCAATTAGAATTCACAATATGCCCAGTGATTTTTTGGACGTGCTGTTTAGTAATTATTGTCATGTGAGCCATTCTGGTTACGAATTCTAATAAGTATTTCTTACTCATTTATTCAGGCATTATTCATATTACAAAATCAATTCATACCCGATAGTATTAATGTAATTACCAAAAAATAAACACATCTTCATAACAATCTGAATTGGAAATGTATATGTTAACTTTTTAGAAGAAAAAAGTTCAACCAAGAAAGATTGAAATACTATCGGCTGCAAGAAATGTATGTACCCCGAGAATCGATAATTTGAAAAATTATGAAAGTACAGTTAGATGAAAAAAAAAACTATGCAGGAGAAAAATGTTTTCCAGAATGATTGACACTGAATCAAGCAGTAAGAAAAAGGTGAGCATAACTTTTCTGAAAAATATTGTAACATCTCTTTATCAATCCATACACTTCATTTTTTACAGTCACCATACCGTAATTGAAGATATACAGAATAAATTTGCTATTACTCATCGACATCTTCTATTTGACAGGATGAGAATCATTCTTCCATTGCAAGAAGTCAAGACAGCCTGGGATTTTCAAAATCGATATACCTATAAATGTGTCCTTATTAGCGATGTATTTACATTTCCAATACTGAGCGTTTTATTTGTTTTTCTGTACTATATTTTTCCACAGAAATCGTCGATGTTCACATAGATTGCACAGTTGACCAGTGTTTACTGTACGTCTCTAGTGAGTATTCATGTCATCCACGTGAAAGATAAATGAAATATTATTGACATCGAAAATGGTGTATGTTATTCTCATTTGCATAAAGCATGACGAATGTTGGATTATTATTTGCACACGATGAACTTCATCAATTATCATCTGCGGAAATATTGACTGATGATGCTGAAAAAATTGTACGATTTCATTTAGATTCAAATTATGGAAAATATTGGACAAATAATTGTGAAAATAATTTCAATATTACAGGAACAGAATATTTTTTTCTCACTTTTGTATTCATCCTGCAGGTTGTAGTCGCAATGGCGTGGCGTTATCATCGATGTATTCTTTGTTTTTGTCCACTTACAGTCTACTTTCCGAGTAAATGGCGATGGTCACATAGATTGTGCAATTTACCGAGTAGCAATATACAACTGCTCGGGTGACCCGTATAATCCTATCTATATTGTTGACGTGTAAAGTAAATAAGAACTTGTATTGACACCTGACGTGGTGAACAATAGTCATGTATGTCCACTTGCATAAAAGGCGAGTACGGAATTTTGTTTCGATCAGTCTTATTCCATCATTTAAAAATTTTAGTAATAGCTTTGTTGTCTGCATTGTCTTGTGAAATATAGATTCATTTTGTCGAACGGTGTTGTACATGATGAAAATTCTTCTCATTATTTTGTTGTTGGGATCGGGTATTAAAGCTACACCACCAGACAACATATCAGTCGTCCATGAAAAAATGGTGAGCAAAAAAAATTCATGAAATAAAAGATTAATTTTTTTAATTCATTTACGCCATGATGACAATTGACAGATGAAACTATTATTCTCGTGCTTTGGGGATCGTCTGAATACCATAATAACTACATCGAATTTCAAAGAATCTATCGATCAAATTTCAAGAAATTCGGAGGTCTTAGTCGCTACTGTTTTGATCGATAACAATTTTGAACCAAGTGACTTCCAACCAATATTGTTACGAATGCCAACTTTTGTCTTACCGGCCCATTCAACAACATCATTTCAAGCAATGCTTCAAACGGTAAAATCTTCACCCTGGTGGCACATCAATGCTTTGTTTTTCATTATTGGAACTTCCCAAGAAAAATGTCAACCGGCAGCGGAGATTTTGGAACAAAGTTGGAAAATGAATTCATTGTCATCGATTTTTGTGTGTTACGAAGAGAATGATGGTGTGATGCTGTACACTTACAATCCTTACACAAATCGAGCACCTTATCCATGGAAACAAGTTGAAAATGTCGACAAAACAAATGATCGTTGGACACTCTATGTACAAAATTACTTTGAAGGTATCTTTCGACATTTCTCTCAAACGAATTCAAATTAAATTCATACTTATACTAATATTATTACTGATAGGTCAAAAGCATTGTGCAAGTTTAAATTTTGACAAGACAAAGTTCATGGACGGGTATGAAATTAAAGGTGTCGCCAATGCTAAAGATGGAGCAGAATGGACGGAGAATAAAACCTACAATATCAATAGTTTGTTGGAGAAACACGTATTCTATGCCCAAGCAATTTATCTACAGACAATTTTTTCGGCAGCGAACTTAACAGCAATAGTGTATTATGACTATCCTGGGACTTTTCATAATAAAACAGCGTCAGGTTTTTTGGTGAAAATACTGAATGGCTCATACGACATGGCGCTGTCAAGCCGACCTCTCTTTCATGGTTTGAGTGCAACTTATCCCGTCACTCAATTACCTCTAAATATTCTAACACAGCAACGAAAGTTTTTACGGCCCGAAGAAAAAATACTAGCATTTTATAGTCCGGAAATTCGATATCTCACAGCAATTGTTCTATTGATTTCTTTTATATTCATTTTGATTGTTTACAAAAAATGTAAATTTGCATTGGCAGCATTTGATGTTCTTCGCTTGCTGTTGAGTACTGGTTTACATCTGCCATTCAACCGATTATCAACAAGAATCTTTTTCTTAGGCATTTTCTATTTAATTATCGTATTGAACGCAACATTCCAAGGAAATATAGCTGCATTTTTGACCAAGCCTGAACGTCCGTATATCGATAGTATGGACGATTTGCAGATGTACGATTATCATATTTATACTTTAAAAGGAATTCAAAATTATTTCAGTGAAATTGACTTGAGAAAAGATTCCATATCTTATATTCCCGGTGTTGATTGTACGGAATTTGTTGTGAACGACTCTTCTGCAGCTTGTATTGAAGGGACACCACGAATGTTGCAATCAGCTGCCAAGTATAATTTACACATATCCCGATTAAAAGCTTTTGAGGTTTATTCATCTTTTTGGTGTAGAAACGACTGGCCATTGATGAAGAAATTCAATGATATTTCAAGGCGGTATGTAGAAGCTGGTTTATATGAGTACTGGTATGATCATAAGTTGACGACACCAATAAAAAAACTGAGAGCCAACGAAATGAAAGAGACAGAGCCACAATATCGTCCTGTAACATTGGACGATTTGGCTTTTGCTTTTCCAATTTTGGGAGTTGGTCTTGGAATATCAATCTTCGTTTTTCTAATAGAAATATTTCCGTGGAGGAATTTCGGACATGTAGTAAAAATGATGGGCAAGAAATATCTAAAGTATTTCATTTCGAAGTTTAAGTGGCGAAAATAATTCAGTGAAAATTGATAAACTTCACAGTAATATATTTGGATGATCACGCTTTACTAAACATTGTATACGATACTATATAGTGCCCATCACTGCGAATAAAATTTAATTTGTTTTCAAACCAAAAGCACCCGATTGCATAAGGTACCCGTTAACATAAATATATATGAGATGTCGATTTGTACCTATGTGCACTGCGAAAGACGGTTTATCATCAATTGCAATAATATACATAACAAACGTATTATGTATCAATGCCACGCCATAAAATTCCAATTCATATCATTCTATTTGATATTCAAGATGCATAGTATCTTTGTCGTACAGATAAAAACAATAGCAATCAAAAATTATAGATAATCGTTGAAATCACGTTTGTATCACTGCTGCATTTCAGAGATAAAAATGTACGTGTTGTGTGTGAGCATAAAACATTCATATATTTGTCTAATTCAAGTGAAGAACAAATTTATCTCCAGCGTATTAATTTCACACATTCAACTTTGCTCTTACAATCACATTTATCTATGCTGTTAATATATACATCAAAGCTTGAAGATCGAGCTAGTCTCTTTCTATGATAACTCTTCAAAAGGTGAAAATTATTTCCATCATTATATACGTCGTGCATGATCAGTTTCAAAAACCCCAGATTGTAATTAACAATATTCACGCTAATAAATTGTTATTGAAACAAAAGTTATGTACATATGAATTTTTAAACATCCTCTAACCAACTCTTCTTTGGATTAACTCAATTGTATATGAAGATCGGGGGACAAACAAATGATATGCATAGAGTACAATATGGAATCGCGTAATTATTTTTGAATAATTCAATTCATTGTGTTTCCATATGCTCTGGATGGATAAATTCTTTTCGCAAATAATCATGGGTACTTTTTGGCATGTGTTCGATATGATAATGTATCGATTGACATGGATGATAATTTTGTGACATGAAATCTGGACACCGAACTTTCGATACAGATCGATGGAGCATGCGTGTGGATGATATGATTCCCGAATATGTTTGCTTTCATTATTCTGTAATTATTTGTTAATGTAATGGATACATTCATTGTCTTATACTTGAATCCACAATGTTCTATTGACAAACAGTATCGAAAATGCAAAATAACGTTTCAAATTGTAAGACTAATGCGCATTAATTTTTTTACCAATCTCTGAAACAAATATATTCAATTTTTGAGACATGGAAAAGGAATGGCATGTTGCAAAGACGAAAAATATATGGTGTGAGAATTCCCAGAACAGCATCGGGATGATTTTCCTGGTAGAGTACTGATTGAAATGTTGTCAGTGATCAAAATTTTAATAATTCATAAACAACAAATAGGATACTAAAAACGTGGAATTGATTTCTTGTCTATAGATAATTTTAATGCATTTTTATTGTATTATAAGAAAACATTAATGCCTTTTTATTCAGCTTCAAAGTCATAAAAATTTCAGGACAAAAATTGAATGGCCCACAAAACAATCTGAATTTAAATTCGATAAATTAAAATTATATACTACGACTACATGCTATTTCAAAATCAAATTGAAATACCACCCCTATAATAATTCAATTAATTGAAATAAATTGCAAATCGCGACATCATCACCAAATACGGAGAAAATTCTTTGGTCATCTTCGATGGATACACCGACGAGTATATTGGAATAAAATCGTATAAGAAGTACCGCCAACGTCAACGAAATATGACGTGCTTATAGCGAGAACAGCGATTGAGCTAAAGCAAAGTACGGACCGTGAAGTGGCAGTTGTCGGTAATGACACCGACCTGCTGGTTTTATTGATCGGTTTATCAGATTCCAATCCTCTGTATTTTTACAAGGTAACGCCAGGTGATAAAAAAAATACTTTGTATTATACAGAAGACCACTCGCATCTGAAGTCGTATATTTTATTTGCCCATGCATTAGCTGGCTGTGACAGGACGAGTGCCATGTACGGCAAAGGAAAGAAGAGCGTCATCTCCATTCTGCAAAAGAATAACCATCTGCAGACCGCTGTAAAAATGTTCTACAACGCTGCGAGTACAATGGAGAATCTGTGTGAATGTGCAGAACAAATAATTGCACATTTATACAGCTTCAAAAATCTGGATCAGTCGCTCAGTGATACTCGATACGAAAAATTTGCATCGCTGGCCGTGCACACCAACGTGAAAATTCGATTGGCGGCTTTACCTCCAACGCAACCCGTCCTGCGAGAACACGTGAAACGCACATTCTATCAGGTGCAATCGTGGTTGGGAAACAACTTGGATGCACGGATGGGACTGGAAGCGAACCACCACAATGATGATTCCTGTCATGAACACATAGCGGGTGAGAAAATAGAAAGAGAGAAAAAGCGGTTTCGTCTCTCACTCGCACTCCATTCACGACCGAGAGGCCCGAGAATAGCCGAAACCCTTTTGTTTGTCCTGTAGTACACACGGACGCTTGGTTGCACACTAGCCCACTCGCGTATAACGGCCGGCGGTGAAGCGAGGCTTGTTTCCACTCTTACAATTACGCTTTACCATCTTTTCTCTAATATTTCTCGCTTGTTTTTGCAAATACGAAGATAGACCTCGAGACCTTTTTTTATGTATTTTTTCATTCTATACAACTTTTGTTCAAAACTTTTTTCGATCAAACGTTTAGATTCTGAGATAACCCGGCGTTTAACCTTTTTCAATCTTTTTCTGGAAAAACTCGGTGCCTGATTGCAAAAAAATTAGCACCATTCGATTCAGCGTCGTCAAATTACTCTTGTAGAAAGTTTTCATGACTAAGGGTAAAAAGTGCTTACTTTTCCTTTTACTCACTGGCCTATTTCTTCATCATGAAGAATTAATATTCAAATCCGATATTTGAAGTACCATGAATACTTTGATGAAACAAGTAGAAATATCTCAATGTTGCGCGAAATCTTACGACCGGCATTCAATCGATTAATAGTTTCAAAAACTGAATTTGTCTATTCTCTTTTATCAGTGTGTCTCTGAATGATGGTCATGGATTTATCAATCCACAGGCCAAGATTTGGTAATGTATTGATGGAGATGCAAAATCTTGATATGGTAAAATTTACATCTGTCTTCGATTTTATACACAAAATATAGAATTGAGTTCAGTGTGTATCTCTTCAAATGTATATATAATCTTCCATCGTGTGGCGGATTTGGAGACCGAGGAACCCGAATGATATCCGGGGAATATGTTCGTAGAAGAGGTGACGCGTGTTTATATTTCGTTTCTCGTGCAATATCATCAGAAATATAAAAGACACCCTTCACGATCTTAGTAATATAAACACAAGATACCCAACTATGATTCCTGGAGAAGAAAAAAAACACAATTTATCTCACACATATTCCAATTTCCACATATGTATTTTCGTTAAATGAATCGAAATTATCTACATATTAATGAATCCTTTTACCATTCACAGCAGTTCGGATCGTGAATAGCCATATCCAAGTTCATGTTGCCAACAATTCTTCTGTTCAATATATTATATCCACTGTACTGTTGCAAGACGTCTGTAAACAAAAATATGAATCTTACACACTCATAATAATAATAATAATAATAATAATAATAATATTTATTTAAATACTGTTAGACATAAAAAAAAATGATTCGATAAATTCGAAAAAATAAAGTCATAATTATTTATAACCGTTAAAAATGCTATTCCATCAATTAAACTGCACCACCCTTTTCCGCAAGTAAATAAGAATATTGTGGTTCCTATGTTAACTAAGATTTCTCATTGAAAAAACCAAATGTGTTGATCATAAAAACAAACGTGAAACTTCAGGTAACAGTTTATAATATAATCAATCACAACCAAGGAAGTACCCAACAATTACGCATTAGATCAAGTTCCCGCGGGGAGGAATATTCAATGGAGGATGATTCAATCAGGTTGAATGAAGTTCTCTGTGTAGCCGCCTATCCTATTGGGCCGCGAGCCCATTTGTTAGGTTCATTTCAGGACATAAAATTAAATGGTATCAGGTGAACAAAAGATACGAAAAGAGGAAAGACGCAGTCCGTTTTTCACTTTCTCCGATATAGATGTTTTTCATGTGTCAAGTAAGCCAACACGAAAGAGAATTACTGATGTACACAAGAACCTCCACTGAGAGTTGGATACTCATCTGATTGAATGAGTCCTAAAAATATAACTTGTCGATATCATGACTTTTCTAAGAAATGGTGTATCGAGATAATTGACTTGATGTTTGTTTATTGACGCTGCTTGATGGGATTCACATCTTTACTCCATCTTGCTTTATGTTCTCCTAATAGTATTAGGAGAACATAAACACGAGTTGGTATGCTTCAGTGTTTTCCGACATTGCGCTGGCGCGTCAACATTTGAACTTTGAGATGCGCGGGCACACTTTAATTCTTAGCGGTAAGGCACTTTACGCCAATACCGAGTTAGAACAACATCCTGAACGTTTAAAACATTATCAACACGAGTTGAATGCATTACAATGACGATATGATGCATTGCAGTCAATCAGAACGAGTGTACAAAATGTCGTTATGTTTGAAGAGATTGGAAAAGCTAAAATGTCACGTGCTATTGAAGAGCATCAACAACAGTTGGAGCAATTGCAAATTAAGATGAAAGAACTGCAATAAACAAAATGTCAAACAGCTACGTGATAGTATCAATAAACTGTTGGAGCGTGAACAAGTATTAGTGAATGCGAAACTGAGCGTTTATTAAAAGAAATGAGGAACAAATATCGCGAAAAATTAGCAAAAGAACGTAAAAAAGTGATGGATCACTCAAAACAACTTGAAAAATTTTAAACTATCGAAGTAGGTGTGATCAATTTTCAGGCCCGTAAAGTTGAAAATCGTTTAACAGGTATGGAAAAAGACATGAATGAAAAACAAGGGATACTGGATGATAATAAAATTGAGAAAATTAATAATGAACGTGAATTAATTCAATTGAAAGGTGAAATCTCGTGTCAAGAAATGGATGAACGTAATTTGACAGATAATTACAAATTACGCCAAAAGCGATTGGGGGTGGAAAAAAGGTTGGTTGGTTCTCGTGTTATTCGATTAGGAATCGATAATTTGAATTACGAGGAAGTGACACCCTTCACTTTTGTTTAGAATTGTTAAAAAAAAAATGTAAAGAATTGGAACGGGCGTCATAATCATGAAGAGCGTATAAATACTGTCAATGAAACATTGAAAAACTTATGGAATCTCATTTATACTGGTTATGATACTACTTCAATACAAATTTGTACTGAGGCAACAACTGGGACAGACGCACGTCGACAAATCAATTATAAACTGGTGCAAATTGAACATGGTGTTGAAATGGATATGAAGGGATGTTGCAGTGATGGTCAACGTATCCTTGCATCAATTGTCATCCGTTTGGCATTGGCTGAAACATTTTGTGACCAATGCAGAATGTTAGCTTTGAATGAATCAACAATTAATTTAGATGCTGCTAATGCTGCTAGTTTAGCGCAAGCTCTCTATAACTGTGTTCGTCTACGTGCCACTTATCAGAAGACGTTTCGATTAATTGTCATTACCCACGACGAGAATGTTGTTCATAAACTGAGCGATTTGAATGATACTAAATCATTTCATGAGCTCTATCATGACATTGAAGGGTTAACATCTATACGTTATCTTTCACACGATGCTGAACCAAATAAACATCGTGATAAGTATGATCAAGACAAATCACAAGATTCATCATTTATTGCAAAAGAAAGAAGCTCCACAAAAATGTGCAAAGTCAGCAAGTGCTCTCGCTACTAAAACTAAAACGCCTTCTGATTTCGATGTATAATTATATCACGTTCCTCGAACATTACCCTCACTATATCCATTATCAATACTGAAATAAGAATGCAATATTAGTTTGAAATAAAATTCATATTTTCAAATACGACGGAATATATATGCTAAATTAAATCACACACCTGTGTCCAAAACGCGCGCTGCAGGCTGTGCAGGTGCTTCGTTACCTCTTCGTCATTAGTACATATGTACATATATGACTATACAAGTAATATATCATGCTACATTCGCCTTGGGAACTGACCAACTGATGCACGATATCTATTTTACCATTGTCAGTCATTGTTCTGTTTCACCCACGTAATTCTTCTTTCAGATGGGAACTATCTGAACATAATACTGCAACGATCCTGAAACTTAGTATATATATAGGCAATTTTGTCTCCATTTTCACGAGATTCTATCTGATATTTCGTCTTTCAAATTTTTTCAGCGTAAATAAAACCATATTGAGCTCGACTGGAACGAGCCCATGCAATAATTTTATACGAATATGTAGAATTAACTAGTAATATAACGTTATTAATTGAAAGTGCATTTTACTCCGCGCCATGTCCTCTGTACCCCACCCCCGAGCTGAGTGTTCCAACCAGTAACGTTTTTAGTTTTGGAGTCTGACATGGATTAATATGGCACCTAGTATTCAGTTTCAGAACTGATAGTGATCGTACTTCTATATAGTTTTAGTATAACTATATGTAGAACACCAAAAATGGCGGGATGTTATTCTTCTACAGTCCCGAGCCGGTTCAACTATGGAGCTTTCACTGAAACCGCGTCCAAACCAGTCCAAACATTCGAGAAACCGCAGGGCAGTAAAGGTAATCGAACCATGTTATTATCATACACCTATACAGTGTTACTTTACTGCCCGGCATTTATTGTTTGTTTTGATGATTAATGTATAAACAATCAGTCAATAATGTGTGAATCAGCTGATGAATCTTATAATATATCTATTAGATATCGGACAATTAAAAAACGACTAGATAGTTTAGGTTACAGACACGCTTTATCACTAGATTCACTGCCGCTCATTGAAAAATTACTTGCTGATTTGATTCAAACAACTGAGAGTTTGAAACATTTCAAAGCAATAGCAGAAAATAATATTGAGGTGAGTTTTGAATTTTAGAGTCGTTGAAATTTAATTTGCACGTAAGTTCAGACTGTAAAACATTTTATTGGTTAGTTTTTCCCCGTGCATTTATGTTTCAATAACAGTTGATTGAGTGCAAATATTATACATCTGATAATTTATTTATTGAAAGCATTTAGAGTTGCAGGCAATCATCTTTATCAATTGATCCATACAATTATGATAATACCAAACTTGCTGAAGAGTGTGATCAATTGCATTCACAACTGATTGAAGTAAAAGAAAATCATTTGATACAAATCAAGGAGTTAAAACGGAAAATACAAAGATGCGAGAGTGAGTGCGGTGATCTACAATTGGCATCATCGAGAAATTTGAAGAGAATAAAAGATCTTGAATTGGAATCATCCAATAAGTCAAAAAGGATCCAAGAATTATTAGGAAAATGTTGTAAACCCACAATCAGCAATGTCGGACTTGGTAGAATTAATTTCCCATTGATTTAGCTAATATCTGTTTCTACTATTTATTAATACTGATATTAACGTTGTTTGATGATAGCATCTAGAAAACGTTCCGTTTATCCATTGAGAAAGCCAGTATTAGAGAGTGAACCACTACCAACAGATAGCACTAATGGCGATATCCATTTTCCAAGTTTGACTAATGTTAATTCACAAACTGTTGATTTAGTCAGAATGGCAGATCGAAAAATAAGTTCGCTCAATCATGAGGTAATAAAATTAAAAGGTGATTTGTCACTGCAAACAGATAATGTTGGCACACTGAGAACACAGGTATATTAAAAAAAGAAAATACGTATGCATACAGTTTGATGAACGTATTCAAAAAATACCAAACCCTAGTTCCCTGTCACTCCTGCTTTTCCAGTGTTCCTTCTTTTCCCATTATATTCATCCATAGTTGTAATCTGAATATCTGAGGTGAAAGCTAATTTATTTGTACAGCTGGCCATGAGGGAAAAGGAAATAAATCGTTTGAAGAAACAACACGACGGTGGTCGATCATACAATGCGACAATTAAAGAATGTAATTGTCGGAAAAATGAGCCGAATTGTGGACAGTGTAATTTTACTGGTCGACGAACTACTGGAAATCATTCTCAATCTGTTTGTAATAAAATGGCAGATTTAAGTGAATTAAAAGTATTGCAACAAGCTAAATTGAATCTCGAGCAACAGTTGCGCGATGCATTGGACAAACAACATGACGCAATGTCGCAGGCGATGAAGTTGGCAGAGAGAAATGAAGAATTAGAAAAAGAATTACGTGATATTGATCACGTTGCATTGGCAGTTGAGGCTGATTGCAATTCAACGGTGAAACAGAATAATAAACGTGTCACTCAATTGCAGGTGAATATTCAGTGTCATATCTTTTTTTTTTAGAGGCATTTTTAGTTCGAAATTCCTTTCGGTCCATAATGTCCTTGGAAATGTGTTTGAAGAGATGGAAAAAAAAACTTTTCTGTACATGAAATTATAGATAGATTATGTGGGAGGTTCGGTTCTCATTCTGATCATACTCTAGATGAACCATATTGTACAAAAACATACAAAAGTAACAGTTTTGTACTTGGTTATTCTATAATGAAAACGGAACTTCTCACATTACCTTTATAATAGTTTGGAATAGAAACATAATTTTGACCAAATATATTTTTTTTACCTCTTTAAATGAATCACATAAACATATCGTGAAATGTTCCGAAGAATCTGAAGTATTGTTTCTACAAGAACAAAAGTATCTCCCGAACATCAGCTATCATTGGCGATTTCCAGGAAGCTTCCCCCCTGAGAATAGATCAATTTTCATTGTTTTCTATTCCATTGAAATTAATTATTGATTTCGTCTTTGTCATTGAAGGAAAAATTGGAAAACACCATGACAAAAGTTCGTGAATTGGAGAATAGTTTATTAGTAGAGAAGCGAATGTCGCAAGAATTACGAGCGGATTTAGAAGGTTGTAAATTGGAAAAGAGGAATATTCAACGTGCATTAGACAGTGCTCTTGATGAGAAGAAATATTTGACTGATAGGATCAATGAATTAACAATAATTGGTGAGAAATTACTTAATTTATTTATATTTATTCTAGTACCTTTAATCACCTTATTTTTTTCTATGCACGAATTATTTCCATTCTCATTTTTTTTCCTGTATTCTATTTTCCATTATATATACATATTTCTTGATTGTTGCTTCCACTCCTAAATGCATGCAAACACGAAACACAACACCGCAGAGAATGATTTGAATGCCGAGATCGGTCGACTTTCAAAACATAATGCAATACAGAAACACGAAATTGTTGAATTGGAATTTGTTAATGATACGTTAAAGAAGCAAATGCATAAAAAAACTCTAACGCAAAGTGAAAAGAAAAAAAACGCACGATTGTCTAAAGATAAAAATCCAAAAACGAATAACAATGTTGCAGTTTCAAATGGGCAGAGGCGTTCAGTGTTGTCATCTACTAGCAATAATAATAATAGCAATAATGATCATGATAATAATGACAATAATCAAAAAATATCTGATAATGCGACGAATAATGGATTGAAAAAAATGACCGATGAATCAAAAAAGTTAATTGAACAGTTAGAGCGGGATCGTGATCATTATAAAGATCAGTGGAATAAATTGAATGAACAAATGCACAAGGGTTCAGATGCGGAACATGTAAGAGTAAATAAAGTTATGGGATTTGACTCTTCTAAAAACGTCGAAAAATTCAACAAGTTTCGAGCATGTTTAAACACTTCGCTATACTATTTGTTCAAATGAAATAGCTAGATCAATTGCATTGATAATAGCTCGAGTTGTTGATTAAACTTTCACCCGCGTAAAAAGCAGTGGTTGAATCCGATAACATATGGTGATATTGAATTTGATCAGATTTGATAGAATCCATTCTAAAAACGTTCCAATATTGTGATATAACTCAAGTAAAAATAGAACCCAATCTGATTGGAAACTATCAAATATGATCTGATCAAAGATCATTCTGGTATCACTCAGTGGTGAAACTTTTATTTATATTTTCAAATGAAATCTCTTCAGAATCAACGAGATTGAGAACGGCATACGAGATATTTCGTTCATTATCCGGAATGTTAATTCTGTTTTCTTCAACTTAGTTTTCATACTTATGTTGCAGACTTGGTGAACATTCTTTTAATTTGTTGAATTTTTTGACCGTCTAGAATGGGCTCATTTGTCAATGAAATATAAATGTATATTCTTATCAATTGAATTTATTATCTACATTGAACAAAAATTTAGGCTGAACTATGGTCACAGATATGTGATTTGAAGCATCAATTAAATGAAAAGGAAGCACGAATAGCCGAATTGCAGCGCGATAAACGTGATTTGAGTCGCGAAAAATTTGATCTTGAAAATCGTGTACAAATGTCGAAATCACATGCTCGAAATCCATGCAGTTATTGCAATGTTTGTCGATCCATGAATGCGTGCGTTTGTCCATCTGTTGCTCCAACTGGTACTGAGGCTGGCACTGGATCCAAGGTAGTGGTTAACAAAAAAAAAATTACTCCCACTACGAAAAAAGCAGAAACAGTGATGACAAATAACTAAATGTTAATTTTCTAATGTTTTTGAAATTTCTGCAGCTTGTATTAGCACGTCTGGAACGCGAACGTGACACTGCACGGGCTGAGATTGAGCGTTTAACGGAGGAACGGGATATTTTACATGAGAGACTCAAGGTGAAAATATAAAAATAATTCTTTGTAACTATATGCCCATAATTTCACTCTTTACTTGCCAAACTTTTGCCAAATTGGAAGTGAAGGCACTCAATGAATTTATATTTCATAATAGCATATTTCTTACAACTAAAAAAATAGATATAAAGTAGTCGATATATAATAATTAAATTAACTAAATGTATGTCTAAAGAAATATGCATGCGTAAAAATCACATATTTGTTTAATGAAATTGAAAACAAAACCTCGGGGTTCAGTTGGCCACAGAGGCACACACCTGTGAACAACGACAACTACGGGATAGACTGCGCGAGTTAGAAACAAAATTGGATGAAGTTGAAACGGAAAAGCAGAATATTCTAATTGCGCAGGGAAATAGACAATCAGCCTTGAGTGGACTTGAAGACCAATTGAACGATACTAGGAATGAACTGCGAATGACTAAACAGGAATTGGCAACACAACGAACTCAATATTTCCAACTCAGGTAATGTCAAAAAAACAAAGAAACAACATTCCAGATCAATATTAATCTCAATTGAATTGTGCTACATTTCATGCTATTGTCTCAGGGCTCTGCAAGATCAAACTGATCAAGCACTAGGTGACGTCCAAAGTCAACTGATCCAATCAGAGTCCGAATTGTCAAAGGCATTAGAACGAAATAAAAATTCGGACCAACAACAATTACAATTGGACAATCAAGTAATGGAATTGAAGCAAGAGATCAATACTCTACGCTCAAATATGGCACGTTTGGATCATGAAAAAGATCAGTTACTGGTAAAATATATATAATTATTATCACAAACGATATGTTGTCTTATCGGACGAATTTCTATTTGAATGAAGTTTGACGAACAGATTGGTGTAACTTTCAAAAAATGAGATGATTTTTCAGGACTTAGTTTCTGAAGAAGTGATTTAGTTTTCGGAAAAGATTCAATTATGTATCAAGAAAAAGTAGGACGAGTTTCGTTTATTATAGAATAATATTCACTCACACAGGGATCCTTTTGTAACTGTACATTGCAACAAGGTATATTTAGAAAAGTAACATTGGGTATGATATCCACACAGATTCCTATTATAAGACCAATCTGAGTCGATCAATGCCCCCTTTCATCTTCTTCGATCACTGGCAAAGTTGATCTGTTGAATCGTAGTTTCATGACATGAAAGTCTGAATTGACGGAAGATAAGCAAATGCATTAAATTCTCATTGAACCGTAGAAAAATTATCAGTTAGATATAAACAAAACTAGTCTTAACTGCAAAGCGAACTCGAAATCTCGGGTGTCCACAGCCAGTTCAACAGAATCGAGTCAAGAAATAGACCAAGAATATTTTCGTTTAAATTATGTTCCGGTTCTCAAAAATGTTTTACTACCCTCAAAAACCTTCGTATGTTTCTATTATGAATTCCAACTAATGTCGAGAATGATACGAAAACTCTGGGAAATGCCGTAGGTTATCCGAGTACCCGAATATTAAACAGTGTAGGAAATAGCGGATATTGATATGTGGGTGTCTATCGGTGTGCAGTATATCGTCTGTTGTATTCGTCTGAAAACAAATAATGTTTCCCCTCGTATCATGTCTCATACAATTCTTTGCTTTCAATAGATCTGCAGCCGGTTGAATTGAGTAGTACTGGGATGTAACGAGGATTATTTAAAGTAGGGGAATTAACGTTGAAGTAGTGATATTTTTTTTCAGCAGGACACACTATGAACGAATTGCATCGTACGGGGAACTGTTCATAATAAGAGAATCATGGTGATTGAGAAAAAAAGGATATATTCTTGGCGAAGAATTTTCGTACGAATTATGCAATGAAAATTACAGTGCTCATCTTTTTGTATGATGCGGTATATCCCGGGCGTAATCATACGAGAAATATAAAATTTCTACAATCTTTGTTTCAATGCAACAAAGATGTTTTAGAACTCCTAAAGCAATTCATCGTTCTGTTTTTTCTCTTCACAAATCCTGGAAATCCTTATTTTTCCGAAAGTTACACCGAGACGTTCTCTTAACTAAGTTGGTCCCAATCGAAGCCTCACAGAATTGTTCTCTGTTCGGTTTATACTAACATTCAGATGAAAAATTTGAGATTCTGATAAAAAAAAAAAGAAGACATGTTCAATTTTTGTTATTTGCATGCAACAGGAATTGAACACATTAAAAAAAGAAAAACAAAAAAATAAGTTTTAGAAATTTTAATCGAGAAACAGTTCATGATCAGAGTAACTGGAAATTTTGCGGCCAAAAAATGAGTGATAAAAAACATTTATTAAACGAATTAATTTAATCGCATGCGGAAAATGAAATCAGAAGGCAAAATCGATAATAAGTAAAGATGTAAGGTTTTGATTGGGAATTCCTTATTTATATAACTACTTTTTTTCACTATTTTCATTGAAATGTTCAGATGAGTTTGGATGAAAAGACTGAACGTATTGCCGCACTGGAGCGTGAAGTAATGATTAAAGAACAACAGACAATGGGTGCAGATCATCAACTACGTGATCTTCAACGCAAAAATCAGTAAGTACATAAATCACTCGATAATCAATAAAGAAAGAAAAATATCACTGTTGACAAAGTTCACTGATTTATATACAAAGTTTCACCTCATTTTGACAAATGGAAATTTCAATAAATACAAGCGCGTTCGTACTAGAATTAAAAGAAAAAAGCCGTTTCCTTCCGTTTGTACCTAAACACATAACATCACATTCAATTCAATAATTAACAGTATTCACATTATCATTCAGAAATTGCGCTAAAGTAACAGACGGTGGTTGGCATTCACCCAACGTCACAATACCATTCGTTTCAATATTCGCTTCGTCAGTTAAACGTCCAAAAATTCTTTTATAACCTGGACGGCATTCGCAACGTACTTTAGCACGTTGTAACTTGTCATCATCACGCCACAATGTTGGTTCATCATCATTATTACCACTATTACTGCCATTTCGAGCTCGTCGTTGTGCAATCAACCATTCGCCTTTACCACACGGACCTTGTGTATACAATTTATAACATTTACTATCAACAACAAACATACCTAGAGTATTTTCGCACGAGAAATCGATTTCATCGTTACACTTTCCCGCCATTTCTAATGCGTTTGTGCATCCACAAATGCCATTGTAACTAACACCATCGATTGACGGTCGTGCATTCTTATCATAAAGTACAATTTGTCCATTTGGACATGGACCACGTGTACCAATTTTATAACAAGTTTTTTCACGAGGAAAATAAAGTCTTCCGCGTTTGCATGGCACGTGAATACAATTTGTAGAATTTATTAACATTTCACCGACGTCACAGGGCCCGCGTGTGTGGATTCTGTAGCACAAATTGTCTTTATACAGCACGTGGTTTGGTTTACAAATACATTTTCCATGTACATCTGCATTTTCATTATGTTCTTCATTGGTAACGATGAATTGATGACCTTGACGACACGGTCCAACACCACCTAATGAATAACACTTGTCACTTGGTGGATGATAATGCGGTAAATGACGATGACAACCACAAGTTCCGCCGGGCAAAAATATTTCGCCAGATTCAGAGCATGGTCCTTTTGTGTAGTGTTCATGACAACCAGGTGTTTCACCGCGCCAATAGAACGCACCAAGTTCACCATCGATTGAACACGAACAAACAGCCAAATTGTCACTGTCAAGAGTTAATAACTGTCCCAACGGACACGGCCCGCGTGACAATTTGTCGTAACATTTCCCAGTGCGTGGCCAAAATATTTGACCGCGTTCAGAGCACGATTCGGGTTCTCTACAAACCCCCCAACGTCTCTTAGATCTGAAAAAGATTCGAATTGATTAATTATAAGAAATGAAAGTAAAATTTTATGATCAAGTAGGAGTTTGATTATTATTAGTTAAGTGATATTGCGGAAAATAATAATAAATTGAGGAGTTTCAATCCTCAAACGCAACATGCAATGATATTGGATTTAGGAAGAAAAACTTTATCTTTTATATCGAGTTAAAACTTTGGTAGGTTATCTAAATATACTTGAGTATGATATCACGGAAAGAATACAATTTTAAATATTTTTCTTGACACACTTCTCCAACTCATAATGGTTTCTGTGATATTTTTCTCTAATTTCAAATATGTATAGACTCGATTTCGGCGAGATGCAGAGCGAACCTTTTACAACTACCTGCGGTGGCGGTTGACTTTCTGTACGTTAACGTTTTGTCATTATTCAAATTATAGAGCGATTCCTGTCAAAACTCTGACGTTCAGATTCTGTCAACCCTTTTAGTATCCTCAATTTGTCTTTTTCAAAGTCAAAAAGTAATTTGGACGGTGGTCGTATTTGATCGTTTGAGTGAATTACATATTCCATACAACAATACTCTGGAAAACTCAGCTAAATGAAATGTTGAGAGATTGAATTGATATCAAACAAAATTTTTCGAAACGCATTATTGGACATTTTTCACATTAACTCGGTGGTATGTGGATATCAAAGTATTAATAACGCTTCTGGATGCATAGAGTCGACTATAATCAGTGAGGAAATTTTTTTGATACCATTAATGCGTGTGATACGAAATTGATTGAAACAACTGAATAATACATAACAATTGATGGCCCACTTTGTTGTGCAAATAAACTTGTTCGCTCATAACCTGCATCAAAATGCATCCGAACCACTAAAGTTATTCTATAGAAATTATCTTGTATACAAGAGTGTTACTATCGAATAACCTATTTTCTGAATCAACTCGAAATGTTCATTCAAAGTATTCGCAATTCGTAAAAAGTTCTGATTCGTATCATCATACAAATCGTTATTGTCTATTCTCCTCAGGTGTAATCAGGATTTGTACAATAATTTCTATATTCTATCGAGTTCACTGAAAACACTCTCAATAAAATGATTTTCCAATATCTTATCGTTGATAACTTTTTGCATTGAACATTTCTACTGACAGACCTCTTCAAAATTTAACAATCAATATTTGGTATTCACTAAATAAACATTGATGGCAATCATTCAAAATACAACGGCGCATAACGTAATAAAACGAAACAAAGTTATAATCTGACATACTCTAGTGATTGTATAAAAATATAAATTCAAAGACTTACCCGCGACTGTTCGAGGCATCGGGAACTGGTGAAAAGTATTGACCTCGTGGACACGATGCTTTGGTAAATATTCGATGACAAAGTGCATCACGTGGTGATTGGGCAGTGCCTGGTGGACATCGACATTCAGCAACGACACCGCCATTCATTGCTGATGGTCCTAACTCCATTGTTTCGGGACACGGTGGCCCAATCTATTCCACAAATATACACGCACACTCGCATAAACATTTGAAATTTCGTCAGTGACAGACTGTCAAAAACTTTCGCTAAAAATCCTCAATGAATTCAGAATAGGTTGGGAGGAAAATTAGTTTTTTTTTCTTCATATTTTTATTTTCTCACCTGGAATATTTTGTAACATTTTCCATCATCTGGCCAATACAATAATTGCCATCCACGTGGCTGTGCTGCGCATGGATTGTGATCAGGATTTGCCCATGGAGGTGGTACAATTGCTGTCTTGGCATTGGCAACAAATAATAAACACAAACAACAGCCCAAAAATGACTGCATTTTTCTAAAAAAGAAAAAAACCAAACAACTACTCTACTAATTTTCCAATATATTCATTGAAATCCTTGAAGTTTTTAGTGAGAAATTTATCGCACAAACCTGACAATTTGTTCAATAATTTTTTTTATATGAAATAACTGAGTACATTAAAAATTCATTCGTTCAATTGTTTCCATCTTTTTATTTGAAATTTCTCTTCGCGCTCGTATATATAAATAACTGGATATATTTTTGATACATATGTTAAGATAGACGTTTATTATTTTTGTAAGCCACTTACTGTTTCATTGTACAAGAGAGAAATGCCGTTAAAGTATAAAAAATTGGACATCATGCGGTGGTTTAGTGTTTTGAAACTGCTTCAAGTGTATATTTGCGAGTGTGCGTGCTTCACTCGGGGACGTTTGGATATAAAATGAGACAAAAATGACCGTATATACTTTCACTGTTTCGCTATGGCAATGGCATTGTCCCTGATGTCGTATGAGTAATCACATGCATACAAAATACAGGATACTTTGTTTCCCCTTCAATTTCCAACGTCGAATAAATCAAATAAATAAATAAATAAAAAAAAATCAGTCACTGAATAAATCATTTATGAATAATTATTTCAATTTTTACCACTTTCGTTAGTTAATTTTCTATATATTTCATCGGGCTCTTATATAATTAATCAAATCATGATTACGTAGAGGCGATGAAATGAGAAATTAATAATGGAATGTGACAGGAAAGTGTAAAAGGACAAATTGAATTATATATACAGAGGACGGATACATGTTCAGAGCCTTTGGCCTTCACAGTAAAAACTTGAAGGTCATTGAGAGTGAAAGTTTGAGGTATTGATTCAGAATTAGGACACTGGGGAATTTGAAATCATTTCATTGCATCCAGACTGTTGCGATTGCGTGATGAAGCAGTATAAAAAATAATAAGAGAATGAATAAAAAAATGAAAAGATAAATAAATTATCAATTTATTGAATGAACTTTTAACGACGTATTACGCATACGTGTGTATAGAAACAGTTCACATTATAATTAAGAGTGGAATTAATTGGAAGAAGAAAAAGGAATAACAATAATATCGAGCACTGTTACACAATAAATTTAATAGCCGTGAGCGCATGCTATTCCAGTGGGATAGTTTTCCGTAGCACGTGTGGGAGTTATGTCTTCCACATAAATGAATGTGCTTTCACGTTATAGTTGTGGATAATTAATGTGTTGGAAGTATATTAATTCAATTCAAAAACATCATAAGTATATTGGCAATAATAAAATGGTTTTACATTCTTTGTTTCCTTTTTTTTCTTTTTTCTTTTTGTCAACTTTTGTTTGTTTCTCTTCATAACCTATTTTGAATGAAAAATTTTGACGTTTCCGCTTTTACTGTTATGTGCAATGGCTCATTGTGATTACGCGAACAATTCTTTAATGACAAATATGTCAAAATTCGCCGTTCTTGTACGTGATTCACTGCCGTGAAATGAATAGAGACAAAAACAAAATATATTTATTACCTATGTTTATGATATTTTATTTTTTGTATTTTGCCGAAGAAATTTCATTGAAATATGTCTTCGTGCTATACAATTTGTCCCCGGTGCTGTCTCCCCTGCAGCGATGATGTTAAAATGAGGTAAATGAATAAATAAATTCAAATAGAAATCGGTATATGAAATCCCCGATGTCATGTCATTATTCTTTCCTCGCAAATCAATTTCGTCGCGTAATCGATTATGAATAATAATTATGTAATATATAAACATTGGAAGCCCCATAATTTCGAAAGCTCCATAAAGTCGTTGATAGTCATAATAGTTATGCTAAATTAATTGATTCCGAGTGTCAACTACATTATAAATAAATTCCTCATCGTGTTTTTGCAAATGTATGAAGAAGAAATTAAAATATTTGATAACGATATTAAAATCCGACATCATAATATTGAAAAACAAGTAATGCGACTCACTCAGTTCTTTTCCCCTTGTTTCTGAGTTGTTTGCGTTGGTATTATATATTATGTGATTTTAGAAAGAGTTATGAATACGGATATTCGTGTGATTCCCGGAAGAAAAAAAGCTTGTTTATCTATGAATAAAATTTTGTCAGCTATGTAAGATTTGTTCCAAATTAATTCAAGTAATTTTTCTGTCTGAAGTACATTTGCTACATCGTTATTCATTATCCATAAAAATTTCGAGATTTGAAAAAGTATGTCAGTTAATAGTATAGAAACCCAAGAAACCAAATATACGTTTGTATGGTACTATTATATGTTTAAATAATTATTAACTTTCCGAATGAAGAAAATTTACTATTTTAACAAAAATAATAAAATATACTGACAATGAATAATATTTGAACACTTACGATCTATCGATCATCGTGAAATTATTGTTCAATCTCCAATTCACATACCCCACCGTATAATTTAAAACATAGAGATAATATAAAGAAATATTAGGAATTAAAAAATTCCATGAAAACTGAAGATTTCATTTGAATATATAACGAACTTTTTCTTATTAAAACACGATTGAAATGTTGCCGGTTCGAGTCTCGCGGCAAGACTGAAGTGTATATCTCCAAACAACCTCGCACACGTTGTTACTACCATACGATTTATAAAACGTTACCTAACACTTCTTGTTCTGAAAGTCCTCAAAGTATTCTTGAGAGGCATCAAGTCTTGTTTGGCGTCACTACACCACTCGTATCATATAAAGGGGGATTTTTTTTTTTTTTACTATTCATTATATGTAGGCGGTTCCTTCGTTTCTTTCTTTACACTCGCTCTTCCTCTCTTTCTCACACGAACATGATTCCGTTAAATATATATTTGATATATTTACACCACTATAATTCGTTGAAGTAGTTTAAGATCCGGCATCAACATAGTCTGCTTCATGACAAACCCCACGGGAATTTCCCATATCGTATAACGTATTACAAAACTGGAGAATAAAGTTACATCACAGCCAATTTCGATTGGCATTTTCATGCGTCATAAATTCTGCACAAAAGGAAATGAATGTAATGAATAAATGAAAACAAATATTAGTATGGAAGAGAACAATATTTTTATTTTTTTTCCATTTTTCAGTAAAATAAGACAAGGTATTGATACTACTCGTTCGTAGATTAAATTCCCCAGGCAGAATATGTATTAATCAAAATGATTTACATTGACTGTGTGGTAAATTTCAGAGAAAATTATTTGCATTTATAAATCACAAATGTGTAATTTAGATGGAAAAGATCATCGTCCATAATCCCAAGTAGAATTATTAACAATAAAAACATATGAATGGAAATTCGATAAAAAATTCATGTATTCATTGGTTTCGAATAACATTTATTTCATTTCAATTAATCCAATCGTATAATAAATGTAAAGTTCAGCGAATCCGAAAAAATATAATTTTTGCGAAAAACATTTCCCAAATTGCGATTATCACTAACGTTCCACAACTTCTAAGTTCACAAAAATTTTTGAGATGAATTCCACTGCATAATTGACAAGAGTCCTGAAAAAAATGAGATGTGTAATAAAAATCGTGTCACAAACTTTTGCACAATAATTTTCATATCGATTTCAAACGAACACATAAATTTCTTGTGCAATTACAACGTGAAGTCAATCGTCGAGTTATAGTTCAACTTCATATATTCTCTAACGGTATGTAGATGAAGACAATATAGAGGTATAAATTATAGGATAGAAGTTAAACAGACTCGTCTTTATAGCATGTGCCTTGTTTCGAGTTCGAGCTATCCATGATGCAATCGTGAGGAGAAGAATAATAATATAAAGCGATTGAGGGATGCGCCAGAGGGCGATGCACTCTATTCTGTGACTCATGCAGGACAAAAGTTCACATGTATGTGTATAAAAACATATATACATACAAATATTTGTATGTATGCATGTGTGTACTTTCTTCTACTGCAGCAATGCCAACTCGTCCTTCCATACATATTATTTCTTTTGGATTTCATGAAGCTTGAGCAAATACTTCCGGATGCATCTATACTGCATTATTTTCCCACGCTTGAGTGCACACCATTACGTATTTGAAGACAAGGCACGAGAAATAAAGGAAAAAAAAAAAAAAAAACCTTGTATAAACATCACAACCGAGATTCATTTTCACGACTGTAAAATCCTACATATTAATGTGTGTATATATATATATATTTATATATAGTTGAATACATCATAAACATTTTAATCGAATCATCAGAGCATATAGTCGAAAGGTAATGGAAAAAGTGTTGAAATACAGAGAAAAAAAAAGTCAAATTTAAGTTTCATTTTCTGGTTTAACATTATTTACAATATTTCATTCTGTTTTAAGAGTCATAAATATTATAGATGTTCCATAATTGAAACAAGGTTTATTCATTCATACGTTAATTAGATTATAGAAATTGTAATCTATTGTGCAATACTCACAATTACATAACCACTATTTGTTTTGGGTAATGGTGTGTTTATGCTTTATTTACCTTGGATGGATAAGACAGTTGATATAGAAGAAAAAAAGAGGTCGAGAATTAATTACTGGTTTAGTGATATAAATGAAAAAAATTGTATTTACATTTAAAATAAATATTTACTTTTATACTTCAGTGTATTCAAGGTTCTTCCAATAACTTCAATAAATTCAGTGTTATGTAACAATACGCTGCTCACTTTATCGAGTGATCGTGCGAACTATCTTGTATTTATGAATAATTTAATTGTTGGAATCGAAACTTGCACGTGAACAGTTAAAGATATGTGCGTTTTTTCAAGACATTTCTTTACTTTTGAATTAAATCAAAGTTGACCAGTCATTGGAAGATTGAACGGTGATTGGTGAAAAAATGCCTGTTATATTGAATTTGAAATTTCGTAAAAGTTTATTGATATAAAATGACCCATCGTATTTTGAAGTTGATGTTTCGAGTCGTTTTTCTTTCTATAATTTGAGCTTGTTGATTGTGCAACTGCAATTGTCTTGAAGATTGTTTGAAATTTTTCTAAAAATTCAGATAAGTTATTCTTGTCTAATGAATATAACAATTTTTGTGTTGATAAACTTTTCTCCATTCAGTGATAAATTTCGATTTGAATGACCACAATAAGTAAAAAAGAAAAAAGGTCTCCTTCATTTTTCAGAAAAAAAATATCGAACATTATGAAATCTCGAAATTAAAGTTGTCGAGGGGAGACCTTGAAGTGGACAAAGGCCTTATGTATTAGCGTCTGGACTATAATGATATAACACATTTCAGAGCAAGTCAAGTAGAAAAGGTGATTGCCCTTAACTTCACTTTCTTCATTTGATTGAAGATGTTGTGGTACATAGCAGTAAACTTTTTTCCCATTCTTTATTTCAAGGTATCTTGAAATTCATCTTGCATTTTTTCTTTCTTGTTTTTTTTTTTTCATTGTCCATTGAGAAAAATTTGGAGATAACATTTCAGAATATTTACTGATACAACAAAATTTTTTCGATGGATGTTGAATGCCAATCATATTTCAGTTTTCATAGTCATCAATCAACTAAATTACTAGAATTATATAGATAATTTAATAATTATTTGAAACAAACCGTTCATTATGGTAATAATTATAACACATTTTTGTATCTTCAATTAGTTAATTCTTATATTCATAATGCTCTGTATTTAATCCAGCCATCTGATCATAATCAGCTATTTCACATTTAAAAAGGAATAAATTAAATTACCCTAGTCCATTATGCAATCAGAATTGCATAATAGAGTTCAATAAAAAAAATTTCCCCAATAAATTACGAATCTTCATACTCACTCATAAGTAAATTCTATACTGTTCTTTACACACTGATATCATTGTTTTATATTCATTATTTTATAACTACAGCTGCTTCCAATAATTCTGTTCCTTTTTTATGAAAACAAAATAAGATGCATATGAATTGTTTATTTGTGGATATCCTTGTATGTCCAATATGGAAATATTAAAAAATTTCATAACATCAATATTTTTGGACAGTTTTTCAGTTGAATTTAATGCAAAACTTCTTTTTTCTTATCAAAATAACTAAATAGAAAAATATATATGAAAAACATTATTTATCGTCGTCATATGTATTATTAATCTTGATGACAATCCTATCTGCATTGTTCATTATTTATTACATACGTAAACAAAAACTCATATAGTGTTTTCACTTTCATGCTAGTGTATACATAAACAGTAGATGAGCATGGTCATCGTTAACATCATCTTGTCGTTGTCGGCGTTGGGTTCTTGGTTTCCTCCTTCATTCGCTGCGCCTTTCTCGTCGCTCCAGTTGTCTTGTTGATGAGCCAGCGGTAGCGGGACGCGGCTCTGTCTTTTTCTTGTTTCAAAAGGCAACGGAGAAAGTCGCTACGTCGCGTGTTTGAGCACGCTCAAGGGGCCTTCCTTCAATGGTCACGTTACTTTTTTTTCTTCCTTCTTTCGCTTTTTTGTTTCCTTTCTTTCCTTCCCAAATGAAATTCTGTTACAATTGATCCAACCAATTATGCAATACACGAGTTGAAATACGTAACAGACACATAACGAAATGTTGAATACAAGTTTTTGTTTCATTGAAAGGGAAAGATGGAAGAAAAGTTCATGAACTAAAAAACTGGGAGATTAAATATTGTCAATAATTGATATATACAAAATGTCAATTAGATGCGACTTTGTGAAAGAGGCAAGACGTTGATAAGTAGGAAAAAAGTGAATAAATCAAGCGCAGGAATAGTTTCGGAAAAAATGATATAAATGACTTCCTGTATGGTATTACAAGGAAATTCCGCATCTGGACCACGAAATTCATTTCCTTTTCCGCCATCTGTACACCAATGAATGCAATGACTTGCATCTCTTATAAATCATCATGTAATAAAACTTTCCCACAATTATTTTCACAACATTTATATATGTATTTGCATGTTTGCGCGCGTTGATAAATAAATCCAATGCACGTTTTCTATAATTGAGCAAGTGAATAATTTATTTATTTACAATCGTTTTTTCTTCTGTCGATGATGTCGTTGTAATAATAAGTAGCTCGACCTTGTTCTCATTTCATATTGGCATCACATGACATTATTGAAACACATGGTCGTGTGATGAACACATTGCAGTAATGGTTTGATCAATTGAAATAGAGTTATGAAGATATTCTTATGATAATTATAAACGCGAAACGTGGGAAAAATCACGTAATACTTTCTTTGTCTTCTGAAAAATGTAGTGTTGAAACAATTTATTTGAGATTCAACCAAAAATCTATGACAAATTCGCAGGTATTTCGTCAATTCAGAATCTTACGTCAACATCGTTCATTCCAAAAAATTCACATATTCATATTGTTGGTATATGATAGAATATCAATGTTTGATAATTTTTCATGGCAACTCAATACTTGAATCAATGACAGGCTATTGGAAAAATTTTCTCGACTCGATAAATTATCCAAAATCAAGCATGAAAAATTTCAGTTTGCATTCTCTGTGACATCTTCTGTTAATTATTACTTATTTATACTTATTTTTTAAAACTATGATTGAGAAAAAGTTCTTTCCTTGAAAAGGATGAAAAGTATTTTTTTGTGATTTCAGAATATGTATGGATCAAAGTGCAGAACAAGAGCGGCAGCTTCGGAATATGCAAATGGAAATAGAGAATTATCAACGACAATTATGTGCAGCGAGTACCGATCGTGAACATGCTATTCAAGAGAATAAACGAATGCAAAACGATTTAGCTGCAATTACATACGATTCGAGAACGTTACAACGTGAATTAGAAGCTTCACGTGCTGAGTCACACGATTTAAAGAGACAATTGCAGACTTACGTGAGTGAAGTTCGTCGTGCTGAAGAGTTACTGAATAAAAAGGTGAGAAAGAAAGGTTGTTGCAAGAACAAATTTCTGATCCATTTGTGACAGTTTTATATTTAGTGAAGATATTTCAATATCACGTAACTCGAATCGAAGGGCTGGATTGAATATTGTTGCTTTTTAGAGTTATCTCGTGCCACAAGCCATGCAATAAACTCGCAAGGGTTTATAACATCTCTGTGAATGTGTGTTAACGATAGCAATTTTGATAGTTATTACCTCACACTCGGGGTGTTTTTGTCGAATACATAGTCAATTTGAACAGTCTTCTCGATTAAAATTTACATCGTAGATCAGAATTGCATTCTCTTCTATCTTGTAGAGTAAATACACGCCCTTTCAACTTTAAACACGCGATTCCTACGACTATATGAATATAATTGATTTGTCAAATTTTTTAAAAGGAAAACGAACGAACGGAAATGTTGAACCATTTTCGAAGTCTTAGTTTAGAGGCGACAGTATTGGAGAACAATAATCACAGTTTGGAATCCGAAGCGGCTGAAGCTAAAGGTGCTTTGCAGTCAGCGAGAGATCGTACTTCAGATTTAGAAGGTCAATTAGCTGATAAAGAATGTCAAATAAGACGTTACGAGGTTCAGGTAATATTTTTTTCTGTTTTATCATATACAGCAGTGACGAATGAAAAAGATAAAAAGAATATTGGTTAAGGTCGATTGGAAGATAATATTTTACTGTATGTATGTATTAATTTTGTTTGTCTATTAAGATTACCGAATTGGTAAACAATGTCGCAAGTTTGGAAACACAGGTGCGTCAACAAATGGAGTCCAGGAATAGACTTGAGTGCGAATTAAATTCGTTACGCGATCTTTGTGTACAATTGGATGGGAGAAAAGATTCCTTACAAAAAGACGTGGAGAATACTGCCATGATGAAGGCGCAATATATGGATGAAATATCGAAATTGAAACTCGAACTGTGTGCTATAAATAATCAGAGGAATCGTGATCGTGCCGCTGTAGATGGCTTGGAAAAATTACTCGAACAGGAATCTCGCAAATCTATGGAATGCCATCGAACAAATCAAGAATTGCAGAATGAAATTGGAAGGCTCAAAGATCGCGTTGCAGAACTACAAACTAAACTGTAAGACCCAGAAAAAGACTGAAATTTCAATATAATGTACTGAACATATTTTTTGTTCCTTTAGATCTGCACAATCAGCTGAATTGAGAGGTTATCAAAATCAAGCGGCAGAATATAACAAGCAAATTGCTGACTTGCGTCGCCAAGTGACGGATGAAAGATTCAATCGGGCGAAGAATGGAGAGGAGCATCGAAGGTAAAATGAGATAAATTAAAAATTAATAGAGAAAGCCAATTCTATCCCATCCCGTCGCAACGGAAATCGAATAAAAAATTAATTAAATAATTCACTCCAAATGACTAGAGTTAATCAATATAGCAGTGAAAATAGTACAGCGCTTCCTGCCTATAGATCTGGTGATTCGACAAATCGAACGTCGCCAATAGTTTCCTTTGACTCCACCATTGGCAAACAAGAGCTGTCCTTTGGTCCCTCTAGGTACCCACTTGATATTGCTTTTTCTCGTTTTTTTTTTTTTGCAATATGATTTCGCAAAACTATGCAAAAATGAATTGATTTTTCTACCCAACCGCAGATCATTATAAACTGAGAACGGAATCTACCCTGCAGCCTTTCGTAACTTTAAGGGGGTATCCTAGTCAGAATGTAATTGTTAAAAGCATATGAAAGGAGAGTAAAGTTCAAGATTCGATCTCTCGACTTTTTTTTTCAGACTCATTTTATTCATGTGGGCTAACTAAGACTAAAAATTGTTTGTGTATTTTCCCTCAATTAGAATCACCACTGTGACACATCTAGAATTTTTTATGTCTGGCACAGTGGTGATATCAGTAACCCCGGCATTCATTATGACATTGCATTAGAGGAAAACTGGAAAGAAGGGAAATTCCGTTATTTTAGTAGTTCGCAGTCGACTGATAGAACTTATTTTTGTTTTCTCCATTAAAAATGGATGAAAAGATGGAATTTGATACTGCTTTTTCTCAATATTTGGAGTATAAACGATGAAAAAGGCGGAAAATGAATAAATATATTTGAAAAATAATTAAGTACCAATAAATTATGAGGAAAAGAGAATGCGAATATGACAACATGTACAACTCTCAATTTATAACCACTTCTGAACATTTATTGACGCTATCTGAAATAATCCAGTTATTGAACAATATGATCAGATTTTAATCATTTTCTGTTCGACTCTCTAAACTATGATACCCCCTTCTCTTATTTCGCCATCTCAAGGAATAAATGTTCCTCCATTTAATTTAAAAATTTAATTGTTGCAGATCGCCTGATCCATCATCCGACCGTTTGAATTTAGATATTAACTTTATAATTTAATAATTGAAATAATACAGATAGAAATTTGTTAAAAACAATAAATTATCATTCTAATATACTAGACGTCCGCAAACGTCAACGGCACATAAAGAATCACCACGTTTGAATGATTTCATACATGAGGCTGAAAAAACGAACAGATTTGAGACAGGAATCGGATCATACAAAGGTTTGCGGCTTTGCAAGTGTATGGGGAGCCACGATAAAATGTATACAAATGCGTTTGGGGTGGCGTTATATGAATAAATGAGTAACATTGATAATCCAATTTATTGATACATTGGTTACCCCAGATTCCCATATGAAAGACAGCGAACGCACAATTGTATATGGCCACGGACCAGGTATCGGTGAACCGGCACAATCACCAATTGCCGTACCTGGTGTTAGTGGAATATGTGTCAGAGCAACAGTCGAAGAGGATGAAAATCGTAAAGATATTAAATTACGAATTACTGAACAGCCATCAACAAGTCAACGACAATTACGTGGTGACGCAGTGGCTCAAAACGCCCTAACCCCCCAGTCAAACTGTAAGAGTAAAATTTTTATATCGTAGGTTCATTTTGATAAGATTAATTTATTAATTGAATTCGAAAGAAGATGAGAGCAGGGACATGTTCGAATCATATAGTTCGCTGGAAAATCAAGTGAATGATGTGGATGCAATGACGAATATTGCAAAGGATGAAAAGGAGAAAAATGATGGAAAAAAAGCCGATCCAATGCACCATGAGAATATACCAGAGCGACATACAAGTGACAGACGAAAAAGATTAGGTCATTCTAGTGTCGAGAGTGACGAACAAGCTAGCATTTCTGTCATAGATGATAGTACGGAGAGAAGTAGAAAAGATGCAAAGAAGGAGAAAGGACAGGGAAAAGCGATATTACAAACTCCGCATGGGAAAAAACAAAAAGAGACAGGAACGCAAATTTCGGATAAGAAAAAACAAAGAGAGGTGGGCGCACAAATTTCAAATGAGAAAAAAGAAGCAGAGACACAAATTCCGGATGAGGAGAAGCACAAAGACGCGGGGACACAATCATCTAATAAGGCAAAACCCAAAAAGCCGGAAACACGAATTGCTGATGAAAAAGAACCCAAAGAAAGTTGTGGATGTGATATTAATAATCAATTGCCGGGATGTATTGCGGATGAACGAGAACAACATCATGTTGAATCAAAATCCGATCATGATGATAGTAATGTTGACGATGACGCTGATAAAAATGATATTGACGAGGGTTACAATACATCTCGATTACCTAGATCACCCGAACGTGTAGCGCTAGAGAACCCTGATGACAATGCTCCAATCAATCATTTCTCCTTAGAAAAATTACACGTGTCAGCAAGAAAAGTGCCCGGTCATTCACAATCACCGGCGCGGAATCTACAATTACCAGTAACTACCACTCATTCGAGATCCTCGTCAACACAAATAAATGTAACAGATATGACAATAGAAATACCGGAAACACAATCAAGACCGAATGTTGATCGACAGTTAGCGGAAATTGAAGCGATGGCTAGAGATATGGAAGAACGGATGGAATCACTAGACAGTTCATCATACAAAGAGTTACCGGCTAAAGGTGGGAAGGATGATAAAAAAAAAGGCGAAAAAAGTGGGAAACAAAATAACGACGTAGATCTAGTTACTGGTAATGTGACTAAGTTTGAACCACCGCGAACTTCAACGCCAGCTAAACCATTACTTCAAGGCGACAGTATTAAACCAAAGTCGCCATTCAAGAAAATAGATAATAAATCGAGTAAACCTGCCGTAGCATATATCAATGAAACAACCGAGATTTCAAGTGACGATGAGAGCAGTAATAGATTCAAAACCAATCATCCACATGACAAGTCGCAAATATCACCGCGTCGGAAAGACATTACCGGGAAGGGCGCATCGAGTTCAAAGAAAGAATCAACGAAAATGGATGTCACAGAGAAAGATTCGGGTTCGAAATCAAAACGGAATGATGTGCCATATGTAGATGGTGAAAGTAGAATGAGATTATACGACAAAAATCCACGCGTCTGTGAGATAAATAAGTGCCGACATTGTCCGTTACGATCGCCGTCATCGTCATGTGCATCAGCAAATGTTGAAACACAATCATCGGAGACAGAGGTTGACGCTGAAACATCGTATTCAGCCGCTGATGCTGCTAGTTCATCGCCACCCGATCGTCAGAGAGGGAAAAACAAAACATCGTCATTTGAAAAGTCGAAGATACCGCGCGCAGATCGGTCACGGGGTTCGGAATTGCATGAAATTGTTATGCAAGGTCCAGCTGAATGCTTCATAGAATCCACATCGACACACGAGGAAGTTGATGTGGATGAAGTGAAGGCAAGACATAAAACGCACAAAATGGCTGCAGCCACCACCGGTGGTTATCCACGAATTTCCACGGAGGATAATCATTCTCGTTCTCGTCCAAGTCCTCGTGATCATACCCGCCGACAATCACAATCATCATCTGGAGAATCAGCAGTAGAGGCCACTTGTACTCGTGAAACGTGTCATGATTGTTGATTGATTCGATAATTATCACATATCGGGAAAAACTCAACCAAATTATAACAAGGAAAAGTCTAAATGCAAAAATTATATTTGAATGTATAGAAACTTAATTATTCTTCCTTTTCCAAGTCACGATTGTTATTTATGACCAAAAATTCTGTACTGACACTCTCTGTGTATTTTCTCATGTAATGGAATGAAGAAAAAAAAAAAAAAAGAATTTATCTTCAGAAGGAAAAACATAAATAAAATGAAAAGTTGCTAAAAAAACACGGGCAATTAATATTTCTTTTCACATATTTTGTTATTCGTTTTCTTGTTCTTGTTCATCTTTTATTACATATAAATTGCGCCACGCTTCTCTACAATTTCCACCACGTTTTGTTTTTGTTTTTCATTTATCTTCCCACATATATTCCATATCTCGCGACGTTAATATGTGTTTCAAATGATTCGTACCAAAGTTGGTCTACACTAAGAAAAATAAACAACGTCGAAAGGTACTAATGAGTTACAAATGATAATAAAAATAAAAAGCCTCTTGCACGATTCAGCGTTTTCGGTCCAAATTCTTACTTTCAGCTATGATCAGATTTGTTTATATGCATATATACTCATATAGATAAAATACGTGATCGACGTACATCACGGGGAGCCATTGTTATACTTAAATATTACTAGTAGTGTTCACTTTTTTTCTCAATTTTAATCCTTTATTTATTTGTTTTGTCAACTTCCTCACAGACATGCGTAAAATCGCAAACATGCAGTTATCCGCAATCTTCTTTCTTAATTTTTTTGTTTATCTTATATTTTTAAATAATTACAAAAATTCTTTTATATTCTTGCCATACACATCTATGTTTTCGTCATTAAGCCTAATATAATACAGAAGTTTCAAATTATCATGTTTCTCTTTCCCCCCCACGCGTTTAGTACGCTTTCTCTCATTGTTTATGACGTTCCCTTCCATTTAGGTGCTCTTGCAAAAAAAAGAAAAAAAAAACGACATCGATCACTGTCGGAGCATCTTCCATTTTATCTCATATATGCGTGAATAAAATACAAGGGAGATTAGAATTATGTACAAATATGTATAGAATAGTTTAATCGTGCTTACAATCTTCATTAACCTTACTGTCTCTTTTTCTCTTTTTTACCTACTTATTTTTTTGTTTACCTCGAGAGGGGAGGATTACGTTGATAAATAAAATCATCACATAAATGCAATCTATTTTCACATTTTTTCATTGTTTTTTCTTTTGTAGTTTGTCAACTTTCACACATCTCACCCAAAAAACAAAGAGGAAAAAATCAAAACTAAATTTGCGCAAAGAAATAATCCTTAACATTATAGAGAGAAATATACTCAAAAAATGAAATCAAAAATTAGTCCAATTGCACCATTGCATGACGTAAAATTTGACGCGTACGTCGTCTTCATTACATTAAACGATAAAAAAAAATTTATTTGTCAAGAGAAGAAAAAAAGCCCTGGGCCTATCAAATTGTACTTCATGAATCACGACGATTCATTGTGTCTGTGTTTGCACATTTATACTATGGGTGTTAGGTCATCCTATCAAATTAGATGTTCGTTTCTTTACGTAGCATGAAGAAAAAAGACAACGAAAAGATATACTAACGAAATTCGAAATAAATCATATTATCTCATAAATAGAAAATTAAATCATTTTCTTTTTGTTCTTCTTTTTCCTTCAGTTTAGTTTCATCTTACATTTATATATTTATCTTTTTTTTTTTCAAGAATAACTCTGTATTCTATGCAAAATGTTCGTCCAATATTGATAAAGAAGTCGGAATTAATCGTAGTCTTCTTAACTAATGAGATATCAATTAGACTCTCGCTCATTCAAATGAGATTTTACAATGAAAGTTCATTTCGATTTTCTGCACTGTCATTTCTGAGAATTCCAACTATTTTCTTATGTTAACACTGACTTCTTATGATGTCGATAGCACTTACAATCCCAACGAAAAGAAAAAGAAAAAGAAGAGAGAAAGACAAATGAAAACGTCGACAATAATGCATCTTGTCTGAAACTATGGTGAAACAATACTATGATACTATGATGTGACAATCGGAAAATACAACAGTAGAGAGGTGTTATTACAGAAGGACACTTGATGAAAACATTTTTTCTTTTTGTTTCTACTATTTAAATCTTGATTTACAAAAAAAAAAAAAAATTACAGTTAAACAAATATTTATGATAATCAATTACAATAATTGTATTCTATGATTCACTTATAAACTGATGATTAATGTTGGTATGAAACAAATTTTATCGTCGCAGTTACTCTTTTTCTTTTTTAAAAATTTATAATTCAAGCATAATTTGTTTCCATCCTTGATCATATTTTTGTTCGTTTCATTGAGAAGATAAATAATAATATTGAATCAAAAGCATCTCATTTGTTATTTTCTTTTCTTCCTCTTCCACTTCTTTTCTATCACTCAATCTCTTCTTTCTCTCCTCCTGTTTCTTGTTCTCTCACATTTTTTTTTCATTTATTCATTCTTACTAGCATTCAGTTCTTTTTTACTTTTTCATCATTCACATTCGTATTTCTCTCGATCTTCCTTCATTCCTCCCTCGCTACCCCTCTCTTGACACACTATAATTAATTTAGTTCGTAGATATTTAAATTCTACATTGGCAATCCACATATTGCCCGAAGTAAGTTTATAGGCCTCATTTTGTATTTTAAACATATCCTTGTATTTTATTTCGGTATTTTATTCTTTCATTTATTCATTCTTTCGTTTCATTGATTCGCCGTACTTATTGAATAATGATTTTCCACATGTATTGTTTATGCGCGTGATTTATTAGCACTGGTGCGCATACTTGACTCATCATTCCGACAATGTTCACTCACAGACCCTACAACTGCGTCGACATTCACATTGTTAATTATTCCAACAAAAAACCATACAAATATAATTGTTATTGTTTTTTTTTTTCTATTTCATTCTATACGTTGACACATTTCATCTCTTCTATTCCAACTTGAGTTCATAGAGAGATGTTATACACTTCTCTCAGTTGGAGAGTTGATCGATGCTCAGTTAGATTAATACGGAGATTATGCTGTAGTTGTTGATTGTTGAGTCTTATTGTAGTCAAAGTGTGTTGTTATTTAGAGGCCTGGCTCGAAAGGTCACCTATGATTCGTATTACTCTGATCATTCATATCGTAAAGCACCTGAGCAATTGTCCTCGATGATTCAACATTGCTCAAAGCCACACCAGCCAAATGTGGTTCATATGCTCGAAGATGTCTGCAAAATAAGAAATGAATTAAAAATAAATTCTGATTTGTTATGAAATATTATATATGTTTTATAAACGGAGGTAATTTTATGGAAAATGTGAAGGACTATTAATGGCGATGCAATTAAAAAATTATAACTTCATCAGAATTGATACTGATTAATATTATTTTCATCACATAAAAACTGTGGTATATTTTCCATTCATTGAGGGTAAACCTCATCGAAATCTGCAGTGAAATTGGTTATATCGCCCGCAGCTTCGAGATGTGACAGAGAATTTCTCACATAGCATTTATAACAATGACGCTGTATATATGTTTGTCTGAATCTTGGTTTTTTTCGAAATTATGTTTATACGTTTATATTATAATGGGGATCATTCAGCACAGCAGTGTTGATTGGAATGAAATGTGTAAAAATAACAAGGAAATGTCCGCATTATCCTGAAACTTTCTATCATGTGTGTGTGCAAGCAATTATTGACTCATTTATAAATTTCTCTATTGAAAATCATATTTTCGTTATTTATTTCATGTACTATTTCACCATTTGCCATAATTCGTTCCGAATTTCGATAGATGACGCAAAAGATTCGTTGCCAATGAGGAATGATACTTTTCCTTCTGATGTCTCTTACAAATAGCTGAAGAAAGAAGACAGAGGCAGACAATGAATTTTAAGGCTCAACGTATTTTCGCAGCAGATTTCAAGGGAAAAACTCTACAACAAAGTTTGGAAAGAAAACACAAAATGGTTCTTGTATACTCTTGAGATCTAACTTCCACCTATCTACTTTCAAGAATATGTGGTTGGAATAAAGAAAAACATCCGTAATTTGAAGAAGTCATGCTGATTGAAAAACTTTCTGTTCTGAGCATTCCCTCGACTTATTTTTTCACGAAATTCCATTATTGAATAGCTAACAATGACCACAAAATGTGTGAGAGTAACTTTGTGGGTGAAGAAGGTGTAACTTTATGTTGCAGGTACCCTGTGATCGAATTTTCATAATGCATTTAATCGCAACTACATTTTTCGAGACAATTTTTTTCGTTCCTGGTAGAGCGCAAAAACCAATGATTAATGAGCAGGATTTCAACACGTGGTAATCTACAATTACTGTCGCAACTTTCGAATGTAGCATCTTCGTTTCTCTATCCAAAGTGGATTTTTTACAGTCATTTTGTCATAATTACACTAGAAATACATACAGAGATGCGAAATTCCGTTCGTGAACACACTCAAAACTGGGTTTGATCAATAAATTATGATATTCCAAATTATGATGAACTCATAAGTCGTTTCGAACCTTTCGCTTCCATAACTCGATAAGCACGCGCGTATTCTCCACATTTTGATTCCATGAAATGTAAGAACGAAAAGATGTGAAAATTGAATCAAGCAGATACTTGGCCAAAACAATATTTATTCACATTAGAGGAAAGAATAATCCATCGCAAAATGTAGAAGTTGACGTTGACACAATTTTGTTCATAATTTATAATTCTGCATTCCCAATGTTCACCAGTTTACACGGCTTCGGATAATCTATCATAAGTGCGACATGAAAACCTAAAGAATTGATTGACATGGAATTGTTGTCATACGTAACGTTCATGATCGAATCTCTACTTTATTTTGGGAAATAAATTTTTATAGCGGTTTTCTATTCACATGAATAAATGGACAATGGTATGTTTTGGTATTACCAACTCACTATATCATGGAGATAACGCACATTTACACATAAAAATATTTCAATCTTTATAGATTCACATATCCATAAGGCATAAGAAACAGTTCTGAAGAATGATTGATGAATACAACCATTCGAATATTTGAGACATAGCCATTCGTCCGTAACAATGATAATGATATATCAATACCAGATAGTACTAATAACTTTAACGTTGCCACGAATTAACATGAACGTCATACTTGGCAGAAAATCCTGCACCTTCGATAAAGCTCAAGAAAAAATAGAATGCAAATAATGTAACATTTCCGTTAGATAACTCTGAATGAAAATAATATTGAATAATAACTTACCGTCTTCCATGTGCAGAGTATATGACTAGGTTTCTGAGAATTAGAGCTGCCGTCAGGCGAATACTTTTCGTTACAGGACCCTCATTATCATCCTGTAAAAGAAGATTCATATATCATTCATACACTTTTCTTATAAATACTTGTAATCATTGGATGGTGAACAATACACCACGATTGAGTGAAAATGGAAATAAAAAAAGAAAACAATTCGACAACCATTGAATTTTTTTTGTGATTTTCTTCTATCTTTGCAAAAGAGACACATAAAAAAAATTCGTGCACACAATATATGCTTCGAAGACTTGTTAAAATTCCAAATGAGTTATGTAATGCATGCGATACTATTATTATAAAACGAAAATTGAAAAAAAAATATGAATGAATTTAATAGAAAAACATGGAAAAAAAGTGTGTTGAAATTCGAATGATGAAATTAATTGTTTCTTCTTCTGATGATCGTGTGCACATACAAAAAAAATCACACTCACACACGAATGAGCATTAAATTACGTGGGGCGGAAAAAGAACTGTAACGGAGCTCTGACAAATGTTTAATTACAATTTCATGTTAAAAAAATTATAATATATTCTAATGCTAATGATCATATATTTATTTGTACGAAAGTGAATCAATCAAGCAATGACGAGGAATATTAAAATGAATTGTACATATATGACATGCAAAAGCAATTGTAGATCAATAATAGAGTCAGAATGGGAAATTCATGCAATGCATGATAAAGCTAAAAACGACATCGATAAAACAATGAAGGCGACACAATTCTCTACGATGTTTTTGTTTATTTATTTATTTTTTTTTTTTTTTCTGTGACTCGTATAGCGTTTACCTGTTCTGTCGGAGGATTTTGACCAGATCGGGGAGAAGAAGAACTCGCGATAGTGGCAGCCGGCTTGCTTGGCCTTTGCTGCATTACCAAAAGAACAAGAACAATATTCCAGGGTTACGTTTTTTCTATCTAATTATTAATATTTTTCTTTGTCTTTCATACAGGTAAAATGGATAAACGGGCGACAAGTAGTTTTGTTGGAAATATGAGCGAAAGTTGCGTCGTTTTTTGGATTAATATAGGATTTTTCAGCAACATTCCATAAAATTAATTCATTATCAAGTGTTTGCTATAACATTAGATAATAATAATAATGATAATAATAACAATAATAATAATAATAATAATAATAATAATAATAATGTTAGCTCTGTGTACTTCGATTTTGTATAGAAATTTTTTTGAAGAATAAATAACCATTTTGAAAGATTCAATATCACACCGAAAACCGTATAGTCCTATTTCACGTTTTTGATTAAGACATAATATATGTTCATATTCAAAATAGAAAATTGAGTTAAAAATATAAATATGGGTTAAACATTTGGTTTACTTTCTCAGTTTCACGAATTTCACATCAAAATAAAATATTTACCATCAACTCTTTTGGATTAACAAACTCGAGTGCATGCCTCTTTATTGCATGAAATGCGGCATTTGGTGCATATCCAGGATGATGGGGTGGTGTTGATGGCGTTGACGTCGATACTTCGGATTTCCCCGTGCTTGTCAATTGTTTTCTTCTCATGGCCATGGTCTATATTGAAATTGGGATCGAAAACAAAAAATAAGAATCATAAAAATTCATGTTATTTGGTTTTTTTTTTTTATTATTATTGGAGTTATTATGAGAGAAAATTTGTGGAAATTTTTTTTCTTGCAGCTATACGATCAAATTTCAATATCTTGAATATGAATTCCGCTCGCGCGATCCCGAATTTATTTAACATTATATGGATTTCTTCCAAACTTCGTTTCCGCGACTTGGATCGAGGTATGTTATACCCCCGGTCGAAAGATCGGCGATACATCATTTTCTTGACATAAAATCCCCGTAAATTCATTATCATTATATCTAAAATATTGATTGGGATGGTATTGCGTGGGGTTTGTTGTCACTCGGATTTTTCTTTTTCTTGAATTTATTTACAAGACGATTATTGATAAGCATAACAATCCTGGGATTTCAAGGAAGTGAATTTTCGACCGTGGTATCTCCGGATTTAATCCGTTAATTTTTACCGCACACCACTATATCTACTCCGTATTAGACACAAGTTGCGCAATTTTACAGTAAAATAAAAAATTCCAAGTTATAATATTATGCCACCAAACAAACACAAATTTGAATGAAGACCATGCATAAGAAATTTAATTAAGCTCGCTGAGAATTGTTCACCAAAAAAAAGAGAAGGTTTCACCTTCAACGATTGATAATCAAACGCAAACTGGAAAATTACATATGAAGCGTTTAAAAAAATAAATCTTACATCAGCATGGCAGTGTCGATCATAAAGATGAGTCATGAGTGAAAATCTTCGTCGTTTGAGTCCATCACAACTTGCCCAAAGACATAAAATTTCATCAGGGCCTGTTGGGCAATGTGCTTCACAGACATGAAGATAAACTTCATGAGCTGTTTTAAATTGTCGCAAACAACCACGCCATTCACATAAATACGCATTTGGATCAATTTTAATAGTAATAGTCTTGCTCTCTGCTGCTTGCGATGACTGCTGCTGCTGGTGTTGTTGATTACTCGTCGAGGGTTTACTATCATTTTCTGTCGATGTAGACGTTGTCGATATGGATATGGTTGAATTAACATTTTTCACAATTTTGACCGGTGACGGTTTAACATTAACAACTGCAATAGCATGTGAAGTTGCTGCGGCTTGATGTGGCGTCGTTGGACGAGTAGGCGGTGGCGTTGATGCTGGTGTCGGTGTAACAACACGTGACGGAACACTTCCAGTCGCATTGTGACATTGTTGTGTCATTGCAGGAATAGTAACAGTAACAGTATTCGTATTTGTTTGAGCTATTGAACTATTAACAATAATGGAAGTTTGTGGAATAGCCGCTGATGTTGGTACTAATGGCGGTGGAATATTTCCCAATGCCGAATTTTGCATAATTGGACGTGGTACTTGCGTTACAACAACTTGTTGTCCTTGCGGTGTCATTGCAACGACTTTTTGTGTACCTTGTTGCGCAGCCGATTGCGGTTGTAAGATGATGATCGTTTTAGCCCCAGTGCCCTGTTGTTGTGTTGTTTGCGCAACCAATACAGTTTGCGCTTGTCCTTGAACCAATGCAGTTTGTGATTGGGCTAATACATAGTTTTGTCCCGGTACACCACCCGACACGACATATTGCAATTGTCCACCAGCGCTTTGCTGTAGTAAAACTTGCGGTTGTGATGTATTCGTCCGTTTTACTTGACCTGGAATGATTACTTGATTGTTTGTTTGTATCGCTTGTTGAACGACTATTTGCCGTGGTGCTGCAACAATTAACTGTTGAGGCTGCGTCTGAACTTGAATTTGCTGTTGAGTTTGTATTTGTTGTTGAGTTTGTATTTGCTGTTGAGTTTGTATCTGCTGTTGAGTTTGTATCTGCTGTTGAGTGTGTATTTGTTGTTGTTGTTGTTGTTGTTGTTGTTGATGCGTTCCTATTTGATTGATGAATCGTGGCTCTTCTTTTATCAATGACGGGGGTTCTTGTTTCATTGGTTCATCAATGATATCCATGTCGTCTTCGATGCAATCTGCAGCCAGCGCGGCGTAAAGATTGGCTGCTGTTGATGATACTGTAGCTTTTTCACCATCTTTATCGTCATCTGGCTCCTCGGATTTTACACTCGATAATGTGGATTCTACGGGTGCGCTATCAACATTCGCATCCGGTGACGTTGTGCCATTTGAATATTTTTGTTTTTTGTTCGAGCCATTTTCTTCCGAATCCGATAAATTTCTCTTTATTCCTCTCGGTGCTTCTATTAATGCATCATCTGATGACACTTCAGTTTGTGAAATATTATCTTCGTCATGTTCTATTTTAATTTTAATATCAGTTGATTCTTTCAACACTTTTTTAATATGATTTTCCATTAAATCAATACCTTTATCGCTAATTGAATTTTTCAATAATACACCATTCATTATCAATTCTTTGTCGACTTTACGCTCTAATAAATCAGCTAGCATCATACTTTGCAGCGGTTTATCTTTTGAACTCATACTTGATGAATCTTTTGACGAGTTGTCATCTTGTACGTCCATTTCCATACTGCTTGGGGCACCGCCATTTTGTAAAATACCCTCGAAACTTGTTAATGAATTTTCTTCTTCGGCACCGACACCAGAACAATCTCGACTACCGCCAATACCACTACTTGACGCTAATGAATTGTTTGTGGAATCAGAATCCTCAGCCATTGGCGTGGAGATAATACGATGACACGTTAATTTATTGATTAAAGTTGTCGCTGTTATTGATGTTGGCGGTCTGCAAATTTTTTGATTCGTATTCATATGATTTTCCGTTATTGTTGACACTGATGTATTTTGCGAAGTTATAGTTTGATTATTTGCATCATTTTCATTCACTTCAGTCTGAAATAATAAAACAAGTGAATGAAAAATAATTGTTCCATTATATGGTATATTAATTTTTTTTATTTTCTCATGTTGAATTGTCTTACCTTCACATCGCAATTGTTGGCGACAATTATTTTGGCTCCATTGAGTCTCTGAACTTTTCTAGCAGGTGTAGATGATGTAATGACTTTTTGCTTCGCGTTGTTGGGTGCCCTTAGCACGACATTTGGCGATTGCGTCGCTGGGATTGCTGCTGGTGCTGTAGGCTGAACACCCCCGGACAACTGTTGCTGAAGCAGCCTCTGTTGTTGCTGACGTTGAGCGACCTATTTATCGTAACATTAGATAAAATTAGGATGTTATAAAAATAACCACATCTGAAACCAATCAATAATTCTTTTGAATAACTCTCCCCACAATTTGTTTGTTCTTATGTATTAGTATGAAAAATAATTTTCTTTTCATCGATGCCTGTAAAAATCCTTAGCATATCAGTCGAATGAATGAATATATAAATTCTTTGCATAATAATTATTTCTTCAAATAGGAAAATTCTTGATAGGTTAAATAGTGGAGTACAAAAAAAAGGATAAAGAATTCGAATGAATAAAAAATTATGGATAGACAGAATACATCACTCAAAATGGAAGGAGAAACCAACTTAAAAAAGGATAAAAAAAATTCAATTATAAAACGGTTGCAGAAAAAAATAGATAATAAACCAACAAACAAACAATCAATGAAAACTCAAACGTAATCAATAAAATACACTCTTATTTAATTTAACGTCGAACATAAAACAAAACCGATAAAGAAATTATCAAAACCATACTCATTATCAATTGTTCTCATACGTATGAGAGAGTGCAAAACAATTATAAGTATATACCAAAATCTATTTACACTGCTCTCTAAAATCAAATTGTCTAAATCATGCTCAAATCATTTTTAACACTCACTTTCATCGTGATGTCAAAAAAAATATGTACCCTTCTTTTTTTTTTTTTATATTTGAATCTCAATCTATAATGGATATACAGTTGAACAAATTGACGCACAAATGAAATATGTTATTACACAACAATACCTGATTATGTGTTATTAGCTGATTGGCACTGTTGCTGGATGCGATGCTAGTAGTAGTAGTAGTAGTATTTGTTACGCAGGCATTTTGGGTAGACACACAAGTCGCAGCGGCGCTGGGCATGCAGTCGCCGCTGACCGTTACCTTTGTAGCCAGCAGGCTTTTTATAATTGAGCTTGATGTGGCACCAACACGATTATCACCGTCCTTGTTCACCAATTGAATTGTAGATTGTTGCTGTTGTTGTTGCTGTTGTTGTTGTGAGCCACTAGCAAGCAGCGCTTGACTCAAGTGCGGATGCGCCACTGACACCTAATCCCACACACCAATTAAAAAAACAAAAAACAAAGGAAAAAAACAAAATAAAAAAAATGCCCAACAATATATACCAGAAATAAAAATTCAATAATTTTGATTCGTTCGAACTAAACTAAAATTAGATTTGTTATCTCATTTTTTTGTCTAATTGTACTACAAATAATATATCATTTATGTATAATATGTGAACAGCCCCATCACCCATGAGAGAATTTAATATTTGTCAATATGGAAGATTACAATTATTAAATTTGAAACCTTGAAAAAAGAATGAATGTGAAAAATGAAATTTACTTTTTACGGGTTGTGATAGTAATTAAAATGACTGTAACTTGATTGAGTGTTCAATGTATCCAGTGTGCAATGTTGACACGAATCAAATACGAGGCTGAAGATTTGTGTCAAATGTAACAAAACATATAGATAAATGGAGAAAGAAACAATACGTATACTTTACTCTACCGCAATAGCTGAGATCATCTCAATATTTGAAAACAAATTAATAAGACAGAATCAAATTTCATCAGCCCAGTTTTTCGTGTACTTCATGTTCGCATTACATATCACGTTGTCGTCGAAAGTATTGTGGATGCGACAGTTCGAGTAATTCAGAGAAACGAAATTAATTATTGTATAATATAATTTTAACGACTGTGTGAGGATTTTTGAAATCGATCTTAACAACACTGTGAGCTGAAAAATTACTTTCCAACGATTAATTATCGTTTTTCTGATTTTCCAGTCGAAATAAATTAGCTATGTCGTCGCTCGATCCCTAGAAAAATTGATGATTGCAAAAATTACCTATGTCAGCTACTGGTGCCGTTACAATAAATAAATAGATTAATGAATAAAATATCAAAAGCGAGAGCAGTGTGTAAACATGAGTGAATAAATAAAAATATTATTTCTGCATTATGATAAATTCAGGGAATGAGAGATATGATGAAGAACCAAGGATAATAATATGATGGTACAGAGAGAGAATCAGAAGAAAGAAATACGAAGAAATAGAGAGAATAAATGACAGTGAGAAAGAAAGAAGGAGAGAGAGAGAGAGAGTGATAGAAAGAGAGAGAGTGATTGTGAGGATTTGGACCCACCTGACTTTTAGAATCAACCTTGGTGACTGTATTCTGAGGTTGATTCTGAAGGGTATTTGAGGATGGTTTTGGTGGGGCTGACAAGTGGGCCTTTAATATAGGAGATGCGGGTGTTGCAACAATTTTGGATGTGTTATCTACGGCCGTGCTATCAGGAATTGGATTTATGGGCGTGACTGTACGCTGTTGTACGGGATGCACCTTTACTGGAGTTGAATTGCTCGCTGTCGTCGGTGTTGTTGTTGAAATCGTTGTTGTTGATGTTGATGGCGATGATGAAGAAGAGAACGATGCTGTTGACGATATTACATTCATTGGAACGGAGTTTTGGCTCGGATAAGTAATTGGCGCAGGTGTCGCGCGCACACGTATTCCCTCGTAGTATTGTGTACCTGTATTTTCGCTCCTCGAAGGATTTGGCCCAATTGTTCCACCAAACACTGACCTACGAGAAAAGAAGGAAAATAAACGAATGGAATTTGGAATTCAGGCATGAGAATCATAATGAAGAACTGTTGTGGTAATTCTGTCATGACTTCAAGTTCTCCAATTAAAAATTTTCCAATTTAAATAAATATTAGTTTAGTCGTGACCATTTACTTGTATTTTTGGACTGTATTATACCCCCTCTCATAAAATCAAACATGTTATACACCATTATTGCTATCTGTTGTCAGTACTATCAGCGGAGTTCACTTTGATCTAATGTTCTACCGTGATTCCAATTTTGACATTCATATTTAGTAAGGTGGTCGGAGTGAAGGCAGGCATGGTCCAGTGTAGTTTATAAATTTGATGGATTATGAATGTATTGAGGAGAAACAGAGAAGAATTCGAAGAGTCCACGGACAGTAACCGAATTCACAAGCTGATAATGTGTGGTCGAGCGCTATCAGTAAAGCTCACTTAGGCTGTGCGACATTTCCCAAGCACGAGCCTCAATAAATTAATCCCCGTATTGAAATTATCTATTGTAACAATGATTAAAGAAGTATATTTTCATATTGATAATACAAGAAAGTGGTTAAACGCGTGAATATCTTGTGGCATCGATGGAAAAGTAGAATTGGTTTGGCTTTCGCAATTTGTTTATTGAGCTTCATCACATTTTGTGGGTGCTCATTTGTGGATGCCATAGTAATAGTTAACGAGATACAATTGAAATATATGAAGACTAAAAATTGCAACCCCTTGTCTGTTAACGTAGTTCAATATGAATGCCGAATTGGCTACGAGAAAGAACGTGAAATTTGTCCGCTCGACCTTCATTCATTCGGTAAAGTATCCGAGCTGAGATGGAAACGTTGCGAATTGGAAACCTGTGTGTGGATACCCAATTTTCCCTCTATTTTTCGTTATTGTAATGTCGATTGATACTTTCCTTCAAATGGAAATTTGAAAAATAATCAGAAACCAAATACGGTTTGGTGAAAATTTAAGGAATGATATTCTCTTTCCTCCAAATTGATGGAGAAAAATTGGCGAGACTATTCGCACCAATCAAAGGTTCACACGAGTGACCCGTGACAATGCTAAAAAAATACTTCTATTGCCGAACCCTCACGTGTTAAGACAATCGTCAATTTTTGCGATACATATCATTTATAAAATATTTGATTTGATATATACATGTGTTGTCAAACGTCCACAATCATATAGACAGTATAATTATATACAGAATATATATATACTATGTATATATATATATGGTTCTACAGTCAAAGCAATTGGAACTTATTCATCGTCATGGCAATTCAGAATTTGTCAACAGAAAAATCATATATTCTTACCTGACACATCGTGGAAAGTGTAATGGCGCAATGACTCCACGCCTCCCAATTTTCGTACAATAACCCAAATACTTTTTGTACAATTCTTCTTGTTCAATCCTCGCATCTATTGTGGGTTCGAATGTTGCTCGCAACCAACCCAACGCAAATTGTTCATTCTCTTGAATAATTTGTTGATGTGCATGTTGTTGTTGAAGCGATGCAACAGCCTCAGCTGCTTTACTCGCTGCGGCTTTTGACAATGGTGTAGCAGGAGTTGTTGGTCGTGATGGCACAGGACTTATCGATGTTGGTGTACCACTACTGGCATTACCACCACCATTAGCCATTGGTGTGGCCACCAATTGCGTTGACATTGTTGTGATCGTTGACGTAGTAGTCAATGAAGTGGTTACAGTCGATGAATTTAATGTAATGGACGACGTGGTGCTAGCATTTGTTGTTGATGAATTAACTGTAGAATTATTAGTATTATTGGTCGTTGTTGGATTGGCGGTTGATGATAATGTCGAAACTGTTTCAACAACACGCATTAATATACATGCTTTCGGGCCATAGCTTTGTGCTTCAACAGTGACGAGTGCAACCAGAGTGTCAATGGCACCACGTACCCGCGCGACGCTCGTGCACGGCCTCTCACCCAATGATGTCAATGCGTAAAGACACTCTAATGTGTAAACAAGCAATGCAATATCGCTCAATGCCAAAAAACGGCATATCATATCATAAACATTGTCATTTAAACCATACGTTACAATTTCTTCATTGCTGTCCTGTTGGCTTATTTTATTTAACACTTCCAAACACGATATAACAATGAAACGATCCGATGAATCGACACCATTTGATACACACGATAATATACCACTTGTTATTCTATCACCAGCGTCTTTTAATATTATTTCATTGGCAATATTACCGAGTATATCGAATCCGAGCTGATGTAAATTGCTCCATCGTGCGCGCACGCATAATAATACAAATCGCAAAAAACAACGATTCCTACCAAGAATAACAGCATTCTCTGGTGTAAAACTTAAATTACGTAATATTGATGCTATTTGTAATACACGTTGCCCATATGGATCTTGTGTGCCCAATGTTCGTCCCATACAAAATAAATCATTGTCTTCATCCTCAAATTTAATTGAATTCTGATTTTGATCGATTAAATTGTTATCATCATAAGTTGAAATGTCAACGATATCGAGTCTTTCACAATCAGCTGTAACACTATCAACTTCCATTGGCGTTTGTTTAGTTTTGTCTTCAGCCTCTTCAATAATTTCTGCTGTCGATTCTTGATCTGCTGTTGTTGTTGCCAGCATCGGCGTCGGCGTCGTAGTCGTCGTCGTCGCCGTCGTTGTTGGCGAAGTTGTCGTTGATCTTTTATTATCACGCTGCTGTTGTTCACGTTTATTTCGTTCACGTTCCAAAGTTTTCCGTCGTGAAAATGTATTTAAACTATTTGATGGTTTTTTCATGAATGTTCTTTCATCAGTGAGATCTAATTCGTCTGTTGTGTCCAATACATCAGACCAAAAGGAATTTATAGAATAATTGCGTACACGTGAATAAACTTCAATGAATAGTTGACGTGTACCAGGTGAATCAAATACACCAGCGTGTGCTAATAAAATATTTACAAGTCGTGGATATTTGTCCAGACGCAATGTGTGTTTTCCTTCATTAGACAATAATGTACACACATTTATTGCAAAATCTTGCTCATTTGGTAATGGCGATAGCAACGATAATGCCAATTTATCATAATTCGATGGCTTGTAGAGATTAGATGACAATCCATTGTAGTCCCGAAGAGATTCTGTAGCAGAAAAAAACAACCAAATGTAGAAAAAAAAAAAAATAGGAAATCTTAATTTAAATAGATACGGAAAAGATAAGTATTCAATTAGAATGTATTCAAGGCAAAATAAACGCCAACATTACATTTGTTAATTCAAATGTGACGTCGCAACTCGTGTCTGAGGTGAATCACATTAGAGAGGGAATGCATCGTCGTATTCGAGGTATGGAGTCGGTTCGCGCGTGTGAGGAGAGACCGCGTGCGGCGTAAGCCACGTTGTTGAGATAGGTCAGTTAGAAGAATGACGATAAACATAGGAAGGCTACTCTATCCGGATTGTGCAAGTGACCCAGATAATACATGGAAACAGATGGGAACGTACACGGGGTGTTACAACTGAAAATTTACATTCGGTTGAGATCAGATAATCTAATTTTTTTCGCAATTTTCTATCGTTTTTCATACACGAATAAAAAAAAAACGACACGTACAGTTGCCTGTCTTTTTTGATCGCCTATTCGAACACTGCATTGTTGGAACTGACATGGAATGCTGGAATTGTGATAGTAGTGTTATTATTCTAAATCGTTTCATCTAGAAAGTGAGTGAATATATCAGAAATACAATGACAGTCTAATTTGTTAGATTTCAATGGAAATTTTCGATAAAATTTTTAAAAGTCCACTCGAGTATCTCAATTTCGGGGAATGATTTTCTCAATTACTCTTGTACATGACTCATGGATTTTCATATCAACGGTAGAACATTTGGAACTCTGAACCAAAATGACGACTTTGTCTGTCAGAGAGTTATAACCAGGATAAGATTGACATTCGCGAAATTTTCATTTTTTGATTTATTGCATTTGGAACAGTAGTTGTTTTTGACGATAAAAAACAAGTTTTAGTGTTCGAATGCATGTGAACACTCTACAATAATTTCAACATATTTTTAATCCGGAACTGAAATGAATTGGTTCTTGCTATGTTTCTAATGAATTCACTCGACAACTGTTTGAATGATAACTGTATCATTTAATTGCATTGTTCTCATTACAATTTTTACATTACATTCACGGTAAACGGTCATAATCAAGATAATAAAATGATACAAGAAGACAATAATATAAAATATACTACAAACAATAAATATCCATTGTTCTATGCTAACAACAATTAAATGATCAGATGGCCAAATAAAAATGTATTTCTTTCTTTTGTCATGTAGAATACGATGAGAAACTAAGAATAAAATTGGCGACCTGACCAGATTTAGAGATGCTGTTGTTCATAGATAACCACAATAAATCACCATTTCGCGACCCAGGCGACGTAATTTGAAAGAAATTGAACGAAAAATACAAACAAAAATGCGAAAATTGCATTAATTATCCTTCCATTCTTCCTTTCTTACTCGTTTCCGAGCCAATATCGATTCACGCTACTACTACACCTATCTTTCTTTTTTTCTCTGACAACATTCTGATTACTGCATTACCATAAATATAACTTCACTCAGTATACCTCCACTATAATTTCCTTTTCCCTCTCTCAAATTGCGACTCCGTGCTGGTGAATGAAAAAAAAAACGGAACACTTAAAATGAGAAGAAAAAAAAAATAACGAGAAAAAAAAACCACAAACCTGTAACATTGTGTTGATGATGATTGTAAGTGAGTGGCACTGAATGCAACGATCTCGCCGACCACTTTCGATGCCTCGAGTCTTCATCATCATCATCCGCTTGATGTCCATCTTCACCAAGAAAATGTACCTTCTCGTATCGATCGAGATATCTGCATAAAAAGTAAAAAACAGAAATTAATATACAAATCCAACGACATGATTGAACTATATAAGATTTATAAAATGCAAAATTGATGAACTTTATATTAAGAATTGGAATTTATTTTCGGTCTTTCGACTGGTGATGGAACTACTTCAAGAGGCTGTTACATACGTTTTGCACAAGGTAGAGTAGGATAATTTATTACATTCGAATATGATATCAAGATTCTATCATGAAATTCATAAAATTTCCAGTATTATTCCTTCAACAGATACTCTAATGATAAACAATAAGCCAATTGAAACTCAGTATGTGTTTGTTTCGTGACGTCATTTTCAGAAGTGGTATCAGAAATATACCAGAGAGTATTCGGCCGATTTGAGGGAAACTTTCAAAAAATATTCTTGAAACTATGATCGAGATTTTTTTCATGTCCACCTTATAGATGAAATATGAACCCATAGTCCTGCTGTCATTCGATTCAAATTCTGTCGTTAAAATAAACACAATGAAATAAATCTGTTAATTTTCTGTAAAACATTATTTTTTATCTTAGAAAAATATCATCAAATTTCACATTTTTCACCCTGCAAATGTATAAACCCTATTGAGTCTATGATAAATGAACTGTGGCGTGTAATAATTATATCACGATTTCATGTGCGACATTTCAACGCATGCGGTCCATTAGGCATTAATTAACTTATATTCACAGTGATTATGGCTCTGTCGAATTTTACAATTTTCAATTGAAATCTTGAGATAACATAGTCAATAACTAACACTATCGAATGAAAATCTTGTTGAAAAACTTATTTCTTCACCCATATACATATGTGATAACCCTTAAATTCTCATATGGTTCAACATTATTCGAATTGCTAAAAATTAAATCATAAATAATAATGTCCTGACCGATATTAGATTGTGTGTGGTGTACCGCGTGTGTGCAACTTGGAATCATTACATGTTAATGCGTCAGGTCGTGAGTAAGAGAGTCCACTGCCCCCCCTTCCATCTGGCCCCTTCACCCCCGCGGTTCGGGTAAGCCACGTGACTATGCCGTCGCGACGCCGGCAGCATGAATGAATCGACAGGGTCGTAGTAACGCACGTGAACGTGTCCGTGAGACATCAGGATGGCGAACACAAGAGAGGATGGGTGGGAGGAGGTGAACAAAATGAGGCAGGGAGAGAGGGAATTGAAGGTGGTGAGATGGAGGGAGGAAGCAGCAGCAGCAGCAGCAGCAGTAGCGGGCTGGTGACGCTTCGTATACATTGCTGCTTAGTTGCCGACTTCTGCCATCAGTTCATTCACCCTTACATATTCCAAGGTCACGCGCGCATTCTCCTGATTTTCAACGTCGGAAATGTTTTTCATATTGATTAGGCTTGTCTGTGGTTTCATTTACTCATCATGTCATACACCCCTTCAGTGAATCACTTCGTGTGATTCATATATTTATCCAACTAATGTTTCTTTGAAAGAGATTGTGACTAAAGCTTTGTAATTTATCTACAGTTATATTTCATTTGTGAATGTAATGATTGAGATTGTAGATTGAGATTAGATCGAGAACTTTTATTCGAGGGGGATAATTATTGAAACAGGTGAAATAAGATAGATATTTTTACAATTTTTCTTTTTGGTGGGATTCAATTGGTTGAAAATTTATTCCCAATTATATATGAAATATTAGACATTTATTGGCGTACATTTGTATGAGTTTTTATAGAAAAATGTGGAAGATTGTAATAAATATGATGCTGCTAAGTCTCGATAAAAAAAGAGAAAAATAGATTGTGACAGTATAAGTCGTTATAAATTGTAGTTATCGTTGAGCGAATAGGTATCGTGATATATTGAACAAGCTAATTACCATCGTGAATTAGCAACACAAATGACTGTTAAATGACAATCTTAAAAGCAGAAGAAGTCTTGAGTTTTCTTGACAATAATCACATTGATTCGAAGCTTTTATGTGAAGGAGTTATTCAGTCGAGAGCATTAGTTTTCAAGTAACCAATGCCAAAGTTTCAACGGGAATTCCACTGTTGTGAAAAAGGGGTTGAAGTTTTCAGAAGATATTTGTTGACCTTTGCGCTCTTGATATAAAACTTCTATAATTCCCATACTCTTCAAATTTACATGGAATGTCATTCTTTTATACACAATAAACAATTTGTACAATAGAACAGGAAAAAACTGAAATTATAATTCTTTTATCTATCGCAGCGATCGTGACAAACATTAATCAAATTTGCTTACCGAAGATATATTTGTTTCAAGCCAACACCACTGTTAACGCATCCAGATGGCAAGTGAAACTGCTCGCACAATGATGACCACTCGTTCCTTGTATTAACCTGAAAGAATACAAGATAATTAATAACGAGAATGAAAAATTAACTTATTCGAACGAATGAAAATAATTTTATATCAATGCCAGGTGAAGCATTTTATATCAATGCCAGTTCGTTGTTTCCTTCAACTCCGCCTATATTTAGTTGGAAATTATTCCACCCGTGCCACCTATACATATTCTAATGAGATATAGAATAATTAAATGTAGATAAAACATTCTTCAGTAAACACAATCATTGACAATCAATTAATATTATTGATACGATGAATTTTCCAATACGATGCTGCTCTCGAGCATTCCATTCTAACACATGGAAACTAATAATAATAATTATTATTATTATAATAATAATAGTAATAATAGTAATAATAATAAAATCATCAATCTTATCTGAACAAGAAAAAAGTTTTATGATGACATCATGTAAATGATAATACATCATTCTATCCAACTCTGTATTTAGTTTTAACTTCATTTGCACGATTCAACGACGGTTGCCTATCAATTGAGATATAAAGTGAATAAATGAATAAACAAATGGCCATCTCTGAGAAGTATAATTTTCTGCAATCAATTGCAATCAGTGACTTGAAAAATCGAATGAACCATCACCTCTACAAGTTAAAATCTGTGACAGAGTCAAAAGTAAAATGATTGCATAAATAATTTAAAAAAAATATAATTATTTGTAAAAAACAAATAAACGAAAAAATTCTATGACAAAATGATATGAAGACCTATCACATTATTGAACTCTGTATTGTCTCTTGATTTCATCTGAATCATCCACAGATACGTCTACCAAAATCGGATAAACAAATAAACAAAAATTTGCAATTAATATATTTCAATATAAATAAAAATTATAGAGAAAATTCTTGGATCCAATTAACTCTATTTTACGAACTTAATTCCTGCCCGATTGAAGACGGGAAAAAAAAAAAGGAATTTCTCTGTATAGGAAACTGATCCGGACGATAGCAATGCGACAAATGAACGCACGTGGATGGCACAAGTGTAGTATTATAACAACTCTCGTAGGCCCATCGCACGCGCGACTGACAGTTTTGAGTCAGCTGATCGTCCGCGGGTGTACAGAGAACCACCAACAAACAGAGACAGATTGAGAGGCTCGTGAGAGTCCCGAAGGCGGGGAGGGGAAAACGTAACGCCCAGTTTGTTGAAGGCCAAGGGAACGGGGGCGAGCGCAAAGATAGTGAGACCGAAAGAGTAGTTGCCGGGGGGAAAAGAGGGTGGTGGTGTGTATAGAGGGCAAGAGTAGAAGAGGGACAAAACGCGACGCGCGGTCTGTGCCGTCGTTGGGTGATCAGCTGATCGGAGAGCTTACTTCATCGTCCCGCGCGCGCTCGTTTCTGCATGTTATATGTGTATAGTGTGTTCGCGTATGAACGGCGGGACACTCTTCGTTTACACGTTAGATAAAATCCCCCTCGACTCAATCAGCCTCACGTTTGATATATTTCCAAGTCCAGTCAAATAGTACTACCTTGAGTCAAAGACAAATTTGGGCGGAGATGACAGATTGTCCTTTAGTAAACTCCAGATTCCAGTTAACCCTCTACAGAACAGGATTTACAGTCGTTGTGACATTTCTTTTTTCTTTCTTTTTTCAAACGCTTCCAAACTTTTGTTTACTTGATTATATTTATATATTTATGTCGGATTGTCGATTTTTGTTTACTCCCAGACTTTATTTACTGCTCTTTCTCAGAATAGGATTTATGAGGGAAAGGGAATAAACATAGATTCTTTGTGTCAAGTGTTTATGTTCCAAACATGACACCATGAGTGGCGAAAAATCAAATATAATATAATGAAGGTTTCTCACTGCACATAGCTTGAGTTTGTCATCAAAGCTCTGAATACATATCTTCTTACTGCTTCTTCAGATAAGAAGAAAATTGAAAAATTTCGTTAAGTATTTGTATGTCTAAGTCCGCAACCATATCCCAATAATTTCAGTTTGGCATATCGTGTATACGCGTTGAAAAGATCGAATCACCATAAAATTTGGAATCAATGACTCCGACCGACCACCTCTATAATGAAGTGTACATCATAATAAAATCAATGCTCGATGATGTTACACAGGCTATTGCACGACGTATGATTCGGAACAGAGATACGGAAGAATCTAAAAAAATATGAAGAGACAAATTTTATGTCACCCGAAAATTGTTGGTGCATAATTATGTTCAAGTCACGATATTGATTGAGTTTCGTTGAGTTTTTATCACAATTATTCAGAAGCATGTTTGAAAATATCTTTCACAGTTGGACATTTAGCTCAAGTATCACTCTTGTTTCCACCACATAATAGTCGAAGAAGTCTTTGTTCGAATTTATCCCTGTCAAACGTCCCATAAGATTTAATACGAAAAGTAAGAGAACAAAAAGAAAAAAAGATTGCACACCCTTCAATAATAATTTCCATCAATTTTAATAGACAAAAACTTTTATAAGTGAAACTGTAGAAGTTAAGTTTTTAAATTATCTGGGATAATAGACAATGAAACGACAGACTAGTTGGTTCCGTTAGTTTATAGTCACTACTGTTTATAAACATTTGTTTTGGGAAAACGATGGTATGGGATCTGCCACGGTTAACAATGCTGCTTGATCCACACTGCAAAAATAATACAACCCAATTCTACATGTAAACATTAAAGTTCAGATTATATTTATATGTCACTAGAGTAGTCAATTATCAATTAGAAGCAAGTTGTTTCAACTATTACAAACAGTTTGATGATCATGAGAGAATTGTGTGACAAATGTATTGATCGAATGCAGAAAAAATTTTAACAAAAAATTGTTTCATTCCACAACTTGAACATTCTCGGTAGAATAGATTTGAACAATAAAGTTGTTCATAACACTTAACTGCCTCCTCTGTTCCAAGGATAATCTTGGCATTCTGATTCTTCGGAATTAAATACTTCTGAATCATCAAAGGCAATAGGAAAAATTTTGCATGTGAAAGTATTACTTGCAAAATACATGGCAACACTATATCCCATAACAGTTTTAAAAAATTATTCACAATCAACCGTAGTTGATAGAAAATTTAGACAATAAGATTTGTTTCATTATCGCCCATTTCTAATTGTTATATATTCATCATTTGTTCTTGAAATTCCAGAAAGAATCGTGTTGATTTAGGGAAGAAACACACACGACGTGTATCAGAAAATTATTTACATGTAAACATTTTCACCACATGTCGTCGCGATCTTCTCGGAATATCATCAATTTAAGTAGAAAGTTTACCCAGACAATTATATACAATATTCCGAATATTTCACCTCAACTACTATTAAAATTAAGAATCTAATTCAACTGTATGAAAGATTCAAATAATAGAATTTTACAAAAATAACACATCGTTCATTTGATTCTTCAACAAAATAGTGAACGTACCCTGATTCTGAATATTTATATGATAGGAATTTATATAAGCTTTTGAGGTGATCTTAGGCAGCTCATAGACCTCTTTGCATCGTTGCCCCCACTTCTCTCCTCCTTTTCCTCCACCTTCTGGTGTCTGACAGCGCGCTTCTTATTCGTTCTATCTTTCTCTCTCGCCTCCTTCATATATACTGACTGCACACTATCTTTCTCAGCGAATGAGCTAGAAATACAGTGAATGAAAACACCGGACCACGTGTTACATTCCACGAGACATGAGTATTTTTTTTTTTTACTCTTCATTTCGCAGTGAGTATCTGTAAGACCATGCTTCGCTCAGTGGCTCGATCGAAATGGAAGAAAGAAACCAGGGTGCAATTCTATATTATTGAACAAACAATATAAAAACAACAATGAACCATATTTGTGTTTGTATATTAACTCTTCGAAGCATACATTTATCTAGTCATGCGATTTTTATGTGAACTTCACTATTGAGATTTTGTGGTCGTCGGTCCTAAATTTCAATCTAAAAGTCCAGTATTAAAAAAATCATACTTTTGTTCATGTCAATCTACGACTTCGAACGTTCCGTAGAGGAATTGTCGATTTGCTAACTGTTATAGTTCAACTATAATTAAATTGTTCATGGAAAAAGCAATATGCCAAGGTTGAATAATATTTTAATAAACCGATGAGGATGAGGAGTTCTTCTAAAGTTGAAAAATAAAAATATTGACATACAAATTCACAAAAATTGCTAGTCCAACGTTATCAGACAGATTAGATTAGATAAAAAAAGTATTGGAATTGTCCGAAACTTTATTGTACTATTTTGAACAGCACCTCCTCCATGTATCTCATGAATAGGACATGAACTCGTTGAGAAGTAATCAAAACAAAGGTTGTTATTGCTTGAAATTTACTGCGGCATGACATTGACATTTCACGATGTTTTTGCAGTTGTTGAATACAAAAACATTTACATCTATTTCGTTGTGGGTATATATGTGCGTGATACGACAGGCGTAAATCCGTGAGTGGTAGAATAAAAGAAAATCGAGAATTTGTATGTAGTAAGTCGATATCGGGGAAAGTATGAGTTGCTACTGTTATTTTGAAACCATTTTTACGTTAATTCGGTGTTGGCAGTAATATATATATTTGCCTTTGTTGCTCGTCATTGCAAGGTTTGTAAACATGTTGAGGATTACAGGGCGACTCAACTGTTTGTCAAAATAATTTATATTCCGCTAAATCACATGGTGCAATCACAACCAACACGATGCGTGCACCAATCGGGATAAAGAGACACTTTCATTGCTGAAATATCGAACAAGATGCTGAAAAGATGAGCAATATGTCCAAGAGAACACATCGGTACATTAGATTACAACGAAAAATCAAAACCGTTCAACCACGATGATAAATGGCGTGGGGATTAATAAAAGAACTATCTCATCAACACGGCGTGAGCGGTATTAACTAAGAAGATAAGAATCTTCGTCGGTTCTAGTCAGAAATCAAACTATCATACTTCATCTCAGACTATTCGAACGAAACTAGTTTTTATCGATTCCTGCTTTAAAAATTTGCCTCTCTGGAACCTCATCTTCTTCACTATAGCATGATAGGAACTCGGGGAATCTTGATGAGTATTTGAAACCTATTAAATCAATCGATTTTCCTAAATAATTTATCCTATAAACTATCATGCGGTGAAAAAAAAAAAAGACGTTTTTTTACACTATGAATGTGAGTGTAATTTATCGAAAATAGTTGTCAATCCAAAAATGCATACACGATTTTTTTTTATATTATTGAAAATAGATCCGAAATCACAATTGATAAACAAGAAGACGTGGATTCGTATTGGAGAAGTCGCAATTGAAAATTCGAGAAAGTACTATATTTAGATTTAAAATCTAAACATACAAAATATCTATAATTCCATTATCATTGTCAGGCAACCTCAAGGAACTCCTATATACCATTTTCCAAGCAATTGGGGTGCAAGGACAACCACTGTACTCTAAAGGGAAGCGAAATAGATGCTAGTATAATGATTAATTATCTTGCCTGGTGTTCCATTCGAAGTGGCCCAGAGACCTTAATAAGATATAATGTTTTAATTAATATCTTATGCAACATCAATTTTAAATGTCAAACAAGACCATTTTTGAAAAGGAAAATTTGTCGGAGGAAAGTGGAATTTTCCATGCATGATCTCACTTAATCTAATTTTTTGAGTCTAATATTATGATTCGACATTTTCGCGGCTTCATTATTTCTGGAACGAAATATTACATATTCACTTTGCGGGAATGAATGAACAATAATTCGTCAACTTCAATCGGAAAATCTTGGCATAAATAGCAGTTACAGAGTCATAATTATTATCCATCTATTAATCAACAGTTTCCAATCTAAATTTCATTTATGCCACCTCATTGATTTCCCCATTATAATTTCCTCCAACTTAGCACATTTAATTACATGAATCTATGATAAGGAAGACGCCATAAATGAATTGATTCCTATTCCTAATCTGAAACAAAGATGGTCGAAATGTTTTAAACTTTGATATTTATATTGTATTCGCTTTCTCAAGACTCTAATTGACTGTCAATACTGTCCGTCAATACAACTTCGATCAAAACTTACTCTTTATTCGTACGTAAATATTTATAATAATTATAAAAATATCCAAACTTATTACAAACATGCAGTTGAATTAAATTCTTCAACCTCTCTGTTCTCTATAACACATTCGTTTTTTCAAGATTTGTTATTTCAATATCAAAATAGATGAAGTTTTATGCGATTCAATTTTCGGTGAACCAAACATGTTTTTCCCAACTGTATATAGTGGAAAAATAAAGAATAACAATTCAATGTTCACAAATGAGCGTTTTTTTTTCATCACCGTCTGCACAAAAACAGTGTTTCATTGTCTATCGAGAATTCATTAAATGTGAGAATGAATATACCAAAGGAGAAAAAGTTCAAGTTCGGAAGGATATCATGCTTGAAAGAGTTAAAGAGGATCCCAACCGATGTGTAACATCCGATTATTCATTCTCACTTCAAAATTCATTTTATATCTTCACAACAATGTGTACTCAATTTTACAATTTTTATAAATATTAATGTCGATTTATTTTCAAAAGTCATCATTCATAAAACTAATTCCTCCCATTTCCTAAACAGTCGAACGAGAATACATATACATAATACGTTTGTGTGCATTATCTTCATGGGAAGTTTCATGCCAGGGGCGCACACACAATGTTGGAATTTATCTTGTGTATGTAACTCTTCACCAATCCATCACAAATATACTCCCAAGTCCTCAAATATATATATATATATATACATACATTTTTATACATATGTAATATTGAACAAATAAAATGAAACTAAAATGGCAACATCGCGCCTTACTCATCTATTTCTCTCTCACTCTTCCTTCTCAAGTTTCCATCTATCGCATTCGATCCATCTCAGCCACCCCCTCGCCGTCTTTCCCTCACCCACTCGTTCATCCCCTCCTTTTCATATATATATATATATACATACACATATTTTCTACTCTCCTGCTGTTACCCACATGTTTCCTATTTTAAGTCTCTCTCTTATACCCTAAAATAAAGTTCTTCTATAAACGTTATTTCAGAAAAGAAGGATAAAATTATTCTATCATCATTGTCGTTTCACAAATACATATTTTCAATAAACGACAAAGTCAACGCACGTGCGTGAACGTTGTTCATGCATCTCGCTGCCCCTCTCACCTACCTATCCAACTCGTCTTCATACTTGTGAATTTACACATACATATTTTATATGTGTATATACGTCCACTAGATGTCTATATAGTCTCTTCATTGCCCCTCCCGTTGGTTGGTGCCAGCACCAAAGGCATATAGCATAGGAATAAAGCATAAACATTGCGAGAGCGTTTCGACTTTTATGTTTGGTTGTGTGTGTGTATGTGTGTGTGTGGTGGCACAACGTTGCCACATCAAGGCACAACGACATGAGAAGCAACGCAACGAATCTACAACGACTAACTTGATGCAACGTCGCGTTTTGCGGGTGCCGGTATGCGCGCGACTGGGCGCGGTGTTGCCGTATCGACCGTCAGCGTGAAACGACCCAACGAGCCCCGGCGGGAGCGTGCGCCGGCCTAAAGAAGAGCCCCACAGCTTTGTCGCCGCGCACATTGGCACCAGCCACCACCACTACTAACCGCCACCAGTATACTCAACACCGAGGCAATAAATGATTTGGATGAAATTTTTATGAACGTAATTTGAGGATTTTTCTTTACTTATAAGCGTCCAATATATAAATTTGCATCAACTCTTTTTACTTGTTTTCATCATAAAGAAATACTCGTGACTTGATTATTTCATTTAGTAGGTATCGAAATATGGCGCGGACATGTTGCTCGAAGGATATCGTTCCAGAAGAATTGATAATATCACTCAAGAAAAAAATAGTTTAATTTTTTTCTGATTCTAATTGAAAGTTTCGTCTATTAAGAAAAACTCATGTTAACGCTAGTGATATATGAATATGGAGAATTTGTATACGATGAAAATTGACACTGTTCGAATGTAATCGATGCATCAATTTTCAAGATAGCCATCATGGTCGTCAGTTTAAACCAGCAATTTTCATAAAAATGTGCTTAAAGTGGTTAATGGACACCTGTCGACCGTAGTGCACTTAACTGTAAACCTTCAACTTCAACTGTTTCAGAAGTTATTGTTACCCATCGGAAATTTATACTGTACAATTGCCCTGACCCTTTCAATAATGAGCAAGTCATTTGGGTATCCGAAGGGTTAACGAAGTTTGAATATAACGGGAGAATGGCCATACAAAAAATTTCGATTGTTGTAAAATATTTTTTCCAAGCGGGACAAAGATATTCTTCTGTTGTTTTTTTTTTCCTGTGACTGCAGTCAACGGATATTCGGCGTGCAAATGCAATCATCCATCAGCTTCAAAATCTAGACTCTCTTATATTTTCATAGTTTATGCAATATCTAGAACAAAATGATTGTTCAATGTACGCATTCATTTTCCATTATTTTGCGCCTTCATTCGATGACATTCGCATTTATTTTCGAGTCACAAACGGAAAGTTTCTGGGGATACGAGGGTACCATTTTATTGAGATAACTGGAAAGAAATTAGGGTAGCAAACAACTTCAAATAGTCCAAATGATGACGAATGGCGTGAATGAGATGATCCTTTCTGTCTGAATATAGTTTTGTTCAAGATAATGTCTGAAAGAGACATTCAAAAATACCGTTGTTCACTAATCTTCTACACGTTTCGAAATTCCAAATGTATATCATAAATCAAAACAATATAAAATGTAAAGCTCTGAATAAGATTTTGAATGGATGTAAATTAATAGGAATAAAAAGTAACTTTAAATTACACATAAGGTTTGAATAAGAATGAAAATTTGTCGCTCTATTAAGCTCATAGTTTCAATCCAAGGCATTTATTCATTTAGAATATTCAATTGAAATAAAATTTAGACGAGGATCTCGAGTTACTCTCCACAACAAAGTGGTCCAGTACTTTTATAAGTGATAAAATCCCTCGCTCGAATCAAAATTATATTTTTTGGAATGAAATAATTTTAAATCCTGAGCCTTGCTTCCCTTCAACATACATTATGTACAGAGCGTAATAAAATCACACACGCATTCACGCACTTATTTTTTTTTATTTCTATCGTGAATATGGAAATTTTTAATATTGAAAAAATGAAGGAAAAACAATAAAAATGAGTGAAAAGTCAAATATTCCGTTTCATCAGTAGAGGTGATTGAAATTGGCTCTGGATTTGAATAAAAAATTTATTTGCTTTTTTTTTTGTTGTTTATTGCAGTTTTTTTATTGAGTGTTTGAGTGATCAGAGCGCGATGAAGTTGATGGACAGAATGAAACGAACTGAAGTCCCCTTCCTCTATCACACACTACTCTGTGGAGGTATCGAAGCTGCAGTGGCTCATGCAACTACTAGCCAGGGCGTTCTTTTGACGCCGCCACCACCATCACCACCACCACCACCTCCTCTTCTTCCTCCTCTTTTCGCGACACGACGCCGATTCTCGCTCTCTATATTTTCCCCTCGGCCTTCACGTCTCCTTGCCACTCATTCCCATTCTATTCTATATGTATACCCTTTCTCTCCCTCGCCTATACCACAGATGCCTAGTGTGGCACTCGCCGCCACGGGTCCGTGGTACCTTCAATCAAGTGACCCTGACCTTGCACCACTTCCGCGTCTTTTGTCCCTATTTTAGCCGATTCCTCGCATGCGTTTCTTTCCCTATATCGAATTGCCCTATCCTATTTCGATCTCCTTTCGGTGATGCACTAAAGTTTATTGGTATATCATTAGAAAGATGCGGAATATGTATTTTGATAAATTACTTTTTTTTTTTTTTGTAAAGGTATCTATTGAAATTTATAAATTAGTCCAGTTAGTTAGTACTAGTTAGTTAAGTTCAATAAAGGATTTTTGCAACGTTCACATGTTATCATCTCAATAATGCTCAAATTTCAATCAAAAGAATTCTCAAGAGATTTTCTTCCGAAGATGTAAAGTAAGCAACGTTTGCAACAAGTGATAGATTGAAAATTTTGAAGTTGAAATGCTGACATGTCATTAGATTAGAATGAGAAGAACTGTTAATAAATTATTTACCGTCGTAGAAGAGATGTTTTATTTGCCATGGGACAACTTTGAGAATTCTGATTTAACTTTTATTTGGATAGTCAGAATCTCGGGTTTTTTTTTTTATGGACAAAATGGGTTGATAATTGTTACCGTCAATCTAATCATTTGATATGTATGGATAAATTTGTACCAATGGTATGTATCGGTTCCTTCTCAGTAAATACTTCCGTTTAATAGTGATTAAATTAGTCCAATAAAAAAGTTGATTATTGGTAATTGAATGTATTTGGTCTTCCTTTTGTTGTTTATAATAATGAACTTTTAGTATTAACAGTGCCTTCAATCACCATCTGTCGATATTCTAAGAACTTACGGATTTAACTGAGTTTATTTCATCGAATCGGCAAATAACATTCGTCTATTTTTAATATATCTTTTTGAAACTGTTTCACACAAGTCATGAGGATATAAAGATTAAAACTCAAAAGTACCTACTTTCCTATGTGTCAGTGTTTGAGAGTACATGTTGAATGAAAACATAAACTTACATCCGAAATTTTGTTCGAACGAATAATACGTCAAGCGAAGTTATGACAAAATTCGAAATTTTTCCACAATCTATCGTCAAGTGCCATATGTTAGTTCAAACTTCTTTTACTTCAACCGCAAACATAATATAAAATAAATTTGGAGTAATTTTTTTAGATCATCATAAAATTGTGTGAAAACATTGACAATTCAAGTCTCGAAAAATTGACAGCAATTTCAAACCCGAAGTTCAAAACATTCAGAGAATTTTTGTATTCACATGGAAACTCTTCTATTAATTTGATGATAAACGTCCAATGTATATATAACAGCCGCAATTCATCGATGCCAGTTTTAGGACGGATTAATTGAGGCCACTCTCTTGTTCTCTAATGGTTGATAGTGACTTTTTAGTTCATAAATAATCAATTTTGAATGAGCCCAGAAATGTAATAAACAGCATTTCACACAAATTATGACAGAGTTTTCGAGCTCATTTGCTATGACAAGTGCTGTAGATCATCTAGATGAATAAAAAAAATTGGCTTCTCATATACTGTTATTCGATAGTCATTAAAAACGTTCTGCCTAGAATATTGTTTCCAGAATCGGTAATCAATAATATATTTTACAACATTTGATGATAAAATTGATAAATTTATCCAGTTCTCGTTAAAGGATTTTTTTCCAAATCCTGCAGTCGATTATCAAACAATTGAAGATAAACAGTCTTTATCAAAGAAAAAAAACATACATTAATACTCGAGTGGCCACCATATTGTGAGAAATGGAAATATTATTATAATCGACTAAATCAGAAACTTTTTTTTTTTTTCCATCTTCTATAAGAAAAGGATTTTATTTTGGAATCCAAGTTAAAACTAACAGGGATATGTTGATCGCCACGTATACTCAACGGTAAACGGAATCTCGAGAAAAACACAATTATCAGATAAAAGTATAGAATTTGATCTGTATGTAATTATTTTTGATAGGAAAAATTTTTCGACCAACAGAAATATCAAAATTCAGCCTACTTTATCTTACATGTATGTTACTCCACAACTTTCCAACGGGAATCATTGATAACCTACTTTCTAAAAGCAATATAGATTCAGATGACACTTCATCATAAACTTGAAAATTATAACTAATTTTGTGTGTGATAATAGAATTAATGCTTTTCCTCTAATCTATGCTTGCGCTTTTTGTTCGATAACTCGATACATTTCAAGTATTATCCATCATTATTCATTGAATGAAATATTATATATGAGTTTGAAACTTGAACTAACCGGAAGTGTATGTAGATTGCTGGTGTAAAAGTTATTATTTCGCTTTACTCTCGCTCACTCGACCACACGCGCACGTGCTTCACGCGGTGGCTATGTAAATAGAATTTTCAGCTCGCGGGCCGCGCCTCTACCCTCTGCTCATTTGTTTTTGGATTCAAATCTTTAATCTTTGTATATAAATATACCGTCCTTGTTGCCACTTCTCCATATCATCATCACTGTAATTATCCATACCAATAGTTCAAAATGCAAAAAAGGAATAAAAGTATAAAGAATTAAATCGAAAAGAATACCGAAATCTATTATTAGAATATATAAATTGCAAACGAAAACTCACTTTTATCCATCCACCGTGGGCAGTTACAAGCACATAAAGTAAATACAGATCTATATCATTTCCACTGATTTTCGGCGACTTCTTGAACGATGTTCTGCAAATATAAAACATAAAAATAATTTTACGTATTGAAATACAATTCATTCTACTATACCATATTTTTGATAAGAAATGAAATTTACCCTCGAGTCTCGTGGAAGTGATGAAGATCTCGAAGAAAACTATCTCGCTCCCTTTCGTACGTGACTGGATCCTTATTGAGGATTTTGGCCATGATAGTGCTGGACAATGGCCGTGATGTGATATCAATAACGTGCCAAACAATAATTTATTATAAAAATTCGGTTTCAAATTGCCACAATGAATTAACGATGCTGTTGAATAATTGGTGGACGCACATGTGCGCCTTTGACGGTTGTACATTTACGCGTGTCTCTGCCCCCTTGCACAAGATACACTTCACTGAGCGACACCGAAGACATTGGCGAGTTAGAGGGTTGGAAAAAAAGAATAGAAAAGAAATACAGATAAGATTGTGATCTTATTCGCCCCCTTGTGTCGTTAATGGCAAAATAATCTACATACGAGGGTGACTCAATGAGCCAACCACAGGAAAAAAAAAGGAATATAGAATATGCATATAATAATGATGATAACAATTAATACTATATTGCGTTTGTCCCTCTCATGAAAATGCGGGAGAGGCGAAGCAATTTCTTTTTCTTCTTCCTCGTTTTCTCAGTTACTCTATAAGCCCAGCTCACTATTACAAATCGATCCACCTGTCACTTGTCACACTCGTCGTTCGCGAGTTCACAATCAAATCCACAGATGCACATAAACACGCTTCTACTTCACTTTTAATGTTTTAAATAATAATTATTTAACGGAAAATTTTTTTTTAAAATACACACTTCGTGTAACACAAAATGGAAGTAAATAATAAACGTCCACACTCACGCACAACACACACACACATATATACATACACGATGTATAATATTGTTTCTTATTATTTTCAAGTCATTAAATTTTATTTGCACGCTTGTACACTAAAAAACCCGACGCTACATTTACACATACATATGTACGTACAATGGTGTGATGCCCTGTGTTTGTTTGAAGAGAGCTAAATACGAAGGGCGATTAATAAAATGTAATACTAATCAATGCAGACGAAAGGGGGAGCAGCAGAAAAAAAAAAAGAAAAAATAGTAATATCAAAAAATGACAATGAATATATGTGCATACAAATGCATATCCGTATATATGTATATGTATATATATATATATATATACTTATATTTGTCTCTATTTTTTCCTCACTTGTTCACACGGTTAGAATTTCAGTTTCTCTAACGCTCACAAATTCGCACATTGAACGCATCATCAACACACACTTGCACACGATTTTCGCGTTGCGTGAGAGTGAGATGACACGCGGGAAACGCGGGGGTGCGTGTGCGGGATTGTTCGGGTCCTTGCTCGTATGTGTATATATATGCTTAGTCGAGCGTGTGTGAGAGAGAGAGAATGGAGTTGGGAGGGAGAGAGAGCTAAAACGCGCCTTCGCGGGGCGTCCGTAAGTATTGTACACACGAAGAACCCTAAGATTATACCCACTATACACAACACCGATACGTTTTATATTTTTTTTTTTTTTTTTTCGTATGTTTTTTTTTCCACAACCTCGGCGTTACTTGACGTACCAAGCGTATATCAAAATGGCGTCACTTGCCGCCGCCTGGCATCCATTCGACGAAGCCTCGTCTCACCCACTGCTTTTGCCACAATATACATGTATATATGCATGAGTATATATATGATATATATTAGAGGCTAACCGCCGCCGACCGCCACCGCCGCCCACCACCCGCCACTTGGTCGTCGTCGTCGCCGTTGGTGTTTTGTGTACCAGAAGTGCTCTCTCGCACTGACACACTCTCAGTTGCTCTCAGTCTTGCGCTCGCCGTCGTTCAGCTAACCTCGCGAGTAACACCTTCAATCGTACGCAATCGTACGAGATTCACAGTCGCGTACACTGGTATTGGAAGCCCCTCACACTCCTCTCTCAGGCCTATACAAATACATACAAGAAAAAAAGTTAAATATTCAATGTATATGTATATGTAGAGGCATGGAGCGACCAAATACACAAATACACATACACAACACACGTAGAGACACAGGGAGACAGGAGAAGTTGGTATACAGAGAAGGGGCAAATGGTGTGATGGAGAGAAAAGAGAGTCAACGCGTTTCCGCCTGTAGAGGCGAGAGCGCGCGCGCGCGCCACACAACTCTTCTCATCTCTCACAAACGCGCTCGTTTTCTTTCTTCCCTTCTTTTTATTTCTTCTTTTTCTTTTTCTTTTTTTTTTTTGTTGTTTTATTTAGTCTTTCTCTATAGAAGCAGCCCCCGAATCAACGGCACTCACATACACACATACATACACACACACACCAGATCTTTCTCTCTTAATAAATTTGTCTGTTGAGTTTTTTTTTCATTGCCATAACCACAAAACACCGTCCATTAATTCGTATCACTTTGTGTTTTATCATTTACAGTTGCATATAACTTACAAGTCACAATGTTGTGTTATTTTTATTGAAATTATTATATTTTATGAGAGGAATGGACGCCGTAGTCTGTGCACTGTGTGTGATGTGAATACACCCGGGGGCCTCTATACTCATGCGGCGGGGTGTATTTTTATATATTACTTTCAAAATGGATGATGGTGGACGTTTGAATTTTCATGATGAGGTGACGGTAGAGGCGCTGCTAACTGTAGAATGCCAGTAGTGCCATCTTATGGAACTCATTGATATATATTCAATGCATATAATACGGAGAGATTCATTGGCTGAGCTTACGCGCGATATTTTAATATCCCATGTTTAAATTTGTTACGTGATTGATCGATAAATTTATTGCGATACTCAAATTTTTCAATGTTTATTAACAATATCAGAATAGAAATATGTAAAAATAATCGACCGAACTGGATTGAAAGTGGCTGAAAAAAATACCCATGAGAACGCGAGGGTTCATCTGTTTCCAGCAGCTTAAATCGCGCGCGTCAAGACAGGCATATGGATTAGTGGGAGGCCAATCGATGAGAAATAGAAAGGCGTTCGACGCTTACTGCCACCCACTGCTATACGCTCTTCTCAGAATTTAAGTCTTCTACAACCCTCAATGTCGGACAAATATATAGTAGCCGGTATTGTAAATACGTTGACACAGATATACTTTTGCAATTATGTATACACATGTTATATATGTATTGAAGTTATTCATATGCAAAATATAATACTCCCAAATAAGTAATGTGGAATCGCTAACAATTTTTCGGCCTTCGCAGTTTGCTGGCTCACACATTCATCATTTTATTTCCTCTCTTACTACTTTGCGTACTCTTCGGCGCAATATTTGGAATATCTGCACGATTATTTTTTTTACTAGCAAATTAGATTGGCCGTCAAACTTGATTCGATTGACGTTTTCGTTACTTTTGAGTCAAATGACAGCATCTCCAGTGAGACGAGCTCGAAAATTGAGAGCCGAAATGTGTGGAATTTGGACTATGACGCAATAGTTCTCAAAAAATTATTCAAAAGTTAGCTTGGGGTTGAAAACTGAACATAAACTCGAATTCAACTGTGTCTTTTCTCAGGATTCATTCTCATATATAACATAATTGTACTATAACTCTAAATAGATAGTGAATGTTCGAGATAAATGATTTGAAGTATGATTTTTGTTGGTATACCAGTTTGTTTTTCTCACATTCAGTCAGTTGAAAGTCCATTTTGATTTCATTTTCTCCGGTAGAGTTTCAAATTCGACTTTTAATTTGTCTTTTTTTTTTGTACTCAATACTACACTCTTTGCAGCTTCATACGTATGTCGTTATTTATCACATACTCATAGATATGCACACATATGCAGGGAAAGTGCACTCAACTTGCTCGTGAAATTTAATGACGAGTGTAGACAGGGCAGATAGGGAGGAGGAAGCGCGGTGCATATAGATTGCACACGTGCAATGAAACTTAAAAGCCCGCAAAAAATTTTTTCTATCGATTGGATTATATGAAATTAGAATAACCGGTTGACGATGAAAAAATTGGCATTATATATATAACTATTCTGGATTGTTCTTTATTTAGGATGTCTCCTCATGAAATGTTGATACAATAAATTCCGGCGACCAACCAAAATATTGCATGATGTATAGTATCTTGCTATTTCATATACATATTACAGATCAGCCAATGCAAATATTTTTTTTCTCCCTGGCAAATTAATAATAATGATGATATTTAACCATGTATTCTGATAAATGTGCAAGTTGCACGATCGCATACGCACAATTCCGTCGAAGCCTTGCAAACACCGTTGCATATATTATTATTATATTATCATTATTGGTACGGTTTCTATATGTAACTGTTTACTCTTAGGGTTCGTACACAATGGAAGTAAAAATTAAGTGACTGGACGTTTGGCCAATCGCAGTCTTCGCTCATTATTCGCCGTTCCTTTCTTGTTGTGCGTAGATCCGTTCATGTATGCATATATGTTTGCAATGTCAATGAAAAATTTTTCATGATGAAGTGTATAGGTTCGCCACCAGGGCGCAGTTTAAACCAAGCAGTGTGGTGTAGAAGTTAGGTTAGAAATTAATTTGCCATATAGTTGATGTAAAGAAGAAATATTAATAATTTAGTTAAAAATGACGTATAAACGTAAAAAGACGGTACAAAGTCATGGGATGAAAAGGGGGATGAAAACAAAGTACAGACGTAAAGATCTTGATGAGGTACATTTGAAAATGTTATTTCTGCATTGTCGCTGCGCCATATTCCACCACGTGGAGTAATTGTGCTTCGGTAGAATATTGTGATAAAGTGAATAGATTTGAATTATGATTATATTGTTGAATTCAACTTTTTATAGATTGACAATGATATGCAAGAGGAGAATGCACAAAAATTATTGAATCAAGAAGTGGATTTTGATAAACCAGGTGCTGCCAAATATTACTGCGTTCATTGCGCGTGAGTACCATTGTTGACTGACATAACCTCCCTATTTGGGTGAATTGGGCAATATATCATGTGAATGAAACCTAAACACTCACCCGCGACTGTTTATGTCTTTTTGGAATTTCTGTGGTACCTAAAGGTCCGATTAACTATAGATATTATTCCATTTTTTGTTTTTTCCAAATAAGTGGATCAGGTAGGAGTGTATCCAAGTACCTATTGAAAATTGAAATCACGAGGACTTCCAATCTTTTCGGTTCCATCAGATCTGATATTCACTGACTTAACCTCAACTCTAAGAGGGCTTGTTAAAAGGACATATATAATGTTAGTTAAAACCGTTTCAGAGAGCACATTAGTATATTATGAAGGATGGCTTCTAGAAAACGCCGAAATACATTTTCTGCCTTTTTTTTTTGCGATGAAGAACAGACATCTTCGAATGTTGGCAGCATATATATATATTATGCTTTGAGTATATCATTTCTAAAATATTGCCGTAGAAAGATTAATAATGCAAAAGTCGTTGCAGGCTGATACGGTTCAGGTCGGAAGTTTGTACGGAAACGGTAGCAATGATTCCTTCCTCATCATTGAGCTGAAATAAAAGAGATAAAGTATCTTATAGTCAAGAAAGTTGTTTCTCTAGTTCTCTCAGAATCAGTTGGCTATCACAATCCGAAAAATGTCTGCCATAGAAATGAAATTGCTCTATTCCTTACTAATGTTTGGAAATTTGATTTGTTGGGAATAAATAGAGGAGTTAGCCACAAATCATTCCAATTCTAGAAAGGAATTCGAGGAATTTTTATCCATATCAACTGTTTAGATTCGGGTAGAGTATTGGTTTTCAACATATCCTAGTCACCAGTTGAAAGAAAAAAAATGCTTTGAGATTAAAGCCTTCACAGCTTTTGGTGGGCATGTTCTCCAATTTTCTAATAAAACTTCTGTACATAATAACTCTACACTCACATTTTTTCAAAGCCATGGTGTCCGCATATACAGACATATGCAATGAAGACTAATCACCCAAAGATTTTTAACCACTCTGAAACTTGTGCATAGGTTTTAATCACATGATATCTAAAACTTTAATGATAAAAACATGCATAAAAATATCATTTATTGTTGTTCATTTTAGGAGATATTTCATAAATCAACGGGCATCAGAAGATCATTTTACAACAAAAGTACATAAACGTCGTTTGAAAGCCCTTGAAATTGAGCCTTATACAATTGAAGAGTCTGAGCGTGCTGCCTGTCATGGTAATTGGGTTCCAGCGAAGAAAAGGAAAGTAGAAACATTGACCGTTGATAAAGTTGGCTCCATGGACATTGATGAGACATCAAAGAAGCCGAAGATAAAATGAATTAATGAATGAGTTTGTTTCATCATCTTTCAACGTGTTGGCACCCAGGAATAAAAGTAAACGATATTAATGAGAAATATGGCAACATTTTTCATGAACAAAACGATGATAACCAGTATGCTGAAAATTAAATTTAACACTACGAGTGGATTCTACCATTTGCGTCATTATGCATCAGCACTGTTTATTCCGGGCAGTCGTGCATCGGAAACGTTTTCACTGCTCACACCTAAGTTGGATCTCGATAAACGATTTGTCAATGTTTCTAAATTACAGTACGAGCTCGACTGTCGAGGATTGAATATGGATGCATCAGAATTAAAAAATTCATGGGATTTTTATAAATCCATTAATGCTAACAAAAAAACTATTGAAAGTAAACGAGAAGATATAGCGCGTGAGATGAAACTTCTGAAGAAAAAAATAAAGGATGATATCGAGGAAAAGGAAATGCAACGACTAACAGCAATCGGTTCAGTTCTCAGACATGATTTAAAAATGATTAAGGAAAGTTTGTGGGAACTCGAGGAAACTGTGATACCACGTTTATTAAAATTGCCGAATGAATTAGATGAAATGACGCCGACTGAATCCGTGATTATGCGAAGTGTTAGACAAAAACGTGAACCGATGGAAAATAATCGATTGAATCATATTGATATTGGCAAATCATTAGGATTAATTGAATATGAAAATCAATTGAATTATTATTTGTGCAATGATGCGGCATTGTTTGAAATTGCTGTAACAACATGGGCGGGGAAATTGTTAGCTGATAATGGTATGGCACGAGTCTCTGGAACAGACCTTAGTCGAAGTATGGTAGTTGAGGCGGCAGGTCTGAATCATGAGGATCCATTCAGAACCTTTCTACTTGAAAATAACGAGGCTGTTACTAAAGAGTCATGCAACAGATTGCATTTGATGGGTGGTGCAAGTCTCGTGGCTTTTCTTGCAATGCATACAAAACAATTGATTAATCCCAAACATATTCCTATATGTTATTATGCTACTGGTAGACAATATCGACCATTCATTGAGCCATCACAATCGAATTTTGGTTTGTTTGGTGTTAGTCAAACTACTGCTGTGCAATGTATGGCATTGGTGAAAGATAACCACAGCATTGAGCATAAAGATCAATTCCAGAAATTGATAAATGTTGCATTGGATCTTTACGATAATTTAGGAATGCATTATCGCGTTGTATTGAGACCGATTCGTGAATTGGAACTGGCTGAGAGTCTTCGAATTTCATTTGAATTGTGGTCATCATCGTGTCAAGATTATATTGAAGTGGGGCATTTGTCATTGTATGGTAATTATATAAGTGAACGATTATTGATTGCTTATCAAACACCCAAAGGGCGAGATTATCCGGCAATCATTTCGGGTACTATTTTGTCTATACCGAAATTATTGGGTTGTCTATTGGAAGAAGATGTTAATAAATTTACCATACCGTTGTGCATTCGTGCACATATTCCTGTTGACACAATCGAGGAGAGAATGTAAATTATATATAGTGGAGAAATAAACTAATTATATTTTCAACTGGAACTTGTGTGTTATCAATTAACACATTCTTTTTTGCTTGTTTGATAATAATCCACAATGAAATCAGTCGAGTATGGATTTTTCTCAATTAATTAATAAAGGATTCAATGACATAATTGACTAAAGACAACGAGCTAAACATTTGTGACTAAGAAGATGATTAGAAATGGAAAATTCAGAGAAACCATTTCCAGATATGACTTTGTCGATGTTTGTCCGATATTAACGCAACCGTATCACGAATTTCCGCATGGATAGATTCTAAAAAATTTTCAATATACACGTTTAAATATTTTTCTCATATTCACGCGAATGTAAATAACACACGTGCATTTCCCAGATAACTCAGACGAAAAAAAATTTCCAGATTAATAGTTTGACAAGACAATTCTTCTATGCTATTTCTATACTCTTTTTTTCCATTATATATATACTTTAATTTCTATTTTCTATACCTGATGGGTTTTCACGTTGTATGAATTGTTATGAGATATTACTCCTTTCAACTGCCCGAACGCCATCATCTTCAACCACATCAATAAATTCAGTAGTATCATGTTGAAAATTCGTGAAGAAGAACGTGAAATCCATATAAAATAAACAAATAATATAGATGAATTTCAATTCAAAATGCCAGGATAAACTGTTGCATTTGGAAAAATGCATTGAGACGTAGGAAAAATCAAATAAATATTGATGCAATTCATGTGTCTATTGACGCTAACATAATATCCTAATTGTATCTTTTCTTCTTCATCAAATCGGCGATTATACATGATAACCCCAAGCACCAATGGACATTCACTCTTTATAACTCGCACAATTTATTATTTATTATACTTTTGCAAAAATAACATGTACGGGCTCGCGCGAAATGATGATAAGTCTTAATTACTTATCAAATACCTTTAATTCTATTAATTTCGCCAACTTTCGCTCACCTAATTCGTATTCAGTAAGCAGCAAGGATAACTCCGGAACAAAACAGTACTGGAAAAAAGTACCTGAAACAAAATGCACGCGAGTCATTACAATTGAAGTGATGTACGATTTAACTAATTCAATGCAAATAACGACGCCATTTTGAGCATGTATGGTTACCGGAATTTTTTCCTCGCAAACGATGAGTTGTTGGACACCGTGGAATAGGTAATGTGATATCGATATCTGAACTTTTCTCCGTTGGTCTCCTGATTTCCAGATGATATCTCTTCCTTCGCTCACTTTTCTCAGTTTGTTTGTATTTTCATAGGAAATATTCTACCAGATTGTTTCTCATTATGAAAATAATATTATACCAAATCATATTCCCGAATATTCAACCGTGAATATATTCTATGTTTGATATCGTGAAAGCAATTACATACTGTAATAACAGAACTGTATATTTTCTGTTTTCATCGTGAATACACCTGGTGTGTATTTATTTAAAAATTTCCCCCAAAATTCAAACCCATTGATCCATGATGCACAACTCGTTATTTGGACATGCTCGTGAACTGAATATAATTGTTTACTATGAATGGAATCGGAAATGTTGGGTGACGATGTAGAATTTCGTTCAATGCAATGCATATTTGATGACTGAAAAACGTTAACATTTCATGATTCCAATGATATTGATGTCCTAAAAATGATGCTACTATTTGAATGAGATTATGTAATGTTTTATCAAACACTATTTTTGAATATATGAGGAGCTATAACATGTAAAAAAAAATGTTAAGAATAATTAAGATTAGTTCTACAAAATTTCCTTCTGTGCTCAATGTCTGCAAAGTAATCTCATTAGATGTTGAATTACATTGGCTACCGTGTTGAAAAGCACAACTTTCCGGAAAATGATTTCAAGGTCTTGTACATGAGTCTAAGCGACATAATACTCAATTGGCTTCTGAAGCTATGACTCCGTGTATTCTGAAGATATTCTAATAATCTAGTAGCAACAGTATTTCATGTGATAATATTGAGTAAAATTTTTGGGAATAATCAATTTGATCGATTCATTTAAATTCTAGATATATGTAGCCTCATGAATGACAATCGTCATGATTGGCATCGTTGTTTGAATTCACACAATATGTCATATTGGATACGGTTATAATCGTTATGACCCTTTGTGGGGGGTGCGGTCGAACATTGTATATTTCTCCACAGGGCGTCATTTGACGTTTGATATAAAAATGAATTGTCATAGTGAGTTTGATGAACATTTAATTGACAGAATTATAATAGGAACTCAAACGTTAGCGATCATTGGCCGCAGGAGAGGATAATAATTTATCATCGCGTCATTGATGCGTCGAACTCGATGTCAGAAATCATATCAGAAAAAAAAAGTTGTATAAACTAATTATAGTCAATAATCAAGAGCACATATCAACGCCACGCCTCTTTTAGTCCAATGTACCGATGACTTCTCGGTGGGAATTTCCATTGAAAGAACAAAATTTGTTGAATGTCCAGTGGTACTCAATGTCCCAGAACGTTTGAGTGTTTTATAAACTGGACAAATGTAAATGCCCATTGCTAAACAATTGTGGTTTTTTTCTGGCAATAAATGAATTGGTTTCATCTCTGTATACAATTCTTTTGGATGAGATTCTTCGAGTTTATCTTCACTCCATCGGCATCCTTCCAGATATAAGCCATAGACGATGCAACCATCTTTCGGACGACTCTTCAATTTTGTTTTTTGTACCTTTAGAATGAAATAAAATTGAACGATTGAATCAAATCCAACAATCAAAATTAAATTATTTCATAACGAAAAATAGTTTTCATACTTGATATGAAAAGTCAATACTGTCGATAGCTAGAGCATAGCGGCGAGCGAAATTTTGTAATGTCCCGGTAAGTAGAGCCTGCGGAAAGAAGAAACCTGAAATCCAGAAATCTCGAGGAATTCCATTGTCACACCAATCTCGCATAAAATCTGTCCGATGGTTCAAGTCAATCAGCCATGGGCCTGAATAATATTATATAGAATATTTTGTTACTTCTCAATTTATTACCATCACACCACGAGAATAATATTAATTAATATACCTAGAGGCTTTAACGAAGCGTAACCTCGATCATGCCAAATTTTTGGTATTTTATTGTTGAACAAACTTTGCGCCATCACTTCTAATTGTTCACTCATAATGATTTGGCCTTTGAGCGCTTTCATCAAACTACCTAATGATGATACCATAACACGTAGTAATTCATTATAACGCAGCGTTTCTTGTTGTATCACTGTATTCAAGGATTCGTCGTATGACACAGGGTATCTATATTATTTGATTCACGAGCACAATGTAGTGTGGTAGATTGAGTATTTGGCGAAGAATATACCACTAGGAGGATAGTGAAATTGATTTGTCACATGTTTTCTTGAGAAAGTTTATACATACACCTAGATTTTAGATCAAGTGTTGAAAATGAAAAATTAATGCAATCCAAATTTTATTTTCTCAAAGAACGGTTTGTTTCCGATTTCTGTTAAGAAATAGTAAACTTCTGTCACTACGGCGCGGCTTCTATTCCAAGTTGATAAAAAAAATGTTAAAAATTTACAATTAATGTTGGATAAATTCTTCAAAGTTAATCCAAAGTTTGAAAGTTGGTAGTTGAGCATAACTCCAATGTCTATAACTTCAAAAGATACGAAATCACTGCTTCACTGACCTAAAAATCCAATAATTGAGTCGCAATTTGGACCCCATATTTCTGGTATACATTCGCTAGTGGTCCCGATACAACTGCTCTGAAGAATAATATTAACGAATATGAAATGATCATTCGGCTGAGCAAAAACATGTACATTTTTTTATAAGTATTCGCCATGAAAAAATTAAAATGATCAGGATTCAATGAAATTCAATTGAATCCTCAGATTTTTATTCCTCCATGTATGTCCCTCTCTTTTTCATAAAATACGGCAGGAAATTTGGGAACAAATTGAGCGACTGGACCTATATAATTGTGAAGAAAAAAAAGAAAACCCAAATTTCCAAAACTAATATGCGCTCGGAACAGTATCCCTTCATAACCGCACAACTCATTACCGTACAATTACTTACCGGATAAAATTATTACCGCACAAAATCATCAACAAAAAACAAATATTTAATACTACGTACTTTGAGATCGTCACCACACTCATCCCGTTTGCCTCGAAGAATTCAAAATTGTGAAACGTTTCACTACAATTCCCCTTGCCCTTTCCCGAAATTAATTAAAAATTTTTTCCACTTATTGATCTAAATATATGATAACATTGGCTATACTATGTTTCTCGTCCTACCATCAATTGATACTGCCAACCTTACGATTTACTTCTTCCTTTTTTTACATGTACATGTGAATATCAAGGTGATAAACATTTTGCATGGTTATGAACGAAATGTGCATGACACCCTCCTAGGTATATATTCCCCCGTGGAAAATATGTATGAGTCAATTCAGTAACAAACTTTTGTTGAATATCTGCACTATCAAAGTGTTCTGGAATTTGATGTAAAATATCGTTCACAAGGCGAAGTACAGTCTCTTCAAAGTTCAATGCCGCTTCACCAGTAACTTTTGATTGTAACAATAACATGGTTTCCATACACACGTATCCTTCCGCACTTGAGTGACCAATTTCCGCATTATTATGAAGCCCAAAGATTAGTGCCTCATCATTGAGTGGGAGATTTTCTATATACCGGATGTAATCATTGAATGTAGACCCAATAGGGAGCTGAAAGAAAACACACAATGAGAAACCATTTGAAACCAATTGAGATCAATTAATTATGACATACCTGATGATATAATCCCTTTGAATCGAATTTATATTCTGGTGTGATCGCTTCTAATCTATAGTAGTCCTGCAATATTGTCAATAAACATCGGCGATCCCAATCGTCTGTTATTCGTCCTCCATAATTTATGTGACCAGCCGTATAAACTAATACCTTAGACAAAAAATAAATCAATAACAATACCCATAACTTATTGACGGGGTGTAGGAAAAAGAACACATCACGTTTTTTTTCATTGAGACTAAATGAGCAAATACAATATGAAGAGAGTCAATTGAATTGAATGGTCGTAATAATTCACCTCCTCGGAAATAACCACAGCGAAGATGAGAACTTGAGTTATCCCTCGCCGTAACGCGTTATTATTATTGAAACAATTCGCAAGAAAAGTTTTCTCAGATGATGAAGTATAAAACCACAAAATTTTTATAATACATCAGTTTTACAAAAAAATTTTTAGAATTAAGTACATTTATATCGTATAGTTTTGAACTTTTTAATTTCGAATCGAGGTTTTTCGATTTTTGTCTTTCATATAACTCTTTAGGAAGTTTTTATTCACGTCATTCAAATAAATTTCGAATCTTTCAGATTTAGTGAAATAAATCATATGCATTGTAATCTCCCATTTTTTTTATCTAAATTCGCCAGGGATCCCCCGTGAATAGTTTGAAGTTTTTGGAAAAACATATCCTCAAGTGACAACTATATTTTCAACATTTTCAAAAGACTGACCACTTAATAAATTAAAATAACGATTCGTCTTACCTCAAAGGGCAACTCGTTGTATTCCATGATGAACATGTATAATTGTGAAATGCATATAGTAAGATCGCCATCAGTAAATTCATATGGAATATTAAAGCCCAAAGCGCCGAATTTTCTCCGTTCCAGCAAGACTGAATGAAACATGCAGAGAGATAGTAGTAATGACTTGATATCTCCGTGTTTTTCATGCTCATTAGCAAAAACATTGTGAGTTTCTGTGACTTGATTCATATATGAACGCAGCATATTCGCCTACAATATATAAATTATGAGATTACAATTATTTGATAAATAAAATTAGATTTTTTATAATTGTTGTTGTCTACGTATGTGTTGTCAAGAGGAACTAGGCAGTTCAAGAGGGAGAATTTCTTGAATATTCATTACAAAAAAGAAACTGGGCTCCACAAAAAACTCTCATCGGTCTATTATTCAATGAGTCATTTAACCGTCCATAAAAAACGATGAAACATTGATATTGAGTTGGATAATAAATATGTGAATGCTTCATTATTGTTCACACAAAAGCTCCTGCATGATATTATGTCGAATGAACCGTTAATACATGTTGTGTACAATATTTGTCGGTGAAAGAAAAAAGGAAAAGACATTACTATAGCATTGAATATGTATTGAAGATGATCCGTCGATTGAGTGTTAAAATATAATTTCAAAATTTCTTCCATTTCAACAAATTGTAATATCAACGTTTTGTAGTTTCTTCTGAACGGTTATTGAACCCAAATGAGTAATAGCTATTTATTGATTTCTCTCTGCTCGATAACTGTTCTAAAATTAATTCGAGCGTACTGTCTAGTCCACTCAATTGACATCCATTTGTTCTCAGAAGACCTCACTGATCATTTTTATCGAGAATTCTTATATAATATACACTCTTTCTCTACATATTATGGATTCAACGAGTATCAACACTCACCAACTAATGTGAAAGATCGCAATATGCTACAACTTTCAGGACACAAAGAGTGCGCAACGATTACATCACTTGTGAGATGAAATAATATAATTCACCATATAATTGAAAATAAAAAGAAAAACTAATTAAGGCTTCGTTTCTCACTTTACAGGTTTCTTATTTTACATTCTAGTATTAACTTGATAATGAGGAGAATTCTGGACGCAACTTCATTCAAATATAATCATCGTATCGAGCTTCTATAAAAAATAATCACACCATGGCTTCGCTAGGGCACATTTTTCGAGAAGGGATGTACTCTTACTTTTTCCATTCGAATTTCTTCAACCTGTCTTGGACGTACTTTCGACATCTTTTGTTTACTCTAGACATTTTTGTATGTTTTCAATGTTATCAATACATTATTAATAATTATCAGCAATATATCCATACTGAAATGATAATTCAATGTATCTATTTTTTTAAACGTTAACTCGGAGCTTTCATGTCGCAAAAATTTTCATTCATTTTTACTTCTTCAATAAAAGTCGGAGATGGATATATACGGGCACCTAGTATATTCAACCTAACCATAGAGTTCAGTATTAGTGTAATCAATTCTTTATTGCGCGAAATAAAAATAGATTGGGGCGCCATTGACGTTGAGTCACTCAAATAATGGGGACCTGTCAAACAAAAATGACTCCTCGATTTGAAATATACATCTTTCCAACGCCAACGTCGGCTAATATCAACCCGAAGATACAAATAATGGAAAAATTCGACCCATTGGATGTATTTGGAGTGAAACAAAAAACATAACCTTGAAAAAATAAATTGTTTTTCATTGCGACACTCCATCGATTATTCGAAACTATAAACAGCCCACGACTATATGTTCCTCTTTATTCTTCGTCATCATATTCCACGGCAGAATAGTTGAGGCAACATATTTTTTCTTTCCAAGAAGAAAATTTGGCTCAACAAAAATATAGGACTATAAAAACATGGCAACGGATTGCTGCTGCTCGAAGTGATTTACTGCGGTATAATGAAATTTGACTCGATAAATTGTATTCCGAGTCGAAGACAGAAGAATATTCATTACAAAGTTTCGACCATTTTTCTGAATCAATCCTTGAGCATTTTTTTTCGTTATTATTCACTTTTTATCTGTTTTTTTGTCGATATTATTTCGGGAAACAAAAGTATTTTGTGTAATCAACTTTTCCCGTTCGATAAGATGGTGAAGCAGATAATAACTCTTAGTTGTGGAACACTCATAGTTCAATATATCAATATTAAATTAAGTATAGTTGATAGATATCCCGAATTTTGCGATGAAAACATTTTTCGATCGATACACAAATATGTTTCATATAGACTCCAATTTTTTCCGAAAGATGTAACGTAAAAAAATTGTCTCTAAAAATGATTGGAGGTAATTCAGGAACAAATTAGTGTTAAAAAATGAAATTCACGTCAACACTATACTCACTCTTATACCTCGGGGTGGTTCAATCGTCATTTTACTTGAATTTTCAAGAATGCTCACAGGAAAATCGGTTGATGGCATAGACGTGAGCCACAAACGAAAATCCCGATGAATTGTATCCGGGAATGTATTAACAATTGCTTCTAATTTCACCATCCAACTTGGTGCTAAATGACAATTTTGAAAAAATACCCAATTTCCAAGTTCAATTGATTGTTGGATCATAAGATTGGCACGTGGACCTTGTCCTTGGCCCAATGAAATGGTGTGCAATTTTTTTCCCATTCGTAATTTCTCAGCGAATTTATATAAATCCGACGCAGGATCTGTTCCACTTGATAGAATAAATACAAGTGGTATTGTTGGAGATGATTCTCCGTATATCAATGACAATTCCGTAGTTTCTGGTTGAATAAATCTACGGCCAAGATACTTCGTAACATATAACTGAATCGCATTTAAAATTCGGTCGGGCCGAAGTGCTTTAAGTACAAGAATCTTTTGCATATCATCGAACCGTTCTTTCATAGTTCCTTGATATTGATACCTATATGATGAGAATACGTTATGCATTTAATAACATTCCGTCATAATATGTTTCACGAGCTGATGTTGCTCACGTTTCTGGTGTACGTGAATCAAATAACGTTTGAAATTCTCGCGAATGCACCGTAAAATATTGCAAAAAGTCTTTGAAGTTTTCCAAGGCTCCTAACGCCTGTATTTCCTTCCAACAACGTGTAGGTAACCATTCAGCTGCTGGGTTTGTCTGTACGTTAAGCGGAATTGCGCTTGATATGAAATGTTGCCATTCATTGCTGTCAATAAGATTATTTTCGATTCGTATTCGTGCGCAAACCAGGAGAGCAAAGTGCAACTTATTCCTTTCAAACAAACTACGGCAGACATTTGTGAAGAGGGAATGTGTGAAATACTCATTTATATTTTCAACGCGCGTGTTTATGTCGGCTGAGTGGATGAAAAAAAGGAATTAATTATGCAACGAATCTTCGTCGTCAATAACAATGATGAATTTATTGTAATAAAAATGGATGGATACTTACAATTTTTTTCTGCATCGTTCATACTATTAGTAAATATATTGATGAACCACTCGAGTGAATATTGATACATGTAGTCAATGTATTGGAGGTCAGCAATGCAAAAGAATAGCACTCGAGCTCTGTTTGCAACCGGACGATAAAGTAATCTTATTGAATCAATATCTACTCGAGTCTTCTCTGCAGATATTACTTTAGACTTTATCTCATTGCTTTTGATTTTTGAAGCTTCGAGCGTGAGAATTAGATCAATATCATCGACAGTTGAGCCCGTTGACATATTCAAACGTTCCAGTATTTTATCCTCAATGTCGTTGAGATCTTTTTTCATTTCAGCATTTGCAATAATGAGAGCACTTCGTGTTTCTTCGAGATCCGATCGCTCTTGCATCACAACTAATGACAGCAATTGGTCTTCTAGTCCACTGACGAAAACAATTAATGGGGAAATATTGTAATGCAAAAGTAAAGCAAGGCCATTCTCCATAGATAAACTACGTCTTCAACAATATAAAAATCAATACACGGGGTACTTTTGAAAGTTTTCGTTCAATTGTTGATTGATCACAATTGAGATTGCGGAAAAATTGCACATATGTGTATCTATTCGGTATAAAATTCTGCGCAAACTCTTCCCCTCGATTAAAATATCGAGAATAATAAGAACTAGATATATTTAGATGTAAAGTTAAATCTTGAAATTCTCGTAACTCGATGCCTAAAATTTCTAGAGGCCGAAATTTCCGGCAGTTTTTTTTCGGGCTTGATAATAAAAACAAAACATTTTTTTTACAATCCCCCTTTTTTCGAATTCTTTATATTGATATGGTGTTTCAAGGACTTATTGGAAAAAACATTTGTGAAAAAAAAATATGAAGATGGGAAACGTTATGAACCTGTAAATATGGTCGTGAAAAAAGTGAGTCGAGACAGTTGACATGATTCCGAAACTCCATATCATCAGAAACAAAAATCAAAGCTATTTTCTTGATCAAGGCGAATGTCATTATAGCAGGAATCGAGGAGAGAAAAAAAATCAATTGAAGAAATGGCGACTGTCTGAAAAACAAAGTAAATTTTTCGCACCTTTTTTTTTTTCAAAGTTTTTAATTCTTTGAAAATAGTCATGATTATAATTTGGAAATTCAGCCGTACTCAAATCGCTATAACTTTGTGAAGTTTTTACCATTTTTTCTCGATTATAAATTTTTGAGAGACTATACTCCAAGAAAATGGAAGAAAAGTACATCAATTTTTTCAATTTTCTAGACTAGAATACCCCCTCAAATGATACAAATGAAAATAATCAGACAGACAGAATGAAATAGTTATCACTGAATGAATTTCTTGAATCTGTAAGTGCATGTAAAATTGTATACCGAAGGGAAAAGTAAGATGATTTTTGTGTATTACGGCCTCCTGAATTAGAGAATGTTGATAAGAATCGATAAGTGAAGTTATTTTTTTAAACAAAGATTTTTTGTGGAGAATTTACCGAATTATTTTCTTATCTTTTTGAGAAACGCTCAATTGAATATATATCATCTCAAAATGTTAATAGCTGGCTGAAGTAAGATGATTTGGGATTGTATGTGAAAAGAAACATCTACATTTAATTTTTACAACTCAATTTTTTAGATCAAACAAGTACACATTCATTCGTGTTTCAATGAGTGCGGGGGTGAGAATTGGCTTTGCTACGATCAATACTCCTCAAGTTATCTTGATGGGTATTGATGAACGTAATAGCACTCATGTCCCAAATTATCCGAGTTCAACTTGTAACAAATATAAAAATTACAAAAACATAAATCTATCGATTTTTGACAGAGTCTGTAATATATTTCCCTTTATGATATGTTTCCTGAACGCCGTGATTAATTTCATAGACTATATAAGTCTCAAAAGTTAGAAGCTATTCCCATCTTTGCCATTTGAGAAAATGTAAAGCCTGCCATGGTCTGGCAACACGTGAATTGAAAAATTGTAGTATCGACAGTGTCTTCGCTTATAAAATATTGCGATATATCGAGATGAGTTGATGAATGATCAAACATATAAGTCTGTTATGCTTGTGATATCTACAATATTCCATTGATTATGTTGGATCAATATAATTTATTATAATATAATATTTTTAATTATCAGAACATTTGGTTGCGTGTTATTTTTGTTTGATATTTCTGCAATCAAATATTTTGTGGTACAAGCGTATACCTCTAGTACCACTTGTCGAAACGTCTCCGTTTAAGAGAATTTTGCGCAGAACTTCATGACGTATAGAACATATCGGCGCAATTTTTCCATATCTCCTGTCGTCAGTTTATATGCAATGGAATGCCCTGACCTTCATTATTCTCCTAATGGATTTGAAGAGTAAATTAGAAATTTGAGAAATTAACAAAAACGGATTATTACTCTGACGTGAGGGCGAAATTGACCAATAACACTTTCACTGCTACTTTCGGCGTGTAATGTGGATTTGACAATTTAGTCGTTATATAAAGTCGAAATTGATTGTTGTATGGTACAATATTATCACCAATTTTTATACTCGCTTGTCCCATATGAACAAATATATTTTTCGTTAATATACTGTCCAATGCTGGGTCAAATTCCAATCCAATATCTTCAATAAGACATGCACGACCAAATCTCACACAATTTTCAATTACACGTAGCAAGTCTCTTTCTGTGATTTTGACGATCGATATTCCAGATTGTTTCTCCTTGAATTCAGCACAAAAAAGGAAAATATAATTGAATTTGACAGTCCGGTAATTTTTTTATTTGCAAACAGTAATTTAGTAGTTACTGTTTTTTTTATCCATTTCTTTGCTTGACTTTGTGGATCGATGTATAACGGCCAGCGATTTGAATTTGCCACCAAGATAGCACTCTGAACGGACATAGAATCCCTCGGTAAACCATCTATCTGCCATTTACGTATCAATACTGGATCTCCAAGAATCGTTTCAGGTGTGCATTCCAGTGTGTGTGGAACTTTATTGATCAATGCATAGCGCCAAGAATCGAAGAGACGGGTTCTATACACGTCTGTGAAGGGGGTGAGATATGCAATCGCACCTAAATGAAACGGGAGGTCATGCTGTCAGTCTATAATATACATAATGATTACGTAAATTTTGCAATATTCGAAATTGAAATGCTTATAGTAATGAAAGTTCAATGAACTCCAATATTTTCCTTGTGGCATCAACAATAACGGTGACATATTTTTGGAAGAAATGGATCGATCTCGAGCGTGTGCATTCTTCAAACTACTTATATGCTAGACGTCTAAATGATATGGTTCATCGAAAGCAGCTTCAGCAGAAGTTTCGCCAGTGGATTAAACAAATTTGGATGGTAATGAACGACATCCTTTAAACTCCTAGCATGTAAGTTGTTTAATGAATGACTTCTAGCTTCGAAATAAAAGCTAAAAATCAAATTCTATGAAATTCGCGTTTCCAAATATTTATAAGAATTATAAAAAAAGTGTGAAGCATATGAATGATTGTTACTTGTTTACGATAAGAATATTGCAGTTAATATCAGTTAGTATTCGCACTGATTGACCCTCCGTTTGTCGCACCAGTGGGGAGTCGCCGCCGCATTTTCACAATTTTTTCACGTTTAACTATTTTTTCCTGACATATGCGAACAGTTCCAATGATAATATAGATACCAATGGATTCAGCACAATTTACAGTTGGAATAGCAAAATCATCGAGATTCGATGCGTATGGTTTTCATTACACAACCGTGTGAAGTAAACAGCCGGTGATTCTCCCATAGCGCGTTTAACGGAGGGTTAAGTATCAAATAACAACATTAACGGTGGACCGTTTCTCTCGCTCTGCAACATTCACAATAGGCTGTCATCTCCTTGCTCTTATGATACAAGTTACGACGTCACATTTAATAGTAATAAAAAATAAATCGAGAATTTGGATAACTGTTGAATTATGAATATTCTAATTCGGATAGTTACTAAATTATGGGCACCTGATGAAATGAGAATATCGCCAACGGCATGATCGTAGGCGCTTTGAATTTCCGCAATACTAGTTTTCCATCGCTGTTGCTCCTCTGTCAATCCATTCGTGAGTCGCACTGCTCGTAATATCCTGTCTTCACAAAGCTGCTGATCAGCTTCAAGCTTTTTTTTCGCATTTTCTTCCACACTCAACAGATTTTCGAGTTCACGAATACCGTCCTCCACATCACGTAACTTGTCAATGGCTAATTGGAGTTTCACTTCAGTATTTCTGAGTTCTTCTTCAGCCGAATGTAGAGCTGCCATTTTCGGTTGTACTTTCAAATTAACAAAATAATAATTGTACATTGCATGAAGCCATAGACAAAGTGAATGACAAGCTTTCGACACTTGTACTATTTTGTCCGGATGAAATTCCGGGTTTTCAATGTACGCTGCTAATTCATCAATTACTTCTTTCGTGATTTTAGTTTTATCAAAATTCTCCAATTCATGCAAAAATCGACCGGCATCCGCAAACATTTGACTGCCAGGCGTCCAATAGTCAAGGACATTATCGCCGGAAACTTTCCCAGGTAACTTCAATGGTTCAACCCTTTTAACAATGCACATCGCTTCAATAACAAGGCGAACCCCAGCAGGTGGTCTCTTCATCGCTTTTACTTCTGTAATATCACTTTTGTTCAGAGCTTTCAAACTTGCTTCAGCAGCTAATAGCATCGGCTGAACTTGACTCAAGTCGGATTCGGCATCGTTCTTTATAATCTCATTTTCTTTCTTGAGTACATCCGCTTCCTTTTCTTGCTGTTGTGCAGTCTCTTTTGTCTTCTGTGCTTCCAACTACACCCATGCAAAGCCCAATTATAATATTGAATATTATTTTATATTTCTGTAGAGAAATGATTGAATTTAAGTTGATTGAACTAGTTGAATAGTGATGGCGTTCGATCTAATAACACGCGATAAGATGAACTCGTATTCAATTATTTGATCCTAAGTTAAATCCTTATTAAATTTAGGTTCACTCACAGTGTCAATTTGTATTCGATTAATTACTGATGCTGTTGCAATTGTTGCTCGTTCTAATTCTGGTTTCATCTTTGCCAATTGTTTTTGCATTTCTTTCACTTCCATTTCCGTGGCGAATAGCTTTTCTAAACCTATTTTGGAACATACAATTGATCAAACAATACAATGTCATTTTTTCTGTTCCGTTCGGCACAGTTTTAATAAATCGATCGGAGATAGTTATCCAATCACACAACCATTTAGTAATAACAGTGCCAATCATCAGTTCGTCACAATCGACTATAAATAGAAACGAAACCAAAGAAACATGAAATGAATATTACTTATTGTTATATTCTTGTGAAACGATAACTATGAAAAACCGTATAAGGGCTGAGGAAATTTGATATTTATATACCATGACGTTCACGTAAAATATTGAAAGGCTGCATATTGTGCATTCACACGAAACCATATGGTCAATAATATTGTCAACATAAATTTTTTTTTCGTTTTCTACGGTTATATCTTCATTTGACATATTATATTTTTGTTGTTACACCCGCAATGAAAGTTATCTTCTTGTTCGACATTTTTTCTCAGCAGAAAAATGCAATATTGTAAGTTAACTGAATTATTTCCAGTTGTTCGCAACTTATTTCGCGTTTCAATTACTTCTTTGATCAACTTTCAATCACGAACATTATCACAAGTAACATACACCATACGTGTAGAGGGGGGGATTCTCATTCGCATGTGGTGCAATCTCCATACATGTGAGAATTCGTACGTTTTGTGGAACTCACATCGCAAATAATGATTTTATGTAATTTGTCTGTGAATTTCTTTACCGTATACATTTCTAAGCATTTTAGAATATCACCTGTTTTAAAACGTGATATTCCAGACGCTAATATCGTCTTCCGTTTTGGTAACAATTTCCCATAATTGGATAGCATCTCAAGATATGACGCTGGTGTTATGTAATTATGCCGACTCAATACCTGAAATTATCAAATTTCCCAATTTGATTATACAAAAAACTATCAGAGGTGATTGCGTATTATTTACCTCAAAATACACACGACTTGTTTCAATGGTTGATGTGTGCATGAATTCACATATGTTAATAATTGCACTGTGGACTTCATTAATAATATGTTCATCGTGAATTTCACCAATGAATTGAACTGCAACACTCCGCAGGGCTGACGGCGGCCACGAATGAAACCAATCGATAGTGCAACAATTAACGAGAGCCGGAAATTGACGGATGCGTGCCCGGAATACATCTCCCACTGGACTATTATTTAGTATATTTATGGAAATGTGTTTTACTTTGAACTTTGAACAATATATAAGCAAGAATATATATATATGAGCAAGTATATAAACAAAACCAAGTAAACAAAGGCAGAATAACCTCATTGTTATCACATTATGGAGATTGTTCCGCACTTGATTTGTGTAGGCATTGAACAAGTTGGTTCGATTAATTTGTAATCCCATCGTTATTACGGCTGGACGCATCGCTTGGAAAATGATATCCAGTTCATCGAGTTTGTAAATGTTTGGTACATCACCACTATTGAGAATATTATTCAAATCCTCTAGCCACGTATCCTCCTGTATCTGTAACACAAATAAAAATGGGGGAAAATTGCACCAAATTCATACGAAACTGGAAATAAATGATAAACTAGTAAATTAGAGAAGTATAATTACTTGACTATCAGAAATTAAGAAGACTAATGTACGACTCTTTACACCAGCTTTGAGCAGTACACTTTTGAGATCTTCGTGCCAGTCATTGAAATTATATGCTTTACGTGATGTAATTTGAAAAAAAATATGTTCACCTAAAAATGCTGCAATTTTGGTCATACTTTGTCGTCCTGTAAAATCAAAATTAGCCATAATGTAGGATATTGAATTAAATTGCGAGAGAGGTTTTTATTTAGAGATCAAACTTTTTTTTTATCTTCCATATTATTTTTCTATGATTTCTCAAGAGAAAGTACATGAGGACATTCTTCTGAAAAATGCAAAAATATGAAATTCATGAAGATTCGAGACGCCCAATAATCGACAAACGCATATCGAGAATTTTAATTGTATTTTACTCAGTTGTGACTTTTCCGAATTAGTGACCGTGATGTCTTGAGAATCAATAGTGGAGTTGTGGTTATTGTCACTTTTCTTTAGATACATGTTGAGAAGATACATATCGTAGCAATTTTGAAAAATATCGATTTTTGGTTTTCGACGGATTCTCAAAACATAACTAAGGTACATGCCGTGAACCGATCCTAGCATACATATATAACGGAGCAACGATAACCTGAAATTTTCAGTGCGTCGGCAAAAACAATGGAGCAAAAAGCAGAACTGATTGTGCCCGATGGCAATTCAATGGAGTGAAAAATGCTCAGTTTTATCGGTCCGGCAGTTCAATCGTAAATTCGATAGAAATCGGTCCATCTAACTAAATGTTTGTGACTCATTATGAAATCAATAGATTTGCGCGGTATTTATCTGCGTGATATCAATAGTGAATGATCTTAGTTTAAAAATGTGGAAGCAAAGAAAAATTGATTTTGCAAAAAGTTCACCTTGATCTTGTGAAGGATCAAACATTATTCTCAACTAGTTAGCCTTTTTCATCATGCTTTATTGATATAAAAATGACCAACTCGACAGCTAGCATTATTCATTCAATGTTTCTGATGTGGTTACCAAATCTCCGCCTCTTTCATTCCACATATAAAATACAGAAACACATCACTCATTGCTTTATACAACAAGTTCATCTCACAAAATTTAAGTACATTGTTTAAGTCTTCGCCATATTCATTTTGTCTACGTTGAGTTGGATTATGTGCATTACCTCTTGTATACTTATCATACTATTTGCATTCTCCTCTCTACTTCTTTCTACGTTTTCTCTATTTCTGTTCGATTAAATCATTTACATTATTCTTCAATGACCACATATTCTTGTGAGTTTTTTGAAGAATTTCGAGAGTTCTAATATGCAGAATAAAGGCTGCGTGCTCCCTCTAGCTGATGTGATGTAAAATTACCCTTCTGAAACCTCATCCCGATCATCACGCAATTGGTTCTCGAGTTGTCGTGTCAACCGTTTACAAAAGAGTCATTTTGGAAAAAGCGCAATTGAAGTTTCAACATAGTACAGGATAATGTTTGACCTATGTTTCACCGCAAACGCCACAACTTCAACAATTTTTCAAATTCGAACATAACATTTTGTCAACATTTTTTTGGACGTATAATTTGGATTAGTCCATTAAGAAAATTCGATATTTGACAATCATTTGAGTACACGAAAAACACTTCAATTAACAGTACACTTAAATTACAATAAAGCCCAAAATGTCGCAATTTGATAAAAAATCTGAATTTGAGAATATCGCCACGTGGAAAAATAACTACATTGCTCTAGTTTGATAATATATACTTATACTTTTTTTTTTTCAAACCATCCATAGATGAAATACGAATGCGCTCAGCTAAACAGTTTTTTTTTTCAGATAGAATTTCGTAGACATTGTCTCCATAAATAATAGAACTTTCATGATCTCAATCATTTTTCTATCTCTAACCATCTTAGAGATAATATCGATGACATTAAGCATCGTATAAAATTGTTAAATTAATAAATTTATGATACTAGCCCGAAGGAAAATATCGCCCTCTGGCTGGATTTGAACCATCTTGGATTACCTTCTTGGAATTCGATCAGGCGCTTCATCCACTAACTTATCCGGGTACTTATCTTCTGGCCTGTATATTATTTCATATAAGACCGGTTAACGTATCATTATCTCACATACACACACCACATTTCCAAATTATTCAGTCGCCACATTCCATTTTACGGAATTATAAAAAATTGCCAAATAATGGTCAATTGTTTGACGAAATTTTATCCAGAATGGGAGATATACTATTCTCATAACTTCGTCAGAATAAAAATCAAATTTTTTAGGTTTTCAAGGTGGTTTACCCCCTCAACCAATGTAAGTGTATGAAAAAATCCATGAAAATATGTATTTTTAGACTTTTCAAATTAGTGAACCCTTTGAAACTAAATAATGGCAAAGATTGCTCACCGGATCCGCTCATTCCTAGGAGCAAAGCATTTCCCCGAGGCTGTCGCAAAATCCGATTGATTCGACATATGTGATTCATTGCTTCCTCGAATAACACGAGTTTCATTGGTGATGTTGTTGCGTGATTATAATCCTCTAGAGCATTGAGAAGAATTCTTTCCATCTATAAAACAAGAAATAAATTCATAAATTATTGGTGGAAATATTTCCGGATGGTTAGAAAGCTGAAATGTTAATAATAAGAGATTTATTTTTGCATTCGTTCATAGAATATACTGCTGCAAAGATGCAATCAATATACCATATATTAAATGCAGTTTCTATATAATAATGAATCATATATTGAAGATCCAAACATTTATACAGATATCAGTGATTGATTTTGAAGTTCAAGTAAACTCGAATGAACCATTTTTTTTCTCAGAATTTTTCTATGAAGCCTCGGTCCATTCCTATTTTGAATTTGATTGTTAAGGACTGACGATGGCTTTGAATATATCAAACATTGTAAGAGTGGAAGTTTGACTTTGTATTGAAGAACATCCCGTGTATCTTCAAAAAAATGAAAATTAATTGAAATTTATCTATCTAATGAACATATTTCGTTGTTTTTATTTATTTCGGCATTGTTAGCCAGTCTATACAGTTGTGAATACAGAACAGGACATTGAAATATTTGATTCGTCACCTTGGTTTCTATTGAATACATTACAGTTATAAAGAAGTTTCCAATCAATACTTCAAATTGACTTTTTACACATTTCCAATGAGACAAGCTTGGGAATTTTGATTTTTTCTATCAATTTATAGATGCCAAATTCTAATTCTGATGAGAATCACACGTCTCTCTGTATTCTTTAACAAAACCAAATTTTTTTTCCCCCAATTCATTACTTTGATGATAAAATTTCTGAAAACTTGATTGATTGGATATTTGGAAGTGAATTCACTTAGTTTATTCCGAATTTTCCATTCTAATTCCAATTTTTGTAGTAATTGCAAAGTTCACGTTTGATCAAAACCACTCATCTAACAATGCATTATTTTTTTTACGATCTGTTCGGAAATACGAACAAAAAATCTTGATGCAAGTATATTCTTTCAATCGAACCCAATCTTCCAACAATTTTGCAGAAATAATATGTAATTTAATGGCCGCAAATCGAATGGATTTTTATCGAAACGTGTGATTAAATGAATAGATTTTTTTGTTTATTTAACGTGTCAACTGGAAACTGCGCAATTATAAAAATTGTACATAAAAATTCAATAACCTCTTTACGATCATTAATCCTCTCGTATTGACCATTATTTCCACAAAAATCGCCATAAAATATCGTGCTATTTCCGACAATATCATTCATCAATAATCCATCAAAATGTTCATTCAAAACTGCGCGCAATAAATTATCAAACCAGTTAATATCCACATCATTGATCAATCGATCGCCAATTACACGTAAATTCTCGTGGAACCACAATGACAGCAGCTCATTGAGTGACTATTTGAATGAAAAAATATATTTTTAGTCCACAAATTAGTAGATTATTGCAAGTAAACGCCGAGACGAGCATTCAATTGTATTTAATAAGATATGTTTCTGACAAATAAATTCCATATTCCGATACGAGCATTTTATTCGTCACACACATATCTTTTGGGATATAATTATACATCTCTCTAATTGAATGTTGATAAATAATAATTCATCATCACCTTTATCTTTTCTGGTTGTCCCATGAGAATACCCTGGAATATTCGGGCAAGATCGCGCAAGTTAAATGTGTAGTGTGATCGGTCTGGCGTTGGTAAAAGCTCTTGGCAGACAGTAGAGAAAACTTCAAGTGTAGCCATGAGTAATGGGTCAAGAACATCGATCGAGGATGGTGTGCGTATTAGCCATGATTGGATAATTGTTCCGAATATAGTTCTCTGTAGGATTATGAATAGGAAAATTTATTGGTCATGATGTGGCTAAAACCAGAGGGACACGTGCAGTATATAGTTGACGTTCAAAGGGGAACAATACTTTGATGACACTAAAAATGATGTTTCATTCTAAAAATCTTTATATCTGGAATATGTTGAGGACAGAATGATGGTTGAGGTCGCGAAAGTCTTATGAAGGAAACAGCCGCCGAATTCTATTCTGAAATATTGAAAATTTTTGAAGTTACAGAGCACTGTAGGTCCGTCGAATAATTTGGCCTCCCTGGTGACACTCGTGATTCATTAATGTATGGTTCATCAAAAAATTAGATAGATGTAATTCTCGTTAGATGTGGCGATTTCTGGGGGATTCAATTTTTGTTTGAATCAATTGGAATCTTCGTTTTCCAGTTATAGTTGTTCAACAGGGGATCAGATTTTAACCAAATTTCCAATTGATAAATAATGAATCGAAATCGGAATAATGATTTCCTGACCGTTCAATATCTTGATAGCTTGAAAACGAATTCCGGTCTGGCAACGAATTACATTTACATATTTGCCCGGACGGTATAGAAGATATCCCAATGCAATGAAAAGCACAACAGAGCGAGCGTCCTAATACGTGTCGCAATTTTGTTTCTCGTTCTATTTGTTCGAATTCACGTCAATATGAACTTCTAGTCAGGTAGTCTAAATTAATCCACACAAAATGAAAAGTTGCATAAACAATTCTCTAATTTTTAGCGACGCGATACCGGAGCCAATGAATAAAATATATTAAATCCTCGATATGGAGTAGTTATTTTATATTGAAAATAATGAGACGACGACCTACAATTGTTGTCTTTGTGTTGGTCGACAATATTCAAACATGAGGGGATAGAAAAATCATTATGAAGAATTGTGGGCGCTATTGCGACGGGAGTTACGACGCATAATTGACCGAAGGACGGGACGAAAGAACAAATAACAAAGAAAAAAAAAATGTAATGAGCAACTGTCAATAATACTTTCTTCCATTTTGTCGAAGGTAAACTATTTATGATCATAAAGCTGAAGGGTTCGCGATATTCATGGGCGTGGGATTGATTCCTAACTGGATAAGTAAATGTTTCTTCCTTTGTTTTTTAATAATAACGAGTTTATAATTGAGTTGTGTTTTGTTTCAATTACTTTGGCCTCGTTCGTCATTTCGGGAAATGCTAAATAATGAAAATGTCGAAGTAAACGGCCACTGACAGCATTTCCACCGCCACTTGGTGGACCCATAGCATTCACAAAATTCACATCTTCAATATTGCGAAATGATCCAACTTCTTTTCTATCATACCATCCTGCAACAGTAAACGAAATTATTACATTCTCTTTCATATATGTATGTACCGATATATATTAATAGATGGTCTGAATGATGAACCATTAAAATCCATGAATTGACGGATTAATTCAAGTGGCGGTTGTGCACCATACACTTCCACCATCGGCATATTGAAATCGTCAATAAAGAAAATTTGTTTTTTCAACAATGTCGGTCCATAAACGTTTTTGCGGCGTTTCTCCAATTTTGAATCAATCCAATCCTGAAAAAGAGGAGAATTAGATTTGTTAGTTGTGAATTTTTGTTATCGACTCTTTTACAATTAGACAGCACCACTACTAAAATTTAAAACTTATTTGACCCACATGATGGATGTCGTGTCCTGAGAAGAGAACTAATCATGTCAGATCTAAAACTTGCAGGAATTTCTGTACTAATATGTGACGATGCTGAGATAATTATTTAAAATACATTTTTCCAGCCTCTTTGAGATGTAAAATCACAGTTTGGGCCTACCATATAAAAAAACGAGGGTGACTTTTTGTGTATTGGTTCGAAAAAATGGTTACTCGCAAAATTGAAAAGAATTTGCAATCGCCCGTGCAAACTTTAACAAACAACCGGCGATAGTTTTGTACGCATTTTTCTTGAAACTATGTTTATTAATTTTGAATGGATAGAAAAATATGCTAACAGGAAGTATAATGTTTTTTCTCTCTTATTTCCCCAAATCAAAATTTTCCCGGAATAAGATGATAATGTGGTGTTTTGAACTCTGCACAATGAACCGTTGCATTTATCTCGAGTGCACCCGTTGCGTGCTTTTTATAAAAATAATTATTCAATTCACTGGGCGTCAGGGATGAAATGTCTTTCACTGAACTTCGTACATGTAGAATTTGAAAATTTTTTATTACATTTGCCTCTGATATCTCAGTAATCTGGCTTGTGAATTCATCAATGTGTGCCATCAAGAAATTCGTTAAATATTTGAAAAAGTGTAGCATAATTTTTTCACACACACACACACATCTACACACATCGAGTGGATGAGGGGGTGTTCTAGTCTAACGACCTCAAAATTTGGGACTTTTTCTGGACTTGATGAAAAGAGAAAAAAAAAATTTTTTAGTATCCATTTTCTTACATTCTTTATATTGATGTTTCAAATTCTTACAAATAAATTTTTGTATAAAAAACATTAAAATTGACAACGTTATAGGCCTCGGAATATTGCCGTGAAAACAGAGGCAGTTGACATAGTTTTTAAACTCCATCAGAAATTTACGATTTTTTTTTAACAGTATTTAATTTTTTTCAAATAGTAATAATAACAATTTTAAAATTCCTGAGATAGAGACATTGGCGGGATATATGCTGAACGTCCAATCAAATTTGAATTCAATCGGTTGAGTTGAATTCAAGATTTTATGTCCACCAGGTTAAAAAAAGTAGTTTTGAAAAAAAACACGTTTGAAGTTTAGAGTAAACTGCAGTAATACTCAATTGAGCCGTATCCAAATCGCTATAACTTTGTGAATTTTAAATATTTTTGACATTTTCTTTCGAGAACATATTTCTGATAGTGGGAAAATGAAGTGAAAAATCTATTTTTTCAAACTTCTAGACTAGAATACCCCTTTAATCATCAGTATCACAATAAATGTTTCAAAAATATAGCTTGAAAAAAATTTACTTTATATGACTTTGTCTGTAATCTTGCTGCTACATCTTCCATGAAACACTACGACTTTTATCGGAAACTATTTTTTCCTCAGCTCAATAGATTTCGTGACATTAAAATTCGTGATTCAAAATGGCCGCTGCGTACAAAATTGGCAAGAGTTTAATTAGAAGTCTGAATTGTACAACACAGCACACGAGAAAAGAGCGCGTTACGAACTTAGTTTGTATTCAATTGGATATGATTGTGACAAATCATCCCCATATTTAGATACGAGCTGATGAATATTTTTATGTAGTCAATAAATATATATATATATATATATTCGAGCAATATTTTCTGTGCCAAATATTTGAGATGTCAAAATCTGACCAACATGTATTTGCATTAAATTCACATTTTTCCCTCTATCGCTGGATGAGATATAAGGGCATAATCAGCACATGGTGATTTTTCTGTATTTCATCCAGGTGTTGTTATGATCAGTTTTATTTTCGGAATATAATGATGACGTTGTTGCAAAACCAGTGTGATAATCGTCAACGTGCCACTTTTAACCCAACTATATGTTCACATATAGTTAACATATACTTTCTTTCAAGATGTATATCTGAAATGGGTATATTTGAGAGAACTGGCGCAAAGTTATCTACGTCAATGTTGAATGACTGCACGCGCAGTGTCATTGAACTACGTCATAGTGTTCCATTACTGCACATCAATTCTCTATGAATGAATGCGTGAACAGTGTAAGGAAATGAAAATATTGCTCGAATATATGTATATTCGCAATTAATGACTATCTACTTGTACCTATTCAAATATGAGATTTATTTGTCATGAATATATATGTAATTACATACTGATGAACTTTTCTCTCATTCTGTTAAAAATTCATGAAGATTTTCTATTTCTTCAAGCGCCAATGAAAATATTCATTTAATATTAGAATCAAATCAATGAAATAAAGATTATGTTGATACATACCTGTGTTTTGTTAGCTGAAGTTCTGGCGGAGAAAATAATGAAATCACAAATATACTTTTTTGACATATTTTTAGCTAATTTCGTCGATATTGTCATTGTTTTTCCACTTCCACTCGGGCCAACACAGAGAATATTCACATTATTTTCAAGCAAATTCTCAATTAAATAAGCACTGCGTATATTATCAATTGTTGGGATTTCAATATCTGAATAATTCGTGTCTGGTGTTATATGAGCTGGGACAATATATTCCGTCCAGTTAACCCACTGTGATGACACAATCATTCCTCCATTATCAATGATACCCTGCAACCTAGAATAAACTTCAATATTATCCTGCGTTTGGAAATAATTTTCAATCCAATGTGGCAGTGAAATATATTGCAATTATTTGAAACTGAGAATATACCCCAAGAAAATTTGTTTTCTCTGATAACTTTTCGACACTTTTGAGCTTTTAAACTCATGTTCATCATATACTGCAGAATACTTTCAGGTAACTTCATTGTATGAAATTAGCATGGAGTCCAATTGAATACAAAATTGAATTAAGAAAATAGAATGACAATTTCTTGCAAATTCTGGCGACATGGGTGAATCTATTGCAAATGTATTGAAAGTTATGTATATTTCATTTTGGAATCATTTACATGATTAGCCAGTAATCGATCCAAAATGAAAAGTCTCCTTCAGTTGAAATGTCGGAAGAAATTATTTTTGGGGTAATTTTCAAATTCCTCTTTCAATAATATCGATTATTATACTCTATTATTTTGTAATGTCCTTGGATTGTTGGGGCAATTTTACATGGCGATTTAACATGGTGCCACAATACAAAATAATCAATACAAAGTATATGAATATGTATAACCTGTAATCGTAGACAAGACCTTCCATTGGGAATAACGGATTGAGTTTGTATTCCAGTTGAATTTTGCGAACCCATTCACTGAAAATTTCACGACTCTCATGGTCACAACTTGCACCAAAACTCCATACAAGACTGAACATTGTCCATGGTGCAATGAAATCCACTGAAATACGATGTAAGAATTGAAACTGACGTATTTCAAATTGTAACAGATAAGACATGCATGAACAGTATTCAAATCTAATTCTGTGTCAATTTTTTTATTCAATTATAAAAGTATTTATATTTTACGCTGGAGCTTTTGATTGGCTTGCGATGATAACGATTTTCCCAGTTTAGCTGCCATCCTCGGTGAAAATCGGAAATTCATCAAGTTAATAAAAGCCATCAACATCGTGATGTCGATTGTGGAAATTATTTCTCGTAGATTGTGTCGGAGAAATTCAATTGCAGGAGGAATTAATTGATAAGTGAGATGACATAACTGTGATGCTAAATCCGCCATTTGCTACAAAATTTGGGTATCATCATGAATGTGACGGAAAATCAATGAAAGAATTTTTATTTAGAGCTACTACATTATCAATTATTCAATTTTAACCTCGCTAATGGACTTTATCCAGCAATCAATAACCGACTTGATACCCAGCAAGTGAGTTTCTAAATAAACCATTCCACATCTGGAATAAATGAGTGAGAGAGGTATTATGAATTATTGTGATCAGTTGCAGATTTTCGGAGGAAAATGGGATACTAAGTGAAACTGACAATTCCAATCCAAGATGTTGTTCAAATGGAGAGTGAACATGAAAGAGTGAACGACGAATCCAACATACTGATTGTAATATTTATTTCATCAATTTACAGAAGTTCTTGGATTCTACATTCTCGCACTGAGTATTCCATTTTCTCCCAAGATGGTATTTACATATATATAAGTTCATCAACATCTTATTAAGCCGATCATTTTTCAGTAATTAGTATAAAAATATTACTGTTTGATACCAAACAGTAATATTTTTTCTACATTCATTTTGTTATGTTAACGTTCTCTTGAACACATTCTCGTTAATGAAATCTTATTTCTGAATATACAACGACACGCTTTCCTAATATAATAGTTGGAAATTCTTTCGTATCTCAATATTGTAGCAACGAAAATACCATTTTTTTTTCTCAAATCAATCTCATATATTCTCTGTTAAGAAATTAATAGGAACATGCTGCAATGGACAAAGTTATTAGCTATTATTCATTCTCGTGAGACTGGCTTTCATGAAAATCGGTGAATTTTAAAAGCTAAAAATGATAGAACTCCTCTTAAACTTAACCAATGCCATAATTATGAATATAAAGCATGATATAACCTGGATACGGTGGCAGGCGAGGCGACTTTGAGGTCTTCTACTTCAAAGATCATTGTCTGTGTGGGTAACAATTTAATTATCTCACCGGAAGTCAAGCACAGTTTTTTATTGTCATCCAATAATGTATTCATATTTTCAATCCACAGGGCATCGACTGGTCCATCAAAAACATACCAACGACGATCGGAATCCGCTGCCGTAACACCCGAACGTATTAGATAAGACAATATCCCATCCGTCCTGCATATAAAAGCAAAAAGTCATGAATAACGTAACTTGTTTTATTGCCATGGATTATAGTGATCCGAAATTCTTTCTAATAAGATATTTGATTTGTTCCAACTCACCACTCATGCGTATCGACATCAAATTCTCCATAAAGCTGACCCAGTGTTATTGATTTTGGATTCAAAACAAATGTGTGTACCGGCATAAAAGGCACTCCATTGGGTTGCACTTCGCCTTGTAAAGTTGAACACGCATTCTTCAATATCTCGTAACACTGTAATTGAAAATAGTGCTTCTATCAAATTTCTAGCGATGATTGAATTACAAGTAGAACCGTAATTCTGCTCATGATACGATCGATTTTGTTACGCGTAATATTTCGATATTATCAATCTGATTTAAATAGACAGGAAGGGTGTATGAGGTTTTGAGATTATATGTATTTCATTTGATGCTCAGCAAATTGGTCCACAAGGGTATTGTATCTGCATATTTCAACTGTTATTTGACTGCGATTATTCATCTTCCTGTACTTATTTCATTTCGTTTTTTCTCATCCTATCGAAAAACATGGCAATAATATCTCGAAAAAGTGGAACACCTTTCTAACCGTTTCCAATGACTAAATTCACCAATTTCGAAACATGTTACATAGGAAAAGTGCGCGCCACTATTCTAAACTAAAGAAATGAGTAGCAAAGATGAAGTAATGGTTTTTCTTCTACTATTCTTGTTTGATCTCTGTTTAATCATGTGTAATCTGTCTTTTACATGTAGCAAAGTTAATGTATTCCATCAGAAAATAATCTTTAGAAAAACCATCGTCTTTACCTCGAGCACACGCGTATACGGTGTAATAGACGAACGCGAGAGACATAGAGACAGGCGAATAGATGATGAAGCGCATGCGGCAAAGTTTTGGCTAAAAGCTCCACGAGAATTCAAACCATATGTTGCCCAGTTCGTTTCGCGCGCTGCTCCGTTCACATAAAATACAGAGCGTTCCGCCACGGGCATTTTTTCGGCATTTATCGGTTGTTCAATTAACAATTATAATTCTAAATCATAATAATATTTAATCAATGAAGAATACAAAACACTGTAACATAATAATCAATGAAATATAAATAATATCAATCCATATCTGAAGTTAATATCAACTCAATGACGTGTAATATATATGAAATAAAATTAATCACAATTAATTTATCGCTGACGGAAAACGGAATACTTATTCCAAACGTGGATGATAAGTATCGGGCGCCGGAGGGACCGGCGCTCGTTATCCATATTCGCAATTCATCCGCAAGTGATATAAACATCGTGTCATAAGTCAAACATTAATGATATGATCAATGATTGAAGAAAGAAAATTACAAAAATAAAATATTAAGTGGAAAGGAAATCCATACGTACAACAATGGATCTCATTATCTACAACAATCTACGTGGCGATGGAAATGTGATTGAGACATGCGACAGAAATTTGAGATTCCGTCGGTCATTATCATCAATATTTGTGCCAGAAAATTTCACACTTGTTGATCTAAATAACAAAACGAATGATACATTTTTTGAATACGATGATGAATCAACTGAATGCAGCTCGGTTTACGCTCTCCTTGAATATTTACACGAATATTACGTTTCATTCATAATAATAATTGGCCTTATCGGTAATTTATTATCATCAATTGTATTTCTGAATACACATTTAAAAATGCGCAGTTCAAGTTATTATCTCGCAGCATTAGCAACCACTGATTTCTGTTATTTAATGTCATTATTGTGCGTTTGGCTGAATCGACAGTATGGATGGCATATATTCAATGGACACGGTTGGTGTGAATTATTGGTGTACATCAGCGCTGTATGCAGTTCTTTAAGTGTATGGTTGATTGTTGCCTTCACCGTTGAACGCTTTATTGCCGTGCAGTATCCGCTACATCGACCACAAATGTGCACAGTATCACGTGCAAAAAAAATTGTCATAACATTAACTGGATCAGCATTGATATGTCATTCTTATGCATTTGTTGTGGCTGGTTTGATAAAAATTCGCAGTAGCAATGAATATTTGTGCGGTTTGAAACCGCAGTATCTTGAGTTTATGGAAATTGTCAATATTACTGATACAATTGCAAGTCATGTGGCACCGCTCATTATTATTATTGTTATGAATACAATGATTACGTGTAATCTCATGAAATTTGGCAGGAGATTCGAACATGCGCCCAGCACTGTAACTGCAATATCCAATCAATGTCCAAGTCGAGATCGTTCTGATATTAATCTTAATCAAATTCAGGTGAGTGTTATTTCAAATTATCATCGAAAAATTCAATTCAGCTAAATTGAATTCCATATTGGACTGCGGGAAAATAATATTAAATCCAAATTATTTCAATTAGGTTAGATTACATCTTGTTAGATTTCTATTTTGCAGCAATTCGAAATCATCATCAAATTTGTTGAGATTCATATTCACGTTCAACTTGAAACATGTGCCAATTGTTGATTACATTTTCTCAAATCCCATAACATTTGAATAGAGCTAATATATTCTCAATTGCTCTCATCACTATTGGAAAAATTCTATTCGCAACATTGAAAAACGTTTGCATTTGTCAATGCGCTGTAAATGAATTGATCTTATTATATCTGGTCGGATCTATGTTGATTTTTCTCGATTTGATTCATATCCAAACAGAATGTGATAAGATTTCTTTGGATCTAAACACATCGACGACATCATATTTTTCATGTTAGATATACATGACGTAACATATGAACAGATCTGGTGTTGATATATTCTTTTCTAATTTGAGAGTTCTTCAAGTATAATGAAATCTAATTTAGATTGACCAAAACTTTTCCGTATTTCCTGAGTATTGGAATGAATTTTGTTTCCTTGAGTTAATCCCCAGATTTCATCGGTTCTCTCACATCGTTCGTTGATGCAAAGACGTCAACGTTGCGTCATTATATTTTTGTTTCCGATACTATATAGATATACGAAAAAAAGAAAAAACAAATTTCAATATTCATTCCAATTCATATATGATGATCACTGTAACGTATTTTGGGCTTTGGCGTGTCAAAAGCACTATTAAGAATAACAAAAAAAATGGTATCTTACCAATTGTAAAAATAGAGCTCAACATGTCTGGTCGGTCGTTGACATGTAACAAGACAAATAGCTAAAGTAAAATAAGGTCATCGGCGAAAATTGACAAAAATATATGTGTATGTACATATAGGAAGAAAGACATAGATAAATAAAGAATAATAGATAGAGTAAGCAAAATGAGAGGAGGGGAAAAAAAAAGGAGTGGATGAGCCTGTGTGTTATATTTTTAAACGGACGCTTGGTGCGGAATAGTCAACGTTGAGTTGTGTGTATGATGAGCTAGTTCTTATTTATGCTTCTCTCTACTTTTTCTCCTCTTTCTCACTCAATCTTTCACCTTTTTTGCCGATCGATGTTTACTGTCGCGCGAAATGTACGTGAATAATTGATCAGACTTGTGCCAAAATAGATTTTGTCTGGAACCATAGCAGTCAATGTGTGATATTTAATTCCATAAATATATTATCAACAGAAGAGTGCGTGCTTACGCGCAAATCATTGATCCACCACTGGAAGATATTTATAGATTGCTTGTAAACAAAAATTGAAGCTATACATAATCGTTCTATCCAGTCATGAATTGTAACATGCAAGTCGATAATTTCATGCAAGCTCAGTGTTGACATTTTGGGTCAATATTAAATACAAAATTTGTGGGGCAATATGTTACGACAATGGGGAAACTTTCTTTTATATTGTTTCATAAACTTTTACATTAACATCATGAGTACTAATTCGTGACAAGTTTGATCAATGTTGCATGAAACATTAAATGTGGGAGAAAACAAAATTAGGTATTCTGATAAGAACCGACCAATGATATAATTATCCAGTGGATTTTTTTTCTCACGTGCTGTATGAGATTTTACAGTGATTTGTGTGAGGTATAATCAGAACCGGATGCACGCCACTGTGAATATAACAGTTGATTAATCGAATTCCTTTGTGTTTTAAGTCATATTCTGAAACTGATCATTGATAGTGAATACATTGTATTCATTGACACCGTGTGATTTTTATTACTGGTTACTAATTTTTTTCCACAATCAACCGCAATTTGAAAGTCATTTTGTCATCAGGGAATCATATCATAATTTTCATCTTTACTAGCAGATGTTGCGTGCATATTCTGATTGATTATTTGTGCGGTTCGAGGGAAATTATTAATCATTGAAAAGCAAATATTGGCCGTCACAAACTTAAAAAAGATACAATTGTTATGAATTATTTTTATGGAAAAAAAAAATTAGATATTCCTTTATTTTTTTTTCTGTTTTCAGGGTTACATGCTTTTGGTGATATATACAGAATCGAATGAGCGCGTTTTTCTCGAAACAATGTTTGCAAAATTGTTACTAGAAATTTTCCAGAAACTAACAATTTGCGATTATTATTATTTACTCTTCATCTGCGTGTATTTTTTGTTTATGTATTTTTGTTATTCTAATCCACAGAAGAAGATAACATTTTTTATCGGGAATTACATTATCGACTTTGAATATCTGTGATATATTTTTTTTTTCTTCCCTCTTCAAATTTATATTCATATTCTTGAGAATATAGCATAAGAATTCTGCTCATGCGGCAACTACATGCTCCTTGAGTTTCATTCATTGTCCGCACTTGCCACACGAAGTTCTATTTTCTATAATATTCTCACAGTTCTATATTATACTCCCAGTATATATGAGAATAAAAGATATCTTTAGTATTGCTCTACATTTACATGTTCAAGATGTAAATTTTATGGTTATTTTTACAAAAAATGACAGACATTGGCATTCGAGAGGGGAATGCCAGATAATTCTAAATCAATGGATTATGGCGGGCGAGCTCTTGAAACTAAGAGTATATGAGTTAATAAAACAAATGGAAAAAATAGAAACATTACATTGCTTTGGGGGTGTTTATATTTCAACATTGGATGGTTTATCGGTAATGTGTTGGAAAGACACGCAATAGAATACTTCGATTGAGAAATTCCAATTGCACCATAGTGAAATTGTTCTCGCACATTGGAGCAGCCTTGAGAGGTTATCGAACAGCCAAAATATATATATATCAAAAATGTCTTTGCCGTAAAAACATAATACTCAAAAGTATTTCACCTACCACAAGTATAGATAAAATCTATTCGATGTGTTTGTTTTTCGATTATTTTGCATATAAACAAACTAAAAATATAACCGGGTTATTTTCACAGATGGTGGTAATAGATTGAATTAGAATCTCGTAAGCTTAAAATAAATAAATGTCTTTGATATTAGCCGGATGAAATGAATGACGATAATAATGCGACTAATAAATATATGAGCAATGGAATAAAAATGGCAGAAACACCGTATGAAGAATCACTATACACGATTAACGGAATTAGTATCTAAGTTAAGTTCTATCGAATAAATTCCCTCGTGTAATTATTTCGTAAGATTCATGAATAAGTGAAGGTTAGATACAAAAATATATTTTTCCATCTTGAAACATGAGAATAAACAAAAATACTTTCTCGAGCAAATTCATTTTCTCCTCTAAGCCATTTTATTTTTATTACTCTACTAGATAGGTAATACGTTTTGTGGGAACTCATATCTATAAAGTCTTATAACCGATAAATTCAAATAAAACTCTTGAATTTTTATTTATGTTTTCACATTTTGAGAAATAGGTTCAATGACTTGGAGCAACACCCTCATATCTCCCCTTATTCATCACATACTCCATTTGTTCAAGCCCTTCCAATCGATAAGATACTTTATTCATTCAGAAATATATCTTATTTTTATCCATACATTATTCATAACGACATTTCAATATGAATTTACATCATCTTCACATCGGTTTTGCGAATGTTTGAAGTAATTCGATAAAGCTCTTTACTTAATTTTCATAACATCCATAAAATACTGCTGCGACTCGTTTCGCCTTTTTTACTCTGGATATATGTATGAATCTCGTAATACGCCGAACAATTTGGTGTGGTGTGATGGAGTTTGAACATATAAAGATATACATGAGGTCTAGAACCATATCCATACGCTATAAAAAAATCAAACACAAGATGCTATATGGTTGCATATAACTAGTGTCCATATTGTGGAGTGACGGGTAAAGGGGCTGAATTGCATTATTGTAGAAGTACTTTTCAAGTATATATCATAACACATATCAGCGGGATGGGTTTGATTGGTCTAACACTGGAATATGGTATGAAAATTTACATCAATAAAAATCACATCTTCTCTGGTACAATTAGTCATACTCGAGTTATTGTAGCACTTATGCTTGTACTCTGAGAAAAGAGTTTATTTGCAGTGAATAATATATATATTTGTGACAGATAAATCCCGTATTTGGATCCGAGCTAAGAACAATATTCATTTGTCCTAAATATACTTTTATTTCATTGATATATTCATGCATGATACCATATATATTGTTAAGCGGAAGTAGGTGAAATAACACACAACTGGACTCAAAGTCGCGGTGTGATTGTTTATCGAACACAAGTCACATAACCTAGATAATAGTACTGAATACATTATATGGGTGTGAAACGCATATATATAAAATGAGTTCAGTAACTATATATATGGTACTTTGAACAACGAATGTTTCATTTTTCATGCCGTATGAACTTCATGCAATGAATAAAATGTATATGCTTAGCCTACGTGGTTGAGTATTATCAAGAATCTGATATATTAGCTATTAATAAATATACGGCGGAGTGAAATCTGTCACGTTGATAATTATCGACCCAGTTCTGAAACAACGATATCATTTTTTTCCGACAATCATACTTAATTCCAAATCAATTTATTGTTATTGAATTAAATAATTGGCATATTTGAAAAGAACCATTTTTCAGTCCATCCATACTTTTGTAAAATTATCAAACATGTATAGTTATTCGGTTCTATTAAATTCTTCCGTCTGTGTGAGAATAAGGCAAAAATATCCGGCTCGCGTGGCAACTTTATTCAACGTATCTTCCAACCTGAATACTATTTTGCTTGTTAGTTACAGAACTTTCCTTCTCGAACAACTTCTTGTAGTGTGAGTGAAAACGGATATATGGCTGAATCAATCTCAATCTGGTATCGAGTCTAGAAGATTGAATTCAGTAGGCTGAGAGGGCATTTTGATGTATCAAGATGAAACAATTCGTTCACTTGTTATTTTTTTATGATTCTCCACGGGTTTTCATGTGAGAGTATAGTTTTACCTGATATTTTTATACTTGAAATCGACCGATTAAGCTAAAACATTACTCATTTGATCTTTATACGAACTCATTATAGGATGAACAAAAATTTTATCTGTACATTAACGGTACACGAAAATTGTAAGTTGAAAATGGATGGAAAGATCGGAATGAAAATTCATTTATTTCTACAACATTGTAATAAGGGAAATATTATTGAACTATTTCCATTCTTTTTATTCGTTTATCTTATGTTTTGAATGATTTTTGGTTATGAATATAGAGCTCGAGGAGCAGCAATAATGGAATTCCACTTGAAACCCGGCGGATGCATTCGAAACAGTCATCAAAATCATCGAAAAATAGCCAGTCACCGCAACCATCAACGGAAATGGGGGGCATGACGAAAGCAATGACATCGTTGCCAATTGCCCAGTCCGCCATGCCCATTGCATCTCGTTGTATACGTAAGTAGATACAGTGATGGCCTTTACCTCAGTCAAATCTAATGGTTGCCGCTGTTTTTGCACAGATGTCAGGGCATCATTCAGGGATTTGGTATCAATACGTAATCAACACAGCATCACGAAGATGCTTCTCTTAATTAGCACCGTCTTCGTTATTCTCAACCTTCCCAGGTAATTATCCATCGAGCGGTATCCATACTTTTACTACTTTTCTTTTAAAAAATTGTGTTAGTTTCTTCAATTCTGTCACGACATTATTTGCTTGAACTTAGAAAAATACGGGCAGAAAAGCCGGAAATTGAAAATAAGAGAAGCTGGAGCAAGAACGTAATAAGATTGACATGACATGTTGTTACCAACTCTCTACGAAATATCATTGAATACTAGAAGGACGTATGTACTTCGTAATCCAATGATCTCTGCAATAAATTTGTGTACTAACTTTTCCACCAGACAATTGAATGAGTGCAAATTCTATACAATCAACCGAAATTCAAAACTCATACAACCAATAAGAACCATCAGAATTACATTCCAACTCTGTTTTTGGATTGCCAACATGATATGATAAGCCTCATGTTGAAACTTTTAGTATGTTCGCTTTTATATTTCGTTGATGGGACCTGCCAATTTTTTGATCGATAAAAAACCTTTTGTTAAGAAAAAATAAGTAAACTATGAGCTGATCATTTCGAATTGAACCAAATATTTTTAGTATATACTAAAATAGTGAAATTTTCAGGTTATTTCACCAACAAATACCAATTTTATAGCATCTCATCTATCTCTATATCTCCCTTCCAAGTTCTCAGCGTTAGGAAAAAAAAGGCATTGATAAATGTTTTATAGAGCGTCAAACAATGCAGAAATATTTTCCGACTTATTCAGAAAAAAATAACAATGAAATTGTTCGAATACTTTCTTAATAATCGTGTGGATGAATTGCAAACGAACTGTTCTCAGAAAAACGCCACCGGTGTTTATATTTGACGAAGTCATACCCCCACACCGTATCATAAAAATGATAATAACTTCTGCATTCCGGGAAATTGTGATTCGGAATTTTGATTTGGTAGTAAGAAAAAAAATCCACAAGACTTGATTCGAGTCATTCTTGACATATAATAATTTCTTAATTTGGATGATGAAATAGTTCATCTTTCTCTATTGTTGGTATTAGTTAGTATTGATTATTTGTTATTATTGTACATGTATCGTGACATAAGTTAATGGTGATATCGATAGATTTCACTGAATAGAAAGATGGGTGGAAGAGCCCATGTCCGTTTCTTAGAGTGGTCGAAGCTGAAGTAAACAAAAAGTATTAAGGGGGTACGTGTGTTTCAGAGGCTCAAAAAACGCATATTCTCTTAATTTTTTTCAAGTATTATATATAGATGAATGTATTCAAAATTTAAGTATATTAAAGAGTGACATTTGCACAATATTTCATCAAATTTTCATCTGAAAATTTCGAATATTCAGCCGTCGGGACCTGCTTTCCGGTAGCACCTTGAAAAAAAGTGTCCTCGTGGTGGTCACGATAACTCATGACAGGTTCATCTGAGAGCAACCAATAAATTTTTTTCTGTTAGTAGATAAGTATAGCTCGTGATTAAACAAAAGATTAAAAAAAAATGAAATTTCAATTTTTGGCAACGTTGTATGCAAAAAAGTCGAATTTATGGTCTAATTTATACTACTTATAGCCTTGTGAAACTAGTTCTAATTGAAGAAAAGAAAAACAAATCCTTCGTTTAATCACTAGCTATACTTATCTACTAACAGAAAAAAAAATATTGGTTGATTTCAGATAAACCTGTCATGAGTTATCGTGACCGGCGCGAGGACACTTTTTTTCGAGGTGTCACCGGAAACCACGTCCTGACGGCAGAAGTTTTGAAATTTTCAGATAAAAATTTGATGAAATGTTGTTCAAATGTCACTCTTTGATATACTTAGATTTTGAATACATCCATTTATGTATAATACTTAAAATTTTTTAGTATTTGCAGATGTGTGAAGGCGTGTGAAAATTGTAGAAGCGGTTTGAGATGGGAAAATTCGAGGTGAGGAATGAGTCGTAAAGCAGACAAGAATGAAATAGAAATTTCAGTATCTATTTTGAGAAGAAGACGAAATATGAAGAATATTATTCAAAATATATTGTCGGATGCAACTAGATTGTTTTGCAAATGATAGAAATCGGGCAAATCTTCTTGAATATAGTCTCTAGGCTAGAATATACACTTTCAAATACAAAGGCTAGGGACATTAATAAGCATAACATTATACCCTGATAATCATCAAATTAATATGCTCTTATAGAATCTAGAAATATGCGGCAGTCTGAAAAAAGATTGTCGAAGAAAATGACATCGATAGCGATATATGGATGTACGTAGACATGTACAGAATCGTGAATAGTTTGACATTTGGCTACTGAAACCATTGTTCTCGGAATAATTGTACAGTCTCAATATTCTAGAATTATTTTTCATAACTAACCACGTTTATGACATTTCCCCGTGATTAATAAATAGTTATGGTCGTAAAAGTCTACCCATACTTGACTAAACGCTTATTCCTTTCGTTTTCTCACAGTTTTCAATTTTGGAAAATATTTATATATCGCCTAGATTGATATAGATTGTATAGTAATAGAAAGAATAATTTCATACGCCTTTTTGCCATGTCGATCACCTACAAAACATAAAGAGTCGTGCAAACATCCTCATGCACATTGCATTGTCATACGCAGTATGTTTCCAATTATGTGAAAACCAATTGTCGAATTTGAATGTCTTCAGCTATGTCATCCGGTTATGGGTATTCATCTTGACTGCACCAAAAGAGACTCCGAGAAAAGATCGACCGGCAGGGGTGTGGTGTCTTCAACAATTCTCTATGCTTTTATATTACACAAATTTCAGTATAAATTTTCTGCTGTACGCTATGAGCGGTATGACATTTCGTCGTTGTCTCAATCAATTGCTTCTCAAACACTTTAGAACAATTACCAGGTATACTTATCATGCCATTTGCATTGTTTATCTATACAGTATTCCGATAAAAAATATTAATGGATTGAAATTTCGTGTTTTTCAGATGTTTTGGTCGGCGAAGAAGGGACTCAGAAAATTCATAGATTATATGCACGTACGTTTGTACTATGGATTCAACGTAGGAAAGAGTAAGAGCAATATCAAGTGATACGTTCTACATTTATTGAGTTCTTGGTGGATAGGATGCATAGGTGAGATAAACACCTACTGGCAAGACTGATATTATATTCTATTTATTGTCTGACGTTTTTATTATATTTTCTTGTAAAAGGAAAAATAAGAGAGGAAGACAATGAATTGAACAACACAAGATTCATTCCATGTAAAATTGTGTAAATAAAGCTATTCAATAATAGTTGTTTAAGTCAAATTAATCCAAAACATTGTCCACAATAACATGACATTGTTCTGCTGAATAAATTATATATATATATAACTGATAGAATAATTATGACGTACAAAAAGTTATTATCTATTCAATCACTCTCAATGTATATGTATAAAATGTAGCTTCATAAATCAATGGATATTCAACGAGTTCAGGCAAGGATAGCTCTTGAAAAAACAGTCCCAGGAGATGCGCCCTGAAAAATATGAGTCGGGAAAAAATCATGATGCTACATGTACGTAGTACATATCGCGAAGTATTTTGGTGTGCTGTATAGAATATGGGGAAGTGCAGACGAAGTACCGGTTGCAGGGGTATATACAATTATTTATGGGTGAGCTATTGTTTTCTAGAGCTGTTCTTCCTGAACTATTTTACTCGAAAGTATTGTGTTCAGGGTCATTTTCTCTGTCTACTATATGCCACTGTTAATGTGAAAAATTTCAATGGATCTCAATGTGTAAATGTATTTTAAAATGTACATCTCAGAAATCTGGATACTAGTGTTAATTGCGGAAAGAATTAAATCAATGCATTTACGTATTCTGTCTCTTATTGTAATTCATTTGATATATTTTTTTATATCCATATCAATAAAAATAAAATTTCATATCAGCAGCATGAATATGCGATGACGATTCAGAATTCTCGAGGAAAATTTTACTACGATATTGTGAGTAGATATAGGTTGATAAAATGTCAATATAAAAATAATGGACAATTTAATACATTTCACTGAACTTTCATTTTCATCCCTGTTTTTCTGAATCGTTCTAACAGAATCTCGATAAATTCCACAATGTCCCTACGCTTGAGCCGCTCCCTTATTTTCATTTCGCCCTCCTCACGTAAGAAAATATATACTGGGATTATCTACCACCACTTATATAGAGTTTATTTGTTTTTTTGTTATTCCCCTCCCATTATTGAAAGTTCCCTTTTTACATCCCGAACTACAATGGAAATATTATTTGTAATGTCGTATCACTTTTTCGATCAGTTGTCTGATCGTGAATAAAATTGCATTTGAATATTACATTACCCGTGTTTTCCCAGAACCTGCGGGTCCCACCAACATCAATCCGTGTCTCACTGTTGTTGTCTCATACAGTTGAATTACTTTCTGAATGTATTCTGCAAATAATTCAATACAGTAAAGGAATTATGATCCGAAAATATTTTTTTATACCACGAAGTATGATAGCACGACACAATATCACCGAGAACTGATATTAATTATCAAAAATATCACGAGAAATAACACCGTAGGAAATATCACGTGATAAAATATAACAGTTAAAAATATGACATGATAAAATATCGTGGCTAGAAATATTGTATGACAAAAAATGAAAACAAAGTTTCATGAAAAAGTGTATATGACAAATTAGTCATGTCCATTTATATGAATATATATGTTTAATGTAAAATAAATGCTTGTGATATAATTGCTCGTGATATTCTGATGTATGTTATTTAGGTGTGATATTATTGATGATACTGTGTCGTGCGGCTCGAAGTACTGTTCAATAGAGCCATTTGTATTTAATAACTGGGGCACACAATGTCAGCTCATCAGTGCCTATAGCCATCTTTTGCGGTGTGAGGAAATTACGCCCGATGGGATATACTGAGGATCAGAACATATTAATTCTCAACAGGAAAAGAAGTTTTGACTCCAAAATTGCTTATATTCTCATATAAACCATTAGAATTTGGGGAAAAGAAAACTGTTCCCAGGTGGGATCTCATTACGACTGAAATGTATAATATTTAACAATTGAGTGGCAAATTGTCGAAATATGAGTTTATTAACGTGCTGTGAAATGGACGTTAGCGATGAATTAATTGGACGGTGGTATGTGTTTGTGACGTGAATTTTGAAGACTGGGATTTTTAGCGGAATAATAATGTTGGAAAAGGGGTTGTATATCATTATCCATGATTGTTCTATGTGAGATGTTAGTTTGCTGAACATGATACTAACAAGATAGGTAACCCCTCTGTTTGAATCAAGTAACTGAACCAAAATTTACTGGGAGTCTCCCAATGCTTCATCCATCATTCCATATATTTACTCAATCTCACATTCAATATCGATCGAAAATTCATCGGATATTCATAATAAAATCGAAAAAAGTTGTTAGATGGTATTGGAATAGAAAAAATAACTACATATATTGGAACTTGTATTTTATTACACGTTGCGGGACCTAACTTTCTTCATGTACTAGTTTGCGCGATTTGTACGGATAATGGAACAATTTAAAATCATGCGAAAGAAAGAAGATAGTCACTAGACAAATGATAATGGTATGAAGAATATATACATACCGTCTACTTCCTTTAATCCCATTTGTCGGATAGATTTCCGAATAGACTCCTCTAAAATTCCATGGTTGGCAGCGATTTCCACTAAGCCCGGAAACAAATCCATCACGATTCCTGAAAAGTTTACAAACTATATATCATATATTAATTTTCAACATTAGCACAGTATACATGAAACCGATTTATCTATACGCGCCGAAACTTTTGTTTATTCGATATCTGAGATTTCTCCAATATTTTCGCACTGTCCCTGAGTATAGATAAATAAGTCGTTGATATAATAATATTCGACAATGGCAAGAGGTCCGATCTCCCATATGTATTACACACTATCTTCTAATCTACTCACCCTATCTATTCGTAAACAGATGTTTAGAAAAAAACAAAAGAATCAAAGAATTGAGATTTGTACGCATGGCATTATTCAATCTGATTGCTCGGTGTGATAATATTACAATTTTCTTCATCACTAGGTGATGAGTCCCCATTTTTCATCAGAATTAAGTGGTTGACGGTAGAAATCGATCAGTTTAGAGTTCGGTAAGTTATTCAAAATATGAATGTTAATACCGCAGGGTGGTGTTTCAGCGTTATCATTCAATCTATTTTCTGAAGATTTAGTCACTACACCCTTATGTAGCATCACTCCCTATGACGTGAGGGACCACCTGACATATGACCCGGAAAATTAGGCTCTGATGACAGGATAAAGAAAAACCCAAAATTTCATTATTTGTTTGAGGAAATTTTGACAAAATCTAATTTGAAAATATTTCGAATGACAAAAGGTATATGACATCAAACATCTAGATCCGTCCAAAAAATCTGCTCCCTTAATGTCAATAAGAACTATAGAGTCAGTGAATGAAAACAAAAATATGACTCAGCTATATAAACACTGAGTGGGAATTCAAATCGTCGTATGGGATGGAAAAATACCTATCTGGCTGATTAGATTTTTTTCGTAGTTTTCAGCTATATCATCAACAAACCAATCTACATATGCGTAAATTCATCTAAAAAGAGAATTATTGTTTACCATTTTTTCCAAAAAATAAACAGAATTTTTCCCGTAAAAATTGTGATTTTTTTTTCCAATTCCCATAACTCTCACATTTTCGCGTTATTCAATTTTTTTTTTTCCAGATACATAGACAACAAAATTTAATGCAAATTCGAAATTATTTTACTATTTTTTTGGTTTCACCTGAGACTCACAACTATCGTTGCGAGTCTCTTACATCGTCCCTACTTTGCATTGTTCAAATGTGTAACAAATTAAAGCTTCAATGAAGTTTGGGTTAAATTAGAAATGTCCGTAGATCAAAAAACGAAATTCATGAAAATGACTTAATTTCAAGCGTTATAAACCGGGCTCATGCCTCATAAATAGTTGATGCTATAAGGTTTTTCGATTACCTTTCATGAGTTATATATAGAACTTCACGATTTCGGTCAAACGATTAAAAAAAAACTGATATAGCCTTCATATAGACTATCTAGATGTTCTCACCTTCGAACAGTATCAGATCGCTTTTCATGAATTTGGGCACATTGACGTCTCTCAGTGCTCGCAGACATATTTGTGACTCATCCAAATGTTGTTGCTCTCTCTTCAAATTACCCGCAAATGCTATTACTGTTTTAACTGCTCGCATTCCAAAATCATAATGATCTTGTGAGCTCAATTGTTCTGAGCTCAATTTAAAAGTTGTTGTTATTTTGCCGGCCAATTCTTTTGCATCGATAAAACCAAATGAGAATAGTGAAATTTCAGCAATTAATGCATAGTTGGGTACCATCATCGCCACTGGTCGGAATAATGCTTTTAAATTGTCCGGTAATTCAGTACGCCCAGCGTAACCAGGATTCATTGTTATGAATATTGCACATGAGGCTTTGAGAACAATATCTACACCTTCGAACAAAAAGCTGAAAGAATAAAAGTGCGATTAATAGAATTCATCACACGCAGTTCAATGATTATAACTGCAAGAAAGTCAACGTCTTTCTTGAAATCCCGAAGGTTACTTCTTCGATGAAAACCATGTTACTGTAACACAAAACTCCAAAACTATGTTCAATTATAAATTGAAAAACTTTTGTTGTTATTGTATCTTTCATACATTCTATCTCAACCGGATACAGTTGTTTGAATGACAACATCACCATAATTACTCCATCGAGTATTTCATGTCAACGCATAAAGGAAGTGGAGTAATCAAATGGTTGGAAAAATACGTTTGTCCTATTTATTCTTTCAGAATTACCATGAAAAAAGGAGACAAAGATAATGGACGACCGGACCGGGATCGAATTTATATTGTGGACGGAAGCATATGCATACCGTTCCATTCCAATTTGCTGTGCTTTCTGAATTGTCAATATTTGCTGGGCGATTACAGACAGGACTTCAATGTCTATACGATTGAATTCATCAAAGCATGCCCAGGCACCAGAGCTGTATCAAATGAAAATGAAAAATACTCAATTTATCAAGTTGAGAATATTTGTAAAAATGATAGAATAGTAAACTGTTGTAGTCGATTTCACCTAGCTAAACCTTTGAAGAATTTTCCCATTGAAATAAAATCCAACTGGTCGGAGCAATTAAAAACCACGCATTGAATAGCAAATGCTTTAGCGAGATCTTTCGTTGTTTCAGTTTTCCCTGTGCCCGCCGGTCCCGCTGGTGCACCACCAAATTTAAGATGTAATGCTCCAGTTAACGTTAGATAACAGCGATCTGTTAATGGTGTTATAACAAGTCGACCGTTGTTACCGAGGTATTCATAGCCATACGGAAATTGTGCATTCACTACACGAATATACAGCTCCGAATTGTCAATCCAGTAATATCGTAATTGTGATATCCAATTAAAATCATTTACATTGCGAACACTCTTCTTTAACAGTTGAATGAGAACGTCTCGTTCGTGGACTTGAATGGTAATGAGGGCTTCAAGCATTAGTCTCTGTATTTCAGTAGGCTGTCCTCTCACCAATTTTTTCAGCTCCTCCAACTACCAACAACGTTTATGTGCCATTAAAATTATTCTTGCACCGCTTAAATAACTCAATCCAGAAGCGCTGACATGTCTGTATTTTTTTTTTTCTATTGAGGTAAAGTAGGGTCATTTGGGACAGTATGTGAACTGAACTTCCTACAATATTCATGTTAATAGGTAAATTCTTTACGGACAATTAATTATTTAGTCGGGTATCCATTTATGATTAATTGTGTGAAAGTGAGCGCCGATACGATCTATACTCATGAAGTTATCTCGATATGTAACGACACGAGTGTCGCAAATTGGGTGACGCACCCCTTTTCTTGTTCAGAATTGATCAAGTCATTAATAATTATTCGGATATTTTCAAAAAACTTTGATAATGAAATTGATGTTGAATAGAAAACGATAATATGTGAAACGAAATAAACTACAATTCAGTTTTTGTAGCAGCAACTACCAAAGTTGTTTGTTCAATGATTTATGGATTGAATGTACATAAAAATTCAATACTGAAAAATTTTATAATCGGAGTGAATTATATATACTCACGTGATTGAGCAAAATGTCGTAATAATTCTTCAATTTATTGTTCTCGATTGCATCTTCTATATGATATGTCCAATATGTTTGACCAGCACAAATCACTACTTGTCCAGGCCACATGTAGACCCATTGTGTCCTCGCTGTTAGCTCAACTGTTGCGAGAGCATTTCGTATAATTTCCCTCAATGTATCTCTCATTGATTTCTCGACCTTCACAAGATTTTATTTGCTTGGTTTCAATTTATAAAAATTATTTGGAATTAATAAGTAAAAAACAAATTGATCTTACTTGACCCAGCCAATTTTCAACATTTCCGGCAGGATAAATGGACGGTTGCAAATAAACTTCTTCATTTTCTGCTGAATACATTCTCGTTATTTCTGTATTTTCCTCGAACCGCAGCTGTCTCATATTCTCAAAACATTTATTTAAATATGGTTGGACTGCACGAACATTTTTGGTTTGCGCAAGAATTTCAAGAAGTTCATCATCGCTGAGAAAATAAAATCGTGGAAATACCATTCGTTTTGTCTCGAGATAATCCACGAGACCTTTTTGTACAACGTCCATTAATCCAGTACATTCTTTTAAGCTCTCGAGTAAACTCTTGTCTGGTGATATTTGTAAAATCTGAATATTTCATTTTAAATACGTCTTTTAAATTGATCATTAACTATAAATATTGATTTTGTTGTTAATTTTACATGAGGACATTCACTGGCATTTTTCATCAATCGCCGCCAATTACGTTCCACTGTGTTAAACTTTTTAGCTTCCACTGGCAATTGTCTGCTTATATCTTCCGACGAGAATATCGGCTCCAGATACATCCAAGATCTGAGCAAAAATAATTTTAAGTCAGTGTACAAAGACTATGCCGATTGATATAGATTAAGAGGAAAATTTTGTGTCACAGGTTAGAAAATATATTCGTTTTTTGATAGAAAAAAATCTGGAAAACTGACGCGCCACAATGACACGCACTCCTCATCAGAGAAAATATTTCGATTCTCTATCTCAAAATTAATCAATCTTGAAAAGTTATCGATTTTTGAAGAGTACACTTAGATTTCACCAAATCGAATATCATTTAACGGCATCTATGAAAACGATTCACAAAAACAGTTGTTGGAAATATATTGCACACAACTTTTTTTTCAACATCCGAGATCGAGTCTCGATATGCGAATGAAATGAAAGCGACTATAGAGATAATTGTCTAGTAAATGAAAGCAATGGATAACTCATTTTCCAATTACATTTAAAGCTGAGAAAAAAAAAGGTCTCACGTCTTATTTCACTGCTGCGACTTGTATATGATTAGAGAAAGATAAGCTCCAGTTAGGCTTTCACTGTGCTGAATTCCGGTGGCCGATAAAAATTCCCTCAAAAAAATCCCGACGGAAAAAATCTCACCATTTTAGAGAGCGCTACATATGTTTGAAAAAGAAGATGTCGGAAAAAATTACCTATATTTTTGTAATTCTTTAACCGGTTATTTCATCGCTGGTTATTCCACACAAGGTCAATCAACGGCGATTGTGGCTGTTTACTTTTTCTTTCAAAATATGATGTTTTACAGCTACTTCCGCAACAGTGAAATTCGAATATTTCGTTAGACGTCATTGCTTCCCCGGAAAATTAAAATTTGTAATAATCGCTATATTTTTTTCATAGAATTAATGATAGGACCTTATGATAGGCGCGAAGGCGGCGACATTAATCGACACACGTACGTTCAATGTCTCATAACTTTCCTAATTATGAATATATTTTTGAATCATATGTTATTTAAAGTTTTGTTATCGAAATCATAAGACTATCCGAAATTCATTCACCGCCCTATACCTTGGCATTTCAGAGATAAAATTTGTTCGGTGAAAGTCGAGTGTTCTAGATTGTAGCGCGAATACATCTCCTTAATCATAAAGATAGAGATGAATTTTTTTTTGCATTACTTCTGAACGGCGATCCATTCATTTAAAACGTCTCGAGTTAATTTTAATTTCGTCTCCCATTCGGAGATGGCACTTTCGAATGTTCCACGAAATGGACTGAAACCGATTTGTTGTGTATTCAAAATATGATCGTCCAGCATCATCAACGTTTCATCCGATATTTTCATAATAAAGGTGCCGGTATTTTTATATGAGATGATGTCCATTTGCAAATCCAACCAGTCTTTTCTCATCTTTTCAAGTGCCGCTTCAATGGAATATTCCTTTGCCGCACTCTCAGTGATATCCGTAACAATTTCAATGTGATCCATAATGCCACCATCCAAGAGATTACCCAAGGCCATATTAGGTGCAGTTATTATTTCAATCTTCGTATGCTCAGCAATCTTTTCATAATGTCGTAACTTCATTCCGGGATTTTTCAACGACTGCACTAATCCCACATACGGCTTGAATGATTCAATTTTTGTTGCAATCTCTTCAGCGATTTCAGCCATCTCTGTATTTTTTTTTTTTTTTCATATTGTGAATAATCAATCTATATTATTTAAGAAAGTATAGGAAAGAAGTGTAATAATACACTCACTCGGCTGATCGTGAAAAGTTTTTGCTGATCTTAAAATTGATTTGTTCAATTCATTCACTGTAGTTTCCATTTGTTCACTGTCGATATTGATCAATGGATTTCCTAACCACATCTCTTGAGCTTTCAACCAATCTACAAAAGAAGAAAATCAATATAAACAAATCGTTTGACAATCCATATTTCTATTATAAGGACCATGAACCTGACGCAGTGCACCATAAATTTCGATATGGTTCGAAATCTCGAATGAGTTTTGTTAAGTGCTCATAGGACACAATGGGCAATTCAAACAATCGTTGATGTTCATTCAATTGCAACGCCTGCTCCTCACAATCTTTCAACAATTTCCATACTCGTTTTGCTTCAATTGCACACTCATGTACTTTAGTGATATCCGTTTGTAATGAAATATTTGTTAAATTCACACCCAGTGATTCAATTTGATCTGACAAAGTTGCTTGGTGGATAATTTGCAACTTTAGAAATTTATCAAGCGCTTCTTTCAAATACTCGTTCGTCCGTTCCAACTGGAAGAAATGCGATAATTGATGATGTAACGTTCACAAATAATTGAATAAGATTGCGTACTTTGTTTTTGTCGTTTTTTTAAATTTATCCACAGAACAAACAGACCGGAATTCGAATAATTTGAATTGGTAATCAGCTAGATTTTTTATGGATACAAACATTGTCATCAGCATATATGTTCCTATAGATGAATTTATTTGGATACAAATATTGATTTTGACGATGAGTGACGTATTGTTGTTTTTATGCTCGAATTCATACATAATTTCAATATCTATGGAATTATTTTTGAACACTCTCAATTAGTGTCAACTATTCGGATGAAAAATAGTTAAACGTTGAAGGATTTTCATAATTCTATTTTGTGCAAAAATTATCAGAAGCACTGAATTTTCATATATCAATAAATCAATTCTACGATTTGCATTGAATTATTTTCTCCATAAATCGCCAGTGTGTAAGTCATGAAAATATAAACATTTTGGGGCACGAGTACACCGTTTGTCCCTATACGCTAATGTACGAGAGCCCATTTGTGTTCCAATATTTCTCACGAAAAATCGTCGTTAACCTGCCTTCAAATTTTTTCTCAAGACGGCATTAGTTAAGCATATCATTTCATGAAAATAAGATTTTTCATTAGTTTTGCGCAAAACACCCAAACTACCTTGAATGCCCCCCCCCCCCCCCCCCCCCCCCCCGAGTTATCGAACATTCATCATTTTTTCTTACCTGCACTTCAATCTGCCGTGGATAGCCAAGAGCGCGCCATTTGCTATGAAAGTCCTCATCCGTAACATTCCATAGAAATATATCAAACACTTCGTAATCCAATTTAATCTTTTGAACGCCATTATCGATTTCCATTACTTTCAACGGTACATTCTCCATATATTCACGTAATTCATATAGTTCTTCAATATCGCGTGGATCTTTTTGTAGCTGCGTCTCAATGTTTGAATATTCTGTCAAAAAGTTGACTAACCGTGCGCGCAGTTGTTCTGTCAATGAATCGAGAATACGTGTTGCCACATTCTTGCGTTTGTCTGCTAAAAATTTCCTCAAAGGATTGACAATAATTTTGAATGGTCCAATTGAAATGTTTTCGGGTACATTAATAAGTAACTCTTCCCTCGCTGTTAATTGGGATGAGATTTCATCACGCATTCGTGTAACATCGAGTTCTCCTTCCTCAATATTGCTGAAAAAATAACAGAAATAAGAAAATGGCAAACAAAGTGAAATATGAACCATAAAAAGCTGCAATTCAATTCATTCATATTCTACCTGATGTATTCCTCTATATCCAGGTTGAACAGCTCCAAGTATTTGTCGTATTCTTTGGCGTATGCTTGTAATGGAATTATTGATCGCTGATATACATCAACTAATTGATTTTTCGCTTGGACAATACGTTCGTCCAATAATCCAACAGTGCTCAAATACGATTCCGGTGAAAATGTCAATTTTGGCAAGAGGAAGACTTTCGCTGGCGGTATTTGATGACACTGGATAATCGCATCATCTAATAGACGTATGATTGTTGCGATATACTCTGATAAATCGGTCGCGTAACAAGCGCCTTTTTCATTCATTGATAATTCCACTTGAAATATCACACTGCATGATGGTGAAAATTGCGACGTAGATAAATTTGATCCCCATATAAAGTCAGGATTGACACTTTTGATATGAAACGCTGGCGATGTCAACAGGGACACATATCGCACCGTAGAATATTCAATCAATTTTCCGAGTGCACTCTGGAATGAAAAGTGTTTGAATAACATTAATGGCACCGACCGAATATTTTTTTGGGAATGAACGTCACTATCGAATGGAAATGAATTAGATTTCTGTTGGCGTTTTTGGGAAAAATGTACTTTTGTGAGTATGTGGGTCGAATATCACTTTGAAAATCTGAAAGAATTGTAAAGGCTGTGGCACTTTAGGTGGTCGATCGAACGATTTCGAATGCCGAGTCGAAACTTTCACAGTGTTTCTTCCAAAAAAGGCTTTCCCATCAACAGTGGCAACGATTTGCAGAAAATTAGTTATCCAAAAGGATACTTAACTTTCATATTGAAAATTGAAATGCCGAAAAGTCTCTAGATACTACATGTGTTATAGTCATTAAAGCTGTGAATTATGGCAATCTTTGATAGTTGAGTGCGCCATTTTTAAACTTGAGATGGGTAAAATATATACTTTGGTAATGTGTCACAAAAATCCAAAGTTGATAATTATGATCAAGAGAAGGATAAAAAATTTACACATGTCTGCAATGTAAAATATGTATTGAAAATTAAATTATACGAGCATCATGCATAGGAATTAGTTTTCACTTAAAGAAGCGTGGGAATACCGTTGTATAGAAGCGCAGATGAAATTGGATTCGTTAGGAAATATTCATATATCGTGCGAATCATTCGACAATATATTTGTGACAAATGAATTGCGTGTTCGCATTCCATAGATTTATTCGTCATAGAAATATCTTATTGCGAAGAGAATTTCTTCTCTCAGTGTGTACGGTAATGGAGTCAACACTCACCTGCATAACTAGAACTTTGAGTTCCATGAATCGTTGTAGTTTGATTACTCTGTAAATGTGTGGTGTCTTCTGATTGAGATCAAAGCAACCCTTGCCAATATCTCTCAAACACATTCGCACAGACTGAACTATTCTGCCCACCCATTGTTGCTTCAAATATTTGATTATGCTTGTATATGTTTGAACTTGTTGCGCTTCAAATTCATTCAAGTTCAATGATTTTCCATGACTTGTAACAAACAGTGACATATTCATTATTGACTGACAAGATTCAGTTACTCGGCTCATTGCGTCACAGACTTCCGGGAGAACATAAAGAATATTCCAGTGCACTTTCCTCTTCGTTATCTACATTCATTTAAATTTCTGCCAATTATTGCTTATTCAAATGTATATTTTATTCATTGGAGACACTTATAGTTCAACCCCTAGTGGCCACATTTATTATTTGCACACCACAGATCGCATTTCGCGTACTGTTTTTCGGTCGTGAAGTAAAAAAAATCAATATATTGAAAACGCCTTCTGCTTATTCATTGCTAGCTCCCAAATATTCAAGGGAACTTCGCTTCTTCTCAGTCAAAAAAGTGATGTTCTTCTCACGTGTCATTCATTCAATGATTTTTGTGAAGTACGTGAAAAATATTCATTTGAAAAATATAAAGGACAAGGGAATTATGAAAGATATGCAGTTTGGCGCGCATGAATACACGCATTCGTCCCGGAAATTGAACATGAAACATTTTATTTATTAAGCTCTCATTTCAGAAATGAAAAGTTCCTGAGTGTTATTGGCGAAAATATATATCGTGAAGAGGGGATGGAACGATTTGGGAACATTTGGGAACATAGAGTTCCAAGATATACTACACAATTCGATATATAAAAAAATAAGGTTTCTGTTTCATAAAAAATTTTCTATTTTTCAACGGATTAAAATTTTAGAATTAATGAGATATCAATATCGTTTTTGTCAACTCGCTATTTTTTCTTGTATTGTCGTCTTTCAATCAATTTGAGAGTGACTATAGTGGTACAATTCCTAATTGGAAAAGGATTTTTTTTTCTATCTCAGTTTAACACAGAAGATGAAATCATGGTGAACCCAGTTCATAGTTGACTGTTGTAACACTAATACACTGTCAATTTTTTGTAATCGATACTCCACAAATAAATATACGAGACATATTCAGTATATGACAAAAAAATCTGAGTAATAGACTCTTCCTCTTGTCAAGAGAAAAAAAAACAATTCATGTAAAAAAGGCATATTTTCGGCACTTCTGAATGACAATATAAACGAAGATAAGTTTGCTCAATTTACCTCAAAATTTTCCATGCCAGTTTTGACTTTATCCACTGTATAAATGGAATCATTCAACGGAATAATTCTGTCGTATTTCAACAACGGTAAAAGATGTTGATACAAATCAGGATTGGATTGGATTAACTTCCGCCATTGTAAATGACACATGACTCGCTGATACTCCAGTCGAATTTCATCTATTATAGCTGCTATCTTTGTATCGGACAATAGTATTTTACGCTTCCGTAATACTGGAACAATGATCGCTTCAACTTGTCTTTTATCAATGGTAATTATGTCGTGTACATCTGTACAATCAAGATATAGATGGTAACGCAATGTTTCCTGGTAATTTTCACATTCATAATTATTCAAAGGAATTTGTATCATTGTCATATTGTAACTGATATCAAGGCAGTATGTTATATATTCATTATTAAGTGTTTGTTCGATGTCTGGCGTTCCACAATGACTATGATTCTTTGTAACTATATGTTTTTACTCTCGACTTCACAAGAAAATGTCTTATTTATGGATGCCTTTTTATTTATACGCCATTTATCAAACTATGAATGTACATATGACATTTGTTGACCGTTGCTAAGGAAGATAATATTTCTCCAATTGGATTCTTCATTGTTTGATTATTTAGATAGTCTCACTTTATTCGTGCAATAAGGATGAAATTCAAGACAAATTTCAATGCGTATTCCCGCCCGCTCACTCTGTTCTACCTTTTACTGAAAAATGTCGAGAGATATTGAACTACAATGACATATATTCGAATGTAACATGATTGTAAAGAATTGTAATATGACTCCTGTGGTATAGAGGTATATCATACGATATCAATTTGTCTTATTCATGTCAATCGTCATTAATATGAATAACTCCTGTATTCAATACTCGTGAGTTGTTAATTTTTGGCAGTTGCGCCTTCTATGCACGGGAATATATGGGCTCTAGAATAGGTCTTACACCGTTACACGTTTTACACAGTTATCATAAAACTGCGTTACCGTTTCAGATGGTAATGAAGTTCCGAGCACAACTTCAGAAATTAATTCCTCAAAAGTGATAAGGTTAATTGAGAATTTTTTTATATTGTATTTGTTCATAGTTATGGAAATCATATCCCTATATCAATATTCAATAATTCTCAGTCAATCGATGCATTTACCTAATAGTTCTTGTTCAAAGTATTGATTATTGAAATGCACAATAATTATGAATGCTAATAAACGTTGTGGGTAATCTCCTGAGCAATATTGACGCGCATATGCATGTGTATACAGAGCGCGTGCAACTCACGATAATTCTACCGTGTAGCTATTTATATGAATTATAAGTACAGACTTTTTTTTGCCTGATTATACCCAAACAAAAAAAAAGGGCGAACGTACCAAATATTAATGTTTGGAACGTACTGATAAAACACATGTTGACAAAGTAAATATTAATTGCTTTATTACTGTTTTCCAATAGAATGGTGATCATAGCGCTGCCAAACACGATTCTATCAATGATAATTTTCACACAATATTACATAGTGAGATACATGAAATCATATAAATGAGATAATCCAATTAAATATTGGAATATATTGATTCGCTGTGATGCAATCTCAATAAACATAACATCAATGTTGAGATACTTCCTCAACGATAATATAACTGCAATGAAGCACCCCTTCTGAATATCAGTCTTATTGTTGAGAGACAGTTGTCACATTGATGTTAGAGTTGCAAGTGTTCACTGGGATAAAACTTGAACATAATGCAGGGATAGTTTTATCAAAAAAAAAAAAACACTTCTTTCAATGACGCAATATTTACTATTATATATAAAATACTTTCCCAAATGACATAGTGTATATCTCAATAATTGAATAGAACTCATCTTAAACCAGCTATTACTACATGTAGTCCAACTATATCATATAGTGTCAATAGTGTTTAGTTGGGTCCAGAATCTCTGTAGCGCAAGAACCCCAACTTCCAAGAATATTGTGAAGAACGCCACCAACACGCCATGCACGTCATGCGGATCTCTTGTGCCAACCAATCGCAAATCTAACCCACAGGTGCTGCCATCTCAACGTTCATTTTTCAAGTTATGAAATCCGATCGTACCACCAACAAGAACGCCAATAGGATTGGTCTGTCTCACACGGAAACAATATTCTAAAACAGTATTATATGGTGTATATATATCCATGCATACAGTAAGAAAAAAAAATATATATATATATCTATAGAGGTGTGTTTGAATCAGCTGTGGTGACGCAAGGTTGCTCGGTCGTGTCGCGACGAGTGACAAAGTTTGTCCCTCAATTTTCTCACGAACAAATAAAAAATAAAAATAAAATACAAATACAAATAAGCGAAAGAACATTCGTCTATTTTTTTTTTCTCATTGTGTGTGTCTTGTGTTTTTTCGCGTTATATTTCACGTACTAATTAAAACGCACGAATATTCACCTCAGTATATAAATATATTCGTATATGTGTATTCATAGAGATACATATATATTTTAGAAACAACACTAAAAATCAATTGTGTTCAAACATTTCAGTTTTTTTCTCAGTGTATAATATATTTTGCGTACTTTTATTTTTCTCTCTCCCTCTCTCTTGGTTTTGTTAATGTATAAGAACAAAGGCAGAACAGAATAGGATATATGAAAAAAAAAAAAAAAAAAAATAGTGGCGGGTTATTTAATTTTGAGGAAGAGATAGTAACAAAGAGTGAATATATAACTAAATTCTCAGATTATCAATGATTAACCTCAATTTTTGAGTTGGATACCTTCATTATCTCCCGCTTTCTCTTTCACTTCTGTGCTCCCTTCCATATCTTTTGCCTTTTCTTTTCCGCCATCAAATTTTCATATCTTCATTTTTATTTTTATCTTTTCTTCATTGTTAAACGTCAATCATTTTACCAACGGAATTAATTCATCACCACGACGCATTTTTCTACGTGCTTCTCAAATTGAGTTTCATTTAAGCGATCCGAAGCTCATCATCAAGATATATTAGCTATTGTGAGGCAAAAGCGAGGCACGTCGGGAACAGGTGACAATAGAGCAGCCTCGCCATGTTAGATTTCATGAAATTACTCATCGTGAAGCGCTCCAACTCGCGGTGAAGTAGGTGTTGTTTTTTTTTTTTTTCCACCTCTTTTTATCTATCATTTATCATTAATTATCTATCATTTACACTTGATATGAGGTTAATTTTACCGATGGAATTATTATTCAAAAAAGAAGTCAGTGAGTGATTGTTGTTAATTCGTTTTTATTTTATTTTCTCATTTTTTTTCTGTTACTTTTTTTTTTCTTTTTATTTTTTTTTCCCCCGTTGTTTATATACTTACTGGTGGTAATAATTGGAGTGACCATTCCACGGCAACTTAATTCGCATCTGAAAATCATCCAAGCTGGATAGGTTACCCGAGTATCTCCGCGATACCGTGGATTGGTTTATGGGGTGAGTTCTTTTTGTCCCCATTTATAACATTTATTATACATTTAATAATTTTATGAAGAAGTTCTACGTATGAATGTTTATGTGGGTGTATTCGTTGTTTGTCATTTTAACACTTTGGATTGGTGATTCCAAATCTAAATGTGAGAATTAAAAATATAATACTCGGTTTTTAAATGTGAAATTCTCAATTAGTAACCTCAGAATCATTTATAAATTTGTGATTGTTCAACTTTTATAGTCAAACTATGATCACATTGTTTATGAAAAGAGCACTATGTATTTTCAAATCTTCGTTCATTCTGGAAATCTTGTGGATAAAAAGAAAATCATGGTTGAATCTTGTCAATGTTTAATGATGATATTAGAGAAAATATTTGAAAACAATCAGGTAAACTACATTGGAAGTGGTAGAAAAGAAAGCAATAACCATCAGCAATGTATAACAATGGATGTAACATTGTGCTGCAAATGGTTCATCATCCTTCCAATCTTAAGTTAATTTCAATATCACATTAGATTTTTCCATCATTTGTTGTGATCATTGTTCATAATTTTCCGATACGGAAAATTTTTTGATCATCTGAAGTCAATTACCCATCATGCTTTTCCATGATTATGATTAGTTCGGCTACAGTTGCTACCAGAATTGTAATAACAGTGCAAAGTTCTCATTTTTTGTATACTTGTGGCTGCACGAAAATAGTGAAAGTCACCCAACTAAAATAGTTCACTCCAATGATTAGTCGTTCGAACAATTTTTAGTTCTCGGCAACTATTTTGGTACGGACAACAGTCGCACTTTCAACGATTGCAAAATGAAATTAGATAATTTATCTCAGGTGAACAGGCGTCACATGGTGTTGGACAACTGTCACAAAAATCTGGAACAGCTAGGAACACCATGGCTACCGTAACTAATAAAGAATTATTGAAATGTCATTTCATCACTAATTCTCGTAGTACTAATATACCTGAAAAGAAATTCTTCAATTAAAAAAAGATCCGTTAGACTATGATTGCTTTAGTTACATATTTTTTTATTTTTCATCTATTATTGTTTTCAATTGAATTCGTTTCATTGTTTATATCAATCATTGACTCGTTAACTTTTTATCCTACGATTTATATATATATTTATATAGTTTTTTTTCTCATTAGGGAAAGTCACTTGACTTACTCAGCGACCGCTAGTCAAATACTTTCATTCGATTAGACGAAATAACTTATGAAAATACCAAGATTTTGTTTCCTATTGTATATTCATGAATCATCCCTTTTTTTCATTTTCTCTATTTAGTATGGGTAATGCAATATTGTGACAATTTTGTATTCACATAGTCTAAAGCTTACACAATACTGGGAAATTATTTTGATCACCGTGTTTGTTTTTTTTTTTTCATCCATTCTCAGCAACAGACGTTTTTTACATAACATATGCTGTTTATTTTTTTTTTCCTTCCATAATATTTCTCATTCAAAAAAATATTTACACAACAATACTAATGCCTTTCCATATCATGTGATTCAAAGTCTCGTGTCCATTATTATAAACGAGAGATGTAGACAGTCCTTACCTATTCCAGGTCACTCCTACAGGATAATAATGTTCAAAAGAAAAAATGCATCTCGTCGACACACATTCATTCGTTTTCTTCTCGAGAAAAAGCAAAGAAAAAAGGAATAATTCGTTGTTCTCTTTTGCGTTTGGAGAGTGCCCACGTTATCGATCGTCAAGAAAGTGTTACGAGCTTCCCAAACTTGATGTACATGTATACATGATACGTATACACATAAAAATAGTTATACAAATACACATTGCTTGTAATAGTTGGTGTCGGAACATCAAGTTCATACAAAATGACTATAGTAGTATGCCGATATATTGTTTTTCCTTTGTCACAATTTCTCAACGTTTTAATTAAATATTGTGACACATTCAAACAGTATGATGAGTTTGTGTCACGCAGAGCGCGTGTTATGCGACAGGTCACATTGGCGATTGATTTAATTATATCCCTCTCTCCATTCCGTTGGATAAAAATGGTAAAATTATTTTTGGCAGTTGATGCAAAGCGACGAGGGGACAATTCATATATATAGATAATATATTGGTCATCCATTGCATGCTATTTTTGGATTCACCGGTACACGTGTCTGTATGGGGTGGACAAATTACGTACTCGCGGAACTCTCATCTTCATTTAACGATCTACCGCTCATAATAATCAACTGGACATTCAGTGAATTGAATTGAATTTTTTTACTCCTTGCTTCTCCACATTCCATATTCATCATTTCAAATAAGATGGCGAGATGAAATTGTTTTCATGATTTGATAGAATTATTTAATTGTTTGGATTCATTGTTCGAAGTTACGGTCATTCGGCACCAATAATTCACAGTGTGAGTCGAAATTATTGATAAATGATTGAATAAAGTAGTTAGTTCATTTTTTATTCAAATTTTCATCGCGTATATTAATGTACGGGCACTTTAAAATCAAGTTATTGTCACTAAAACCCAACGTCAATTTTCATTTGTAGAATAATTAGAAAAGAAAGACACAAGTCTATTCAATAATTTTCTAAATTTATAAAGTGATGATTTGAATGCACTCTTCATGCGTTGCAATTATTGGTATTTGAATACAATGATTTGGTGTGATATTTATATATATATAACTTGCGATGATAGTAATTACATAGTGCTGTGTTAAATCAACAATTAGGAGGTACCACATCATTTTGCACAGTTGAGAATGCATTTAAATTTTCTTTATGTGTCGATTTTGAATTGTCATTGCCAAACAATTGGTGGTAAATCATTGCACTAATTAAGTGAAAAAATCAATCGTGCATCGTGTAAACTAATTTTTATAACTATTCAAAACGTTGTTCACTCGATAGGAGATTATTTTTATTTAGGTCGCATACCTTATCATTGATTGGATAAGAAAAATTATAAGAGTGCATAAGTGCTACATCAATTTTCACCTTATCATTCTATCAATAATACTATCTTAATCAGTACGATTAAATTCTTATTTCTGTTCTTCATCGTGACAAGCGACGCTATGTAAATTAAATATTTATTATATACAAACTACGGTTGTTTGAAACATATCGCATTTTAAATATATTATTATTCCAGTAGATTTTTAGAAGTCAATATTGCTTTGAAGAATTAGAATTATTAGTGTACAGGCACCACAAAACATTATAAGTATAAAAAATTAATAAGTGGATTGATAATGGTAACAATCTAGGGAGCCACTATCTCTTGGAGTTTATGGGGGTATTTCCATGTTTTTAGTGTAATTAAAAACGATTTTTTCCTTTCATATACATGTTTCGAAAGTTGAATAATATGACAGTTATGAATATCTCAAATGCGTTTTCCAAAATTATGTTTTCGCACTAGCTAATCTGATATCAAAATCATTGATGGATCGATTAAGTTCGGGTTAATTTTATTCGATTCGTATATAAACATTTCTTAATTTGGAGGGGAATTTTTTTGGATGCATCCAAAATATATATACTTTATTCATGATTAAAAGTTAAGAATATTAATCTATTGACAAATAAAAGCAGTGTCTCCTTCATCTGTCATGTTACTTTATGTATAATTTTTCATTACTAATCTTGCAGCCGGATACGATAACGTTCGTCCTTACAACCATTGATAATTATTTTCCTCTTTGATATTCAGAAAGGGTGTGATCATCATGTCAACCATCGCTTCAGCAATATCTCATCGGTTTAATCTCACAATGATGTAGCAATTTAAATTTTTTGCAGTCAAATTCCAAAAAAAAAATAAAAACATCATGATCTTGTCGAAAAATTCCAGAACATTCGTTTTTTTATTCAAATCGTAAAAAAAACTCATTTATTATCATTTTGTAATTAGACATTCATACAATTTAGTCCACTGAATTAGTAACAATGATAAGAAACAAATTCAGTAAAGAAATTTTGTGATAAAACTTCGATTAAGAAATTGCTCAGTTGATTTTTTATTCAAAGATCGAAGTTAAAAGAAGTTAATCATTTTGATCAACAAAATGACAAATACTTCATGTTAACCATTTGAATTAGTCCAAACAAAGATGGTTGTTTGCTGCAAAATTTCAGATAAACGTTCTGACCTCGTGATAAAATTCCACCGCAGTATTTTCTCGTCTGTATTCTCTCTCACTGACAATTCTTTCCCAACTAATGACAACATGATAACAGAAGGCGCGATAGGCGCCATCATCACATAGTAATGAACTGTAATATTATCATTTGTTTGAAAAGGTGCGTTATAACTAAGATAAATATCTAAAGAAGTGTTGAAAATATGACACTGTATGTATGTATATACATAAGAATATGATTGTGCGCCAGAGTTACAGCCATAAAACGTTTGTTCGGCTTCGACTTTGTGTGTCACCTATCACTGCACACTGTAATTGTGTTACTCGGCGGGTGTACAAGGAAAGTGAAGAAGACTTTTAAAAGCCACGTATACATATATAAAAAAACTTTTCCGCTTCATTATTATTATTATTATTGTTATTATTATTATTATTATTATCATTATTATCAGTATTAACATCATAATTATATATTTTTTTCGTATATGTGTGACGCAGTGAACGCTTTTCCGTCAGGTCTATTCAAATTCGCGTTGTTCATAATATAATCATAATACTCATATTTTTTATGTTTTTTTTTCTTTTTCAAATCACTATCCATTAAATTATATCGCAACATGTTTGGCATAAGTGGAAGGAAGTTACTAAAGTACTCGACTATTAACAACACACTTCCCCTTGATGTTGAGGACACCGTCACTTGTTTCTGCAGGTCAGTCTTCTTCTCTCACGTTCATTCTCTTTCCCCTCCTTTTCCCTTACCCACTTTTTTGCTTTGCCTGCCACGAGATTCACCCTGTTCCACATATAAAGGAAAATTTGAAGTAAAACTCAATTGTTATGATGTATAATAAACATCAATTAAGTTGATGTACACGTCATTGACATAACATTATGTCGACGTGAAATTGATGTTGGGATATGAAAATATATCCAATATTTTACTTTTGTTTTCGTTCCGAGGTTTAGTGGAATAATTTGTGACGTAGATAAAAAAGAAGGGAGCCGTGCGCGTGAGGGCTACTTCCATCGATCCACGAATTTCATCGTTATGTCTGGCGCCAATACACTTCCCGTCTCCCCCTTTTGTCATTTCATTCCTCATTTTCTTTTGTCCATATTCTATTATCATTCCTTACATCTCTATTATTTTCCGATTCATTTTTTTTTCTTTTTTTCTGTCATTTTATTTATATCCACGTTTAAGTATAGTTGTTCATGAAATATTTCGGCGTTTCAGATAGTGGAGAAACATATTCTACTAATGAACTCACAACGACAAATTCAACTGAAAATTATGTGACCTATAAATGTTGAATCTTTTGACAATACGTCATCATTAAAATTGATGTGAATTTGTTATGTTGAACAGATACTTGGTGGCGCTTTGTTTTTGATTTTTTCAAAGATTGTATTTTCTTGTTTCAGGGAAATGTTGTGATTTTATTTCGTAGATTCTTTCTCTTTTAGCCAAAATGATGAATAATCATAATATCTATCTATCGATCCATCTAATTATTTATTGAAATTTTTGATTTCGCGGATGGGTAATGTCACTATTAACTGACTGTACAAGAAGTTGTTACTGATCAATTGAGTTAATCTAGTACTCATCCATCTATTCGATTTTTTACCGTATTTGTTGACGTATGAGTGTGTGAAAAATGTAATAAACTATCGTGTACTCATGTTCTCTTTATCTTCAACATATAGATATTGAATAGGGTTCAGATAAAATGTATGCTCTTGCAGTGATAGCTGACATTGAAACTTTCTGTAATCATTTTTTCAGCGATATTAGTTGACAATAGCCGATAAAATTACATTGATATAGAAATACATTTAGTTTTTTTATCTTTCGAAAATACACAAATTTCCACATTTATAACTCTTTGTAAATGTCACAATACATAATGCCAATACGACAAGCACAAAGGTGGCAATGAGAAATAAAACGTTCGAATGCGATATTCGAGCTTCAAAATCTTATTTGTTTTTTCACATTAAAATTTTAACTATTTTTGTTTATTGGATTACGATAAAAACTATTGAAATCAAACAATTTTCAATTTCCCATGTTTTATAAGTTTCAGATCTCAGGAGGATATTCAGAGGTGAAAATATGTTGATAATCAATCAAAAATTATTGAAAAATAGTATTCGACTTGAGACTTCCTAAATGTGACAATTCTATTTCTATTCACGTGATCAAAAAGAAGTGTTGATCACCTCTCATCTTTTTTTCGTTATTAAATAGACAGTGTTGAAATCATGATCACCTAATAGTTATCTATAGAATAAATTATTCATCACGACAGTAATTTACATTATTATATATTGATGATATAATTATTTTTTGGCCCAATGATTCCTTATTCACAATTGAATTATCAGATAATGATTTTGGATGTTTGTTTGAGAGATTGCGAATTAAGTCATGATAATTTATTCAATAATTAAATTTACATAATTATTATTAGTTGTCAATATTTAACGAAAGATAATGATAACTCTCATACAAATTCATTAATAGTCATCAGTGATTTGTAAAAGGTTGTTGAGACTGTGAGACTATTTCTCGAATGCTCTTTCATTCATTTTTGCGATAGTCAAATTTTCGAATTGGTGATGTCTTCAGGATTTTTTCCATTTGCAATAGATGATGTGATCACTACAATGGCCCACTGAATTACGAATAACTACACCATCTCACTTACTGCAATAGTAATGTTGACTCCTGCACAACTAGTTCAATAAAAAAGAATGATCAGAATGATAAGTTTGGAAGGGTCAAGGATATTTCCACTCTTATGAAACTAGATAAATTCCAGTGATACAGAAATAGTATAATAAACAGGGGATATATATTTACACGATTGGGCGGAGTGTAGTCAGCTGACTCCAGTTTGCCTTCACAGCTGATTCGGTGTACATACTGAGGAAGGCGCTTCGGGTGTTTGTTCCGTGTGGCAGATGAGCGTAGAAGGGGATAGTATGTAATATTATATAGAATATCGTGAACTGTCCCCAGTGTGGGCAAGCAAAGGAGAGACGGCGCGCCGTTGTTGCTGCAAAATAGCGTCGCATTGCCGGCATTTATGCGCGCGTTTATAGTTGAATGGTTTTTTGTATAAATTTATAAATATAAATGTGAATTGTTTCGATATTGAAAATTTATTTATGAGACGTGTTATTAAATGGGGCAACGAAATAATAGAAAATGTTACGTTCACCAGCACGCAATTCACATACACTTTCAAATAGTCAAAGATCATTCTCAAATCCCACTACACCACGGCGTGTAGCTTCTCCATTGCAAACCACTGTATCAAATTCATCAACGCAAAATATTCTATCATCACGTCTCTCTTTAATCGATACGTGTCAAAAAAAAATACGTCATTTTGGTGAATTTGTTGCGTGAGTGTGTGGTGATGAAAAGGAAGAATATTCATCCTTGTATCTTTTCGAATATTTTTTTTTTTTTTTAATCTATTGCAATATTATTGCAATATATTTTCATTTTCAACTATGTGATTTGTGTATTTGTTTCTTACAGAAAAGCCCGAAGGAAGGAGAAGGATGCCGGCACAACGGAAGACCCAAAATTGTACTTGGAGGAGGCAGCCCTCGAACGACAGTTGCCAGAGTTGGATCTCAGAATGTTGGTGGACTTGCCACCGGGTTTGGATTACAACGAGTGGCTTGCATCGCACACACTAGCACTATTTGATCATATTAATCTTTTTTATGGAACAATATCGGAATTTTGCACACCAACTGGATGCTCTGACATGACGGGTCCTGGTTTAAGGTTAGATTTCTTTATTTATATAGGTCAAACTTCTGGTCAATTGCATCATCATGTCTCATTGTTATTTCACTTAGAAAATATGTTAAAAACAACATCATACATTTTCGATATGTATCAATGTTGTAGGGATATACTTAAATTACTCTTTTCGAATTCATTGAACTTCATCTTATCTTTGGAACTTTATAAAAGTAAGATTATCGAGTTTTGAATGGGAATGTTTCAACAAAAAAAAAATGTAGGACTCCAACAGAGTAAATATGAAAAAATTATCATCCAAATTGTTGGCTCTGAGTAAAAATTGATCATGATTCAGAATAAGATAATCATAGTCACGTTTCGGGAGTTATACAAATTTTAATGTTCGGGACGTAAGAATGGTATGATATAGTATCAGCAATTTCAATTGACGGTAGAAAATGATTATTATTTTTCAAAAATAATTGTTGCACGCAGTGTTTGACCATTTCATAGTTTCGAATAATCGCATTTGAAACATTTTATTCTCAAATCAACAGTGTTCCAAATATTTGTCAATTAATAAGACTTTGGAGTTTATTATTATTACACTATTAGAAATTGATGTACATTGAGCATGTAATTAATATTGGATTTTGACATCTGTTTTTATCTTTACAGAACGTACTTGTGGTTTGATGAGAAGGGAAAGAAGACCAGAGTGGCCGCCCCACAATATATAGATTATGTTATGACATTTACACAACGTACTGTCAGTGATGAAACAATATTCCCAACAAAATATGGTAAATCTAAATTCTCCTTCCTCTCTATTAGTTAAACATCATTCAGAAAATAAATGTCAATAATTTCTCTCTGAAATGTTCATTCATTCAATGTATTTCAGCTAATGAGTTCCCCAGCTCGTTCGAGTCAATAGTGCGTAAAATCCTGCGGCTACTTTATCATGTAGTGGCACATATTTACCACTGCCACTTTAGAGAGGTTGCACTATTGGGGTTGCATGCACACCTCAACTGTGTCTTTGCTCATCTTACACTTCTTAATCAACGTTTCAATCTTATTGATCCTAAAGAAACAGAGATCCTCGGAGATTTGGAGGCGGCTTTATTAGGTAATATTTGAATAGCGTGAATAATCTATTTTATTCAACTCTTATGTCAATATTCGTGACTCCCCGTTCTGCTCAATAGCCTATCCTTCAGGTCCGCGCTACCATATCCCCGGGAATGTAGGTATAGAACTAGACCCTAGTTTTTTACCTACAAATATCCTGAGAGAGTAATCACACAAAGCTTCTTATTTGTTTTATAATTTTCTATTCAAACAGAACAATTGTCAGTGTAGACTTATGTATATTTCACTAAAAATATAAGATTCGTTTATGGGTATTTTGAATATTGTACACAGACATGATAGAGTTACAATATTGTCATCTTTATTAATTTTTCATTGAATAAATACAATGAAAAAAAAAAAAAGTAAAAGGAGAGAATCATTGTTCCACTTTAAATTGTTCGAATGACGGTGGTCTTATTTTTTCAATATACTTTCACTTTTAACACAAAGTCAACAGAGACGTATTCCGTTATTGACAAAAGAGTTGAATTTTGTGAGACGAAAGAAATAATGAGGAAAATATACTTATTACATGGAAAAAATGTTATTTTTCTCCTCAGGAGATTCAACGGCAACGTCCTCACAGAGCACAGTCACTCAAGATCCTCCAAGTGCCACTACATAAGAGAAAACAAACAAAAAATGAAATATTGTTGAAGAGATATTTATATATGTTTTTTTTTCCCAATTTTCATATTTTAGGTGAGAAATGAGAATGTGATTTTAGAGCGAATTATATTTGTTCACGGCAAAAATGCTTTCCTTTTTGTGTTTCTCTCACACTCACTCTCTTTTCTCTCTCTCTTTCTCTCCCTCTTTCTTTCTCTCATCCAATCTTCTGAACCTCCGTCGATGATCAGCTTGTTGAGGAAAAATTGGAGAAAATAGTGTCGCCCAGATGAATGCAATATACGGTAATTCAAAAATGAAAACAAAAAAAGTTTTGAAATTACACGAAATGTATGAGAGTGAGAGATAGAAAGATATAGGGAGCGATGATTTTATTCTGAGAGAGAAAATGAGAAAGAAAGAAAGGAAATGAAAAATAAACTTATTGGGAAAATCGAGAACAAAAGTAATAAAATGAATAGGAAATAGATAAAGGTGAAGAGAAATGAAAAATACCGTGTAGTACCTGTAAATAGCGCGAGTGTAAGACGAACAAAAGAAAACCGATGAAGGTAAAGACGTAGAGACAAATAAATACAAAACTACCATTATGTAAATTAATTTACCACATTTTTTTTCTCTTTTCGCTGTTTGTGAGATTGTAAATAATTTATTGAATGAGTTGGTGAGAGTGAAGTAAAAGAATAGCGAGAGCAAGATCAACTTTAATAGAAGAAAAATTAATAATAATGTTCTGTGAAAAATGAAAATAAAAAGATGAATATAAAGTGAAATATGCTGATAATAAATGCGATGACTAAAAAAAAAATAAAAACAATGAAGAGGATTACATACTTACAATGAATATTGGAGTTACAACAAATAAAAATATATACCTGGCATTATCGAGCGAAACAAATAATGAAAACCAATATTGATACGCTGGAATTGTTTATGACGAAACGAATACCGCTGTACACATTGGTTTTTTTTTGTGATTGTTTATGTTGGCGCAATTATTCTATGGTGATAATTATTATCGGTCGCACTCTGCGGATTGATATCAATTAATCTTATAGCGCGGAATAAGTTGGCAAATTCACGAAAAAAGTAGCCAATTGCTTTAGCTATTGGCTCACAAACATCACAAAACGATGTCGTAATATTGTATAAGAATATGAATATTGGTTGTATGATTCCATTAAATATTATTGTTAAAATTGGCTTGAACGCGTAATCGGCAATCATTTGGATTATGCCAACAATCAATGGTCTTAGTATGCTGCGAAGAATAAATCGCAATAATTGCAATATAAATGCCGTTACGAATGTCATTCCAATATGAATTGTTCCAAATATTTCAGCCCAAAATCGTGTGGCTGCGTTATCAATTTTATCAACACATTTATGAGATAATAATATTGGCGCAATGTCAGTTGTTGAATAATACCCCGAAGTGCCATGATCAAAAAAATAGATATCAACTTCTCCTGGCGGCATATTTACATTTATCATCGATATACCCAATTCATTTGATCTCATACGTTTTTCATTAACAGGAATTTCTTTTTTTTCGTTATCCAATGGTTTTGTATCGCTATCTTTGAATATTACTTTATCTCCCGATGGAACACCTACCCGGAATGCATTTTGTTGAAATAGCTAGTAGAATAAGAAATTCATTTAGAATTAGTCCCTGTAATTTAATTGTATAATAAATGCGATGTTATATGAGGATTATTATAATGACCTTTGTAGAGTGAGCAAAATTTGTGCGCGTTCCTACACCCATTTTCTTATAATTATGTGATTTTTGTATAAATCGACCTCGCGATCGTCTCGATTTTGACCAATAAAATGTTGGTAAGATTGGCGGAAGTGCTGATGGCCCCAGTGTTCCAGAAACAACGTGGGCCATATTTCTGCATCCAACATATAATATTCAAATATTTCAGTTCATCTATATTTACTGTATTTATATATTATTTCACAGCGATTGTAATGGATTTTACGATGCCGTTGTATGACAAAGATGCTTGTTTCGCTCTCGATTCATCGTCATTCGGTATGTCCTTGGTCGACCATAATGCTTTAACGGTAATTGTTCATTGGTACCATGGTCATCAGGTGAAGGATCTGACGTCATGCACGTTGAGTATTCAGCATCCAAATACTATCATTGAATTCAAATACACAATTGTATCAATAATATATGTAGAATATCTTGGAGAAGAGGTAAAAAAAAAATAGCATATATGATGGTCCTGAACGTGATTGAAATTTACATCCGAACTGGCGTTTCTACGCGTTGGCGTTGGATCATTCAGTCCGGATTCTTTGTCCAATTGTAGTAATTTATACTCCTTATTGCAATTCATTATTGAATCTCAAAAGCTCAAATAAGCAGAAGAAAAAAACGTAGAAAATAAAATAATGCTACAAAGAACTAACCACAAACAAATATATTGATCAAACATGTTTGCATATATAAATATAACAAAAAACTCTCAAGTATGATATGATTTTTTGTTCTCCATATATATATATATATATATATATATATATATATATATATATATATATATATATTAGGATTTCCTGCTGGACGTTCCATTTTATTGATAAAAGAGATTATACATAGAAGAGAATGTAGAATGCAAAGCTGAAATAAATTGGATGATATGACATGATTCGACGAGATTAGGATAAAAACGTGCGTTCATACCAATTAATTTTGATTTCTTCTCCCTTCCTTTAATATTCAGTTTATGTATATGTATAATTCACAAATGCTCTATACTCAAGATCCACAAAAATCACAGTTTGTATCTGTATCATATTGCTGTTTAAACTAAGAACATTTAAAAAGGGAATATAGTGGAGGGGAGTCAGCGAGAGCGATGGTGGAATAGAGCATATAATTATTTTAAAAGTCATGAATTCTCATTGAATACAAATATTTTGTATTGGCATAATAATTAAGTATTTGCGTGGATATCGTTAATAATACTAAATAGCATCTTCAATATTAAACTTGACTAGTGTTTACAAAAAAGAAACATGCTGTTCATTTTTCGATATTGCTTTTGAGACCGAGCAATCAATTTTTTTTTCAATTCAATCACATTTATTTCAGGATCACAAAATCCCCGGATCGACAATTAATTTATTGACATATTCAATATCGATATTGTTTAATTATACAATAGTTTGTCATTGAAATTACATACATACATTGGTAGACAATAGTAACGGGTAAAGAATTGTGGGATTGTTGGGTGTTGTGTTAAAATTAGAGTCAAGTATCCGTCTTCATTAATGATAAATACTTAATTACACTGTTCGATAAATGTGGCATTGATCGCAATGCAATATGTGTGGTTATTCATTTATGTTCACAGATATCGTGTCATGAGACATTGCAATATTGCCATTATTTTTGTACAATACAAAATTTATTTATTCCTCTTCACGAGAGTAATTCTAGTTAATTAATTGAATTTAAAAGGAGCAATCAAAATCATTCACCAAATGTCATGAAAATTGTGGAATGTTACATACGCATTGAATAATAATTTATAATTATTTTTCGCTTGTGCGTTAAATCAATTAGAGGTTAGAAAAATAACTAAAGAAAGAATAAACAGTAAGTTTTGTTAAAAATAATATGTACAAATTATAATTGACTATGATTTGTATACTGACAAACGATTATCAATGCAAGTATTTCCGATATTTACAGGTCAGAAGTGGTGGAAAAGAAAAAAAACAATGAAAAATAGAATAAGTATGCGTATTGTAATGAAACGATTATAGATAAAAAATTTTGATTGAACGCTTCATCGATGTTATTTTGCAATTGTTCATCATTGATGTGGATATGGCTTTGTTCAACCGCTCAGAAAAACTTTCAGACAAACAATTAGTCTTTGGTGACATACCAAACAACGTTAGACACAGATAGTAATATGATGTGTATTTGTGTTTTGCGTACTTTTCACAATTAAAATTCAAGTGAACTACGCAATTATGACAGAACAATGAGAATGTTTAAACATACTGAACACTTTCCTCAGCATTGAGTAATGGTAATTGTTCCACGCTCTCTTTAATATCAAAACTATTTAGCCAGTCAGTACTGGGTTTACCTCTAACCCCGCAAAAATCAAAATTACAAAAATCTGCTAAATTTTGCATTGCGCCACGATGAAATGGATTACCATGCTTGAAATGTTCATAACGTCCAGCATTCATTCGTTCATTTGTTGTCATACCCAATACCATTATTTGATATAATTGACAAGCCAATAGAAAGCCTATCCATAATGCATGTATTCCTGTATTTGCTGCAATCCACATAACCCAAGAGTCACAAGTTGCAGATATAAAATAATTGTCCGCATGATGATCATTTGTAAGATTTGACCAACATTCGAATTGCCAATATTGAACAGTCGCCAATAAAATAACGATGCACAGGCCAAGAAGTGATACGAGAAATCCCAAAAAATATTTATGATTATGTGCACCTGTAAATTGAAAAATCACTGCGATTATCTTAACACTAGTATGATGTTGTACTTCAATTTCATTTTCATTTTTTTGGGGAGGAAGTCTGGTGTGACTCGCTAGAAATGTGATTTATGGGAGAATTTTCGATTCATATTTCTGAAGTTTTCATGATATTTCGTTATCCATTGATATCAGTAGGAACTTATTTTTTTCTTCATCTCGAAACAATGTTCATGAAGCATATCAAGATACTAAAATTTGCCATAATGGAATTTTCCCAGTATTTTTGTTTTCGTTAAAAAATTACATTATGAATAGACTGAATTATGCATCAAAGAATAAACAAAAAGTCTTTACCGAAAATGAAATAATTATTTTCAAAGTTTGATCAATCTCTTAACTTTGCATTTTCGTTTGTATAATGAAGTTTGTTCATAATGTTATTCTATGATAAAAATAGAATTGCTTCAGTTCATATCTATACTTCAAGCACACAATATAATTTTCGGGAAGCTTCAAAAAAATTCATTTAATAGTTTTTCGGGGAAAGAAAATCATCTCAATTAATGTATATTACACCAAACTCCCCCGTAAACTTCTAATTGCAAACCAATGCTATCTCGTTTTCAACTACACCTGTGTGCAATTTGAAGTATTCAGAAAATTTTCGTCATTGGAGGGCTAATTACCGATGCAATTATTTATCCAAGGACAGTGATGATCGAAACGGGCAACACAACGATCGCATGTTGAACAATGTTTTGATCTTATGGGTCGTCGAACGAGGCAACTAGTGCAAAACCATTGGGTCTCAAATCCACCTCCCTCAGCTAGTTCTACTATCGTCTAAGAAAAAAAAGAAAAAAAGAGGGATTAATTAATTTTTCCATAACTAACTATGTTCGAGGGCAACTCTGTGAGTGGCTGCAAAAATCGTTTTTTTTTTTATTATTTCGTGATCATATCGTGGATATGAACGGATCTGGGAATCAGTATAAAATTAATCTATTTACTAAAATACGAGCATTTCGATAAAAAAATGAGTGCGAGAAAAAAAATTGTCAGCCGCTTAATTGTAGCTGAGTCTATTCCGAATGGAATCATAAAAAAAAACATTAGATAATTGGTACCTGACCGATCGATTTTTCAATTTGGAAAAAGGTTTTTCTGGGTGTAACGCGATCAAAGTTTTAACATTAGTGGCTGAGTCGTCCAACTTGCTCCACTATATTAAAAAAACGACTTTTTGACATTTTCACAGTGGTGCCTTCACATAATAAAACAATTAAACAACATTTAGTTTATCCTCATGAGTTGCGGAAATTATTCCGGGATCACCACGCCATGATTGTAAGAAACATATCCACAGTGGTACTGAGCCAATAACTAATAATAACCACAAATACCAAGCTGCATGTACGCCTAACCAAAATACCCACGTGATATAAATCCACATCTGTAATACGAGGATGAAGAAAAAATATAAATTAGGATGTTCATCGTGAAATATAAATTATATTTATATTTATTGATCAATTTTTAGCTCACCTTTGTCGATAAATAAAGTGATATTGGTAGAATATGATAGAGACGCTCATCAAAAAGAAAACTTTTTGCAAGATAAAGAGCGAGATAGAGTATTAAAAAGGCACCAAGTTTTATTAAATAATCCAAATTACTTTGGAAAATCATACCAGTCAAATAGAAAACTATAAATGGCGTGCTGGCCATCGAGTACCATCGTATTCTCTGCGATAGATTGTGAAAAATTATAGCAATGATTAAAAACAAAATACAGAAAACATGACATGAAGAAATATGTATATCGTTCAAAAAGTTATTCACCTTATCTTTAGACCATTCTCGTGATCTTCCCGATCTTGATTTTATTTCATGACTTATTTTCGGTCCTAACCAAGCAGCTCCAACATGCGGTCCGAGTAGTGACATTGGCGTTTCATTTTGAAAATTTGGTACGTCCAATGATGCACCATGACGAACCAATGTATAAATTGCTGTATTATTTCTTGCTATAATTGCCCAATGTAATGCAGTATTGCCATGAATGATATCAGTTAAGGAATGACTTGCGCCGAGATTTAATAGCAATCTAGTTGGATCCAAGCTAAAAGAATCATTGTAATTTTGGCTACATTGCGACGTGAATTTATCTATCAATTTGATTATCAATAAGTCAATAATTGTATCCATAATATTCATAATTTCACCTATTAACTTTGTATGAACTCCACATCAATGGTGTCATTGCACTACGATCCAGATCATTCGAGTCAACGCCTTTGGCAATGAGATAAGCAACAATACCCGTACGACCAAATTGCGCGGCGACATGAATGCAAGCATAGCCCTCAGAGTCGCGCAGTGTTGGATCAGCACCTGCTCTCATCAATAATGTAAATGCTGCTAAATGTCCTTGTCGTGCTGCCCAAAGAAGTGGCGTTGATGCAAGTTTACCACCAATTGCATCCAAATTAGCCCCTCTAGCTATCAAATATTTAACTATTTCTCCTCGATTATTTATGGCGGCCCAATGAAGTAATGTTATCCCTTCAGAGTCTGGTTGATTAACATCATCGCCCGCATCTAACAATTCAGTAACTCTTTCCAGTGCGCCATACTATTAGAACAAAAAAAAAATGGGTATATGTACATAATATGATGTTGAGTAAAAGGTAGTATATTTCAACTAATTTTGAGGTGATGAATTAACGTTCTATGTTCATCCCTTGCTTGACCCATGCAGCATTTCAAGTTCAATCAACTCGTTGGATACTTTGGTTGACTTTCTTTCCAGTACTTTTCACAACATTCTGACAGTGTTTGATGTATGAACCGCTCGGTGAGGAATTAAATATATGAGTTAGCAGGACAAACGTAATGTTGACCATATTTGAATTTGAAAAGATTCATATCATGTACCTAGCAATCTTACGCTCGTGAACAAATAAAAAAATTAATGGAACTGAACTGCGTGATATATTTATTTGTAACCGTCGAGAATACTGCTCGGGAAAGAATGATTAGACCTGCGTTGATTAAATCAAGTCCCATCACGTCTGATCAGCGCAATTGAAAAGCGTTTCAATATTGATATATTGTATACAGCATTCATTTGATGATTCTCCAGTTTGATATTAATATTTCTTTACAAATCTATAATGTACTCCATGCGTATTGTATCTGGACAACAGTATTCGCTATTTTCAATGCAGTTCATAATGTGTATTATGAACGAAAAAACTTTTCACTCTTTCATAACTTCGATAGAATGGTTGACATAAAAATTGGAAAGAGAATAATATCATACTTCATTCTCAAACAGTAGAACCTGCTCTAAATATCCTATTACTTCGTGTAGGGTTTCTTTGTTTTCTATCTAGTCCACTTTTGTTTACACAATTGCCCAATTCACAAAAACGTGTGCTTATGTTATTTCTATTGGATCAATAGGATTGTCTCATTAGGGCAGTATTCACGCATATACTCGATACGATCAGTGTATGTAGAAAATAAAAACAGTTGGAAGGTTTATCGCCTTTATCAATACCTGGGTTGCTTGAACAATATCAAAGTTACTGCAGTCTTGAGTTGATGGTCTTGGTGCCTCGGGACGACGTTGAGGTGTCTCCTCAGCATCGTTGCTGTCATCACCCGGACATGCTGAACCGATGGGTAGTGCATACATACTGAAACAGGCACAAATACACAATTGATAACCTCAACATTGAATTGATATTGGACGCTCATGATCATATTGATATCACAATGATGAATTGAATTGGTAGAAAGAAGAAAATTATTTTACCTTGTTCAATTGAAGAATAGTCTTGAGTATTTTCACAATTATTCTCAGATAAAATATATTGGAGTAACATAATCATGTACGTGATAGTTGGAGATTATTCCAGTGGGGGTGCGGCACTTATTTTTTCAATGTTTATAAAGTATCGGTCAATCTGTTGTTAATCTGGTTTTTGTAGAAATGATTATAAATATGTTGCCAATGATTTTGTTTGTATTATTGATTGGTTTATTAGTTATGCGTGGCGCGCGTGTCTCCCTTTTCTATTTCATTTTCGCTAGATCGAAGGGTTGAGTAGTAGGTACTGATACATATAGTGGTCATCGTTGGTGTAAGCTATGGCGAGTGAGATAAACAGTATATTCGAGTGGTAGTGAATGTGTGAGTAAGAAAGAGAGAGAAGTTACATATAAACGATGCGCGTTTCACTGGCGCATGAGTGCCTGAGTACCTGGGTAAAAGCTCTCGATACAAGCTTTGAATTTGTACTTATTACTTTGTCTACATTGTCGTGTATCTCTTTTCTCTTCATTCCCATATAATGAAGTAAGAAGATTATTCTAATGAAGTCTCTTTCGTTTTCCCAGAGAAAGAGAAAAAAAAAGTTCGGCTACTATGCCCGAATCTGTATTCAATGTAATTTGAATTTATAACAAAATGTATTGATTAAACAAACATGGTGTTCACTGAGATCGCACACGCGTGTCATGGGTGAAAGTGATCGATTTTTTGGAACCTATAGAGCGAATAGCGGGAAAATAGTAGAATGCATGTATATAGGATACTGTTAGAATGAGGTTAGGTTGCACCCGAGCATAATAAAATATTTTTCGTTAAGTATTTCCACACAAAAGTACAAAATAATATGAGAATTGATGATGAACTTATTGTATGAATGTAGTTATATCGGTACTACTGAATATCCATTCCGACATTATGTGTTAAAGAAAAATATTGATGTGATGGAAAAATTGAAAATGCCGAATTCAATACGTTTTGAAAAAACATCGATTGGACAGATTTATTCCACGGTAATGTCGGTAAAGATGCAAAATTGGCGGCAAGTAATTTTGTCCCGCTTGACAATCTTACCACCCGACAAACAATAACACAAACTTCCTGACGTTACGTTGTTGAAGTCGCAAAGCGCAGTTGCAGATGTCGCCGTGGTAGTTCAGCGCGCGAATATTTCATTAATGAATCCATTCTATGACCTCGCTAGTCATTCTGTTGCTTATAAATGTAGAACTCTGGTTAGTGATAGCATAGAAAGGTTTTCTGGATTAGTTGATGACTTATAATGTCGAATGATGACGTAATTGCTTTTGAAAGAAGAAGCGAACTTCATATATCTTAAATACTTCGTTGTATGATGAACAAGTTCTATGCTATCAGCTCAAGGTACAGAATTAGAATAACGTTGTTTTGACAAAGAGCAAGTCTTCAACAGTAACTAGGCTGGGGTGAGCACAGGGGTTGCACTAAATGAAGAGAAAACATCGGTAACTGACACTATGATGCATTGTAGAAGTGTGATATTCCAATTTTTATTGACATCGTAAGGCTGTCTTTTTTCTCCCAATGGGTCTAGTTATGAGAGCTCAAATTTATGGAAACAGTTTCTATTTTCCTCTTTTCGTATACAACCTTCTCTTTGGCACCGTAGGCAGGACAGGTTATCGCTGTCAAAAACCACCCGCCCCGATCACACCTCTCGCATTTGTACGAAAATTGAACGTACTGGTATTTTTTCAGGTGGTCTCCTCTATCTATTTTGACAATTTTCATATTCATGAACAATTTTCAGTGACGCGTTACAGTTGTCCTCTTTTTTTTTGTTTGCAGCTTTCTGCTAAAATTACAATGTGTATATGTGGGGGCCACTCAATAAGTAGTGGAACGGTCTAAATAAGATTTGAATTCGTACTGATGATGATTATGTAGGTTCAGCGGGACTGATAGTACATTTGGTGTACTTGGAATGCACTGATGCGTGAAACCTTTTGGAATAGGTGAGCTATAATTAACAATGTATATTCTTATCTGCATAATTTCTGCCTGAAGGGCTGTGATGGTTTTAATTGCTTAGAATATGTGGCAGAATTTCCAGGATGAGGAGGCAACAATGATCGATTATGTCAACATATAAAATCTAGATACAAGCAAGTCGGATTACTAACACGGCAATACATAAATTGTATTTTCGAATCTCTAACACAAGAAATTTTAATAATACAGATGTAAATAATAGAGAACCATTGTCTTGCCGTATCTAGTTCATTATATATATTTAAAATTCCAACATTATCAAACAGAAGACACTGCGACGTTTAGTGACATGAATCAGAAAAGTATATAGTCATTATTTAAGAGAATTTTTTCAAAAGCATAAAGTAACTCACAGCTCCATTGAAAATCTATTGAGGAACATAGTTATGTGTTCAATCTATCTGTGTTCATATCAATTGAAAAACATAATCATACATACCATTGTCACCCGATTCAGATTGAGACAAATCATGCCGTATACTCTCATTTCATATTGCTTCGCTGTTCGCCTCATTATCGTCAACAACATCATTCTACATTCCTTGTTCAATTTAAACCACTGTGAACTATAAGCAGAGTAACCGATTTGAGCAGACTGGGGAAGATATATATTTTTGATTATGTTAAATAATGTCGCAATTATTTGAAAACTTGATCATTATTACACTTTGAATTAAAGTCTCAGCATAGCCACAGTAAATCGTAGTCTGGATAACAAGACTAATAAGATGGGATACATGCTTTGCAATTGCGTTCCAATCATGAGTCGCAAGTAGCTACAAACATATAAATTACGTTATTGAGATGTATGGGAGATAGAATATTCTTGTATACTTTTCGATTCGAAAAATTCGCTGACAATAATACCTAGATAGTCAGAACATGTAAATAAACATCTATATTTATGTAGTTATTTTATGCAATTATTCTTACTTGATCCATTTGATAAAGACAACAACATAGATTGATTCCATTTGATAATAAAGTGAGAAATATGATGGGATTGAAGAAATTCTCCATACTGGAGCAAAGTCTATGACAACCAATATAGATCATGAAACTGTAGTTTCCAGTTCCACTATTTGATTTCACTTACGTGAATAAATTATTGTGTTGTTTTGCAATGTTCTTCAACTGTCGCTTAATATTTTCTTCATATCCGGGAATATTGTTTTTTTGTCCAATAATGTCTTCCAAACTGTTAGCTAATATCTGTCAAAAATTGTAATTGATTAATAATCCCCGTGGTCGGCAATTCAATTGTATTGTCAAGCTGGTTACCGTAAATTGGATGGAAATATGTGTTGTTATTTGAGCGAATAAAGCGTCACCAGAGACCCAGCAGAAGCATGCAATTACAGCTGCAAATTGCTGGTAACTTGTAAACACGAGGAACCCTTGGAATGATTCGATGGTGAATGGATAAGTTGTCGGAAATACTGATATAGTATAATCAAATGGGTCATCGCGCGCTCGTTGCAACCGATGATGGAGAAGTATTCTGAAATAACAAATATTGAAAAGAATAAATACAATCTTTGCAGACCTGGATTGATAACTTCACATGCATGGACGCATCGCATAGCTGATAGCAACGGAGGCAACTGAAAGGCTGTAAATGCTCCTTATCAATGTAGTATTTTCGGCAGCCTCCACGATTTCAGTTTTAAGAGAGTTACAGCTTCGTGCAGAGTCCCAAGAAATTGATAATTGTCGCAAAATTTTGTGAATTACACGTCGATGAGTCCACAACCTTATTCCCTAGAAGCAAAACTGTGTTGCACACTTCAAATATAACAACAATTGTGACCGACCGTCACAATATTTCATTCAGACGTTAATGACACTGTTTCCTTCCTTCCTAACGAGTTAGTTACTGTAATCACCTTTACTGCGCATAATATACCCGTCCACATACTCGTTAATACCTCGATCACATAGTCCAGATCATTGGGGATACATAATAATATCGTAACTATTTCGGCTAACACAACAGATATTATTGCGGAAACCCCAATAAAAACGCAACTACATTCCCACCAACTTGAGTTCAATTCACCAGACGAAAAAGCATTTTCTAGTGATGGCAACCCTATCATTCGTAATATGACCAAATCCAATTGAAAAAAATATTTGAGAGAACGTTCTGTTCTCTTGCTAGAATTTTCCATTCCAAATCTTGGGTTGGTCGCGACACAGTTATCATCACTCAGTAGCATCACTAATATTACAATGATAAGCGTATACTGTGGTGCGTGTCTGTAGAATACAGTTAGAGGAATATATTTCAATTACAGTCAAGTAGTTGCTGCGTCAATAAATAATGTGGTGGTGGCAACACTGAACGTGAGGGTAGCTGGTAATGTGTCGTAGTATTTTTGTCAGTTTTTTTTTCACATTACGCGTTCTCAGGTAAATATTGAAAGTGAATGAGAGAGTATATATTCTCCACGCGGAAAAAATGGTAATAGCAGCAATTTTCTCCCCCAACACGATAATGGAGTAGAAGAAAGCATTTACCCCGATGCTATAGGCAATCTATATAGCGGTGTAAGAGGTCGAACTTTTTTCGAACGGACAGCCCATTTCACTACTCATGCAACCGCCATTCGCGATACATCTCTTTTGACATGCGATGAGATAACTCTGTTTTCCTATAACCGCATTGAGTGAAACGTTTTGAAAAAATGTGAGATGTGTGTTAATTGTTTATCTATACATATAAATTAATGTGTTCCACACAGACTTCACAATGATTTGTATTTTATCCAAGTTCAATTCATTAGTCAAGACATTAGTGCTGAAATAGTGGCATTCGTACCTGTCTGGTATTTCCCTTTTGAACGTTTTACTGCTCGATACATCATGGAGAGATAGTTTACGAACAATTGCATGTTGTGTTGGGATTAATGATTCAAATATATGCGGGACAAAGTCCACGTACACATCGTGCAGATCATCTTCAATACTGAATCGAGTCCATCATTACTGACGGCACCTCTCAATTCAAAATGTCATCTTTCTTCTTCACTCAACCTAAAATTCATGTTACGAAATGACATGCTTTTGATGGAACGATTCCAGCGGCGACCGTTTTTGAAGCGAGTGCCGTACAGCTGCCATTTTTTATGGTAAAGAAAAAATTATTTATTTGGTATTTGAAGGATATAATAACAAATATGAATAATCAAATATGAATTGTTTATGTGTGAATACTTGTATCAATGGAATTATTAGAAGGTAATTATAATTCAATAAATGGCAAATTTCGCTAGGTATTCTAGTGATGTTTGCAAATTAATTATTACTATTGTGCAAGTACTCATGTATAACTCATTCATAGGAATAGTCATAGAAAAAATTATGAGCTTTACTTCAAATACAATATCTTTCGACAATTTCTATTTTTCAGACGGTGAGGAGTCGATTAAAAATTAATATAAAAAAACACGGGAATACGGCCGGGTCTTAAGAGAGTGTTGTGACACCAGAAATTTTAATCGTATTTTAGGAATTTTTCGAAGTACCCAAAAAAAAAAATCCAATTTTTTCAGACTTGTTATGTATTATTATGAACATATTGTTTCGTATTTTTATAACATTTTGTTATTGTTTGTTAAGTTTAAGGTGGACTGCCCGAAATAAAAACTCCTTGAAACTAAAAGATCATATATATTTGTACTTTTGGGACTTGTCTCTATCACATTACCTAGGATTAGACATTTATATGAACAAAAAACAAATGACGAGTAAAGAAAAAAATAAAAGCTGTGTGTGTCCGCCATGCACGTTAGAAGTGAAACTTCTTTAGCTGGTGACAAGGTCGAGAAGCAATAATATTAACTAAATAGAAGAATGAGTAGTAACGATTACATTTATTCTGTAATTGCCATGGGTTCGAATTCAAAGACTGACAATACTGGTTTGTGATAACTGTAGTTGGATACATAAACTATTCATTGTAATTTGTTCAAATATCGTGAAAATACAGCTTCTATTGTTGTTCCGAATTTTGTTGTAGATACAGTGGGGTCATTGTTCGTAATTAAATGTAATTTAGATTCTAAAAATTGTATGAAGGGTTTTGCTTACTTTCGAAATACGTACTAAAATAATCCAGTATTTGAAGTTGTCACACCACAATACTGCCTTAACTTCATTAACAGTGCGTTGTGATACACATGTAAGAGCAAATGTAACTGCGTGAGGACAAAAGCAACTAAGTTCTAGTCCTGTACTTATATTTTTTTTATCAACAAAAAGAAAGAGAAAATATGGATTCATGAGGGGATGTCAATGGGATTGTCAATTCATCAGATTGAACTACGCTTTGGTGCCGTGGTCTATATATACTTTTACTTCAGGCGAGATAAAAAAAATGATTCATAGGTGTGGGCGCCTTTCACGGTCAACATTTCCTCTGTTATCCACAACTCAGTTCCTAGCGCCCAAGTATAGGAGCTGATCAAGCATGGTGTCTATATTAATGTTGCAGATTATTTTTGGAAATAGTTTTGAATGTCAAAATGTTATTTTTGGAATCATTGTTAATTGCGCCAAAGCATTGGAAATAACAAATCGTAACTTTTTGTACCAAGCGTCAAAATTCTTGCAGTGCTTTCCTCTTTCTGGATCAAGAATGAGAGGTGACGAATTTTACGTCAATATATAACTCGCATGACGAGCCACCAATATCATTATTGTACAGTAACCCGATGTTAAATTAATCTTTTGTTTACATCATCACCAGTGAAATTATTTTACATTGTTTGGATGCGTTGCAAATACACCACTAGTTCCCAATAAATTTTGATTGTAAATATCTTGTATAGTTCACTTATTAAAATTAAAAAATCAGGTCCTTCCTAACTGTACTAGTATAAAAATCGATATATATCAGTGAAAAAAATTTGTTAAATAGGACGAATTGATGGCATTATAATATAATGCATGAATTACCTTAATCAATATATGTTGTGAAATATCAATATAATAAGAAATTAATGATAAGTAGATCAAAAAAATATAAAATGAATGTAATTTTTCATTTCGATTGACGTGATGGATGAGAATTTGTCATGTATCTGCCCACCCATTCAGAGATTTATGTGTTGCGAACTATGAGATTTTCTCAGATGAAGAGGTGATAAGCGTAACGGCCATGTGGAATTCATGATAGTTGTGACATGACCATTTTGGAAAATAATGGCCATTTTTTGTCAATCGTATCAACTATTTTTACTTTTGAGGATCCAGGTGTCTAACATTTCACATGTAGAATTGGACTGTGTTATGTTTACAATGTTTTGGATAGAGGCTGACACATTTGATTAATTCATGTCAATTATTCACATTCCAATCTCCAAATGGGACTTTCATATGTATTATATCATAAATCAAACCCTTCGGACTATGAAATATTTTTCAAAAGCATAAAATAACTCACAGCACCATTGATAATCTATCGAGAAATAAAACTATGTATTGAAGTATTTTTTATAGCACAACTCAAACAATATGCTTATACGTACCATTGTGACTCGTGTTAGATTAAGGGAAATCATGCCATACACTGTAAAATTATACTCCTTCGCAGCTCGAATCATTAGTATCAACAATATCGTCTTGCATCTTTTGTTCAATTTAATCCACTTAGAATTATAAGCCGAGGAGCCGATTCGTGTGGACTATGATAAAATATTTTCAATTAAATGAGATAGACACTTTCGCAATCGTCAGAGAAATTGATCATTGTTACACTTTGAGTTAGAGTCTCAGCATAACCACAGTATATTACAGTCTGGATGATCAGACTGGTAAGATGGGATACATTCTTTGTGAGTTCGTTCCAATCATGGTTCCCAAGTTGCTGTGAACGTTTCATGAATATTATTACACTCTATGTGATATTGCATATTATTGTATATTTCCAAATTTGAAGCAATTCACTATACTATCACATTGAATTTAACACATATCTACAAACTTATATACATATCGTTACTTCACACAATCATAATTACTTGATCCATTCGATAAAGACAGCAACAAAGATTGATGCCATTCGACAAGACAGTGAGAAAAATTATAGGATTGAAAAAAGTCTCCATTGTGTAGCAGAATCTTCAATATCCAGAATAATTATGAAAACATATGTTCTAGATAGATTATTTCATTTTACTCACGTGAATAATATAGTATGTTGTTCGGCGATATATTTCAACCGCCGTTCAATATCATATCCTTTTTCATCAGTATTATCATTTCCAGTTATGTTTTCCAACCTATTGGCTAGTATCTGTTGAAAATAATGTCAAATTAATAGTTCACAATGGCACCACACGAGTCAAAGTACTGAGACTATTACAGTAAATTGGATAGAAATGTGTGTCATAAATTGAGCAAAGAGGGTGTCGCTAGAAACCCAATACAAGCAAGCTATAACAGCAGCCATTTGCTGATAACTTGTAAATATAAGAAATCTTCGAAGCGATTGAACGGCAAATGGATACGTCGTTGGAAATACCGATACGGTGAAATCAAATGAGTCATTATACTCTCGATGCAACTGATGATGAAGAAATATTCTGCAATAAAAATTAATCAAAACGACGAATATATGTCTCCTACACTTGAGTGAGTAACTTCACATGCATGGACGCAATGAATAGCTCAGGCCAGAGGACATAATAGAAGCGATGTAAATTTTCCTTATGAATGTGACATTTTCAGCGGCCGCCATGGCTTCAGTTGTAAGAGATTTGCTTGAACGGGCAGATTCCCACAGAATTCCAAGCTGCTGTAAAAGATTGTAAAATAAATGTCGGTGCGTCCATAATCTCATCCCCTGGAAAGTGAATAGTGTCATTTAAGAGATAAACGTATTTATGATTTTGTTCGTCGAGTTATTTATTTTTATCCGAATCGTTCTACCTTGATTGTACATAATATCAACGTGCCTATACTCGCAATAACTTCGATCACATAATTCAAATCATTCCAAGCGTAATAAATTGTAGCCGCTTCGGCTAATACTACAGATGAGATCAGTGACACTCCAATGGCGAAGCAAGAACATTCCCACCAACTTGAGTTTAATTCGTCTGACGTGAAAACAGTTCGAAATGATGACAATCCTATTATTCGTAATATCATTAAGTCTACTCGGAAAAAATATTGTGGAGGAAGAGTAGTTCTGTTATCGTAATTTTTCATTGCACCGTTCCTTTTTTTACGAAACAGTTATCATCAACCGACTACAATAAAACTATAACTATCCCTCGCGTACAACAAGATGCATGTCTATATAGGAATAGTGATATATACCAGTATATTCAATGAAGACGATTAGACTTTCACGTTTAGTAAGCAGTTACTGTATACGGCACCACCCTTCGTGTTGTATCCATAAATTATGAGTCGATGGAGATACTCGGAAAGGGTATATACTTATAGAGACATGCAAAGATATGTCTGTATTTTTTCATGAATACGAAACGCCGGCAACTAGACTTATACGTCTTCTTTATTCATTGAACACGTCTCCACGGCAATATTGAGGGTAAAAAAAAAGATGTATAGTGCCTGAACATAATAGGTGGTGATGGTAGCAATTTTCTACTCGAACGGGAGAATATATTGAAGGGTAATTTTATCCTGGTGCTATAGGCATTCAATAGCAGTGTGCTTCTGGCTGATGAACAGTGCGCTTCAATACTTTCTCGCCTCTACTGTACACTACTATCTTTCGTGATACAAGGTTTAATCATTTTTCCCCGGATACGTACACATTCAGCACATCTTTTCTCAGCTCAAATCATGCCACCGATTTTCAAAAGATCATCACAATTGTGGAAAAGTGGATTACATGAATTATTCACCATTGCTTATCTGCATGGTACGAAAGACTAAAGAGACGCACGAGCGTCTTCGGCCTCCTGAGACAATATTGTCCAATCACAATTATGCACTTTTGGAATGTACAATTTCAAACGAAACGACAGATCACATCGCCAATAGTAAGCCGTGATATAAAACTTGAAGTTTGAGATGTTCAAGCCATCTTCTTTTCAAGTGAAAATAATGTCACAATAACACGACAACAATAAGATGGTGGTTTCAGTATGCATACTAATAAACGAAAGTGCTACTTGTATCAGTTATATGCAATTTTCTTGGAAAATTTATATGAGCGACGTTACTTTACCATCAACTACTGTGTCGTGTACCTTTTTTTACAGGAAGGAAAGCGGTAGGTGTTCATCTCTCTGCGATATCCTGCCATCTGTTAGATCGACCTGAAATTTGTCCGTATCCTGTGATAGATGTTCATGGAGAAAACAAAATATTATAATTCTTACATTAGTGGAGAGAGGAACCAACTGGAGAATTTCACTGAAATTCATCGAAGAGTGTAATTTATTACTTGTAGACTCGTGACTTCAACTGCCACAACTATGTAAGAGTTTTGATGGGATCATTACACTTATTCATGTACAAAGTTGGCTAAACTGATGTGCATGTATTTCTCGGATGCACCATGCATATTCGTTGGGTAGTGAGTTACACATATAATATTGTTGAAAATACAGAAAAGATACACATGGAAGTGCCAAGTTTGTACATAAATTTGCCGATTCCGTGAATCTTATAGATTATTCCCGAACACGAAACTAACCACGTAATATGGGATTTGGGGAGATAATGTATATTTTGGGTAGCTCGTCAGATCAACACAACGGGGAGTAGTAACAGGAATTCCTAAATTCGAAAACGCTGTTAATATACTCAAATGTTTTTCCATTTTATCCCCTCAAAGAGCCAATTTTGCTCTTTCTGTAGCATTGTTCTACATGACTGTTCAATTGCAAACACGGACTTCTGATCATGTGAATAAGCATACATGATGTTTGTAGTTCGTGACAGGATTACATAACCTCAATGTTTCCACCCCCACACATTTCAGTAGCACACTGTCGTTTCTGATCCAGTCGCGAGCTGCATGACTCGTAATAACAATTATCCTCAATCAAGAGATGCCAATTTATTTAGACAATACTATTTCTCTATCCCATGTCGACCTAAAACAGAAGAGAATTGTGATAGAAATGAAGACTACCCATCATATTCATTTGTTGAGACTAATTTATTGATCAATATTTGTGATGATCATATTCTTGATTCTATTCAAATAGGGAAGTATTGTTCATGTCTAGTGAGAAGACTAAAGGATGTTACGATATCGATCCAGAATTCTCCCGCCCGAATACTATCCGAAACTCCTTAAAAGCATGAAATAACTTATCGCTCCATTGGCCATCTGTCAAGGGATAAAAGTGGAAATATCCAATCATCAATTGTTTATTTCCATTGTATTCATAAATATATATTCATAAATAGTTATTATGTATTGCTACTCACCATCGTCAGTCGATTGAGATTAAGAGACATCATTCCGTACACCGTATATTCATACTCTTTATGAGCTCGCATCATTATTATCAGTAGAATTGTTTTGTTTTTTTTGTTGAAATCAATCCATTGCGAACAGTTAGCCGCGTGAACCATCCTTGATGACTGAAATAAATTATCTCCGTTTAACGAAATGAAGTATCTCAGTAATCATCAGGTAACTGTCAATTAGTATTTACACTTTGGATCAAACTGTCAGTGTAGCCGCAATAGATCACAGTCTGGATAGACAGAACGATCAAGTGGAATATAGATTTTGATATCTCGTTCCAATTACGTGCAGAAAATTGCTGTAAATATCATATGCAGTTATTAAAATTTCCAACACAATCGAACAATTTCTCTGGTGAAAAATTGAGTTTTGAGAAGTTCACTACCCAGAGAATTCACGTTTGGCAATCATTTACATTATAAATTTGCTTTTTTTTCCCACCCAAATATATCTCGTAATCATTTGAAAGATGCTATTTTTTTCTTGTAACCAATAAAATACTCATACTTTCTGTTTCACAATTGGTCAAACGTGAGAAGACGAAACTCTACCATTTCTCCTTATTTTCGTTCAAATTCATCAGAGATTGTTGAAGTTTCAACTGATTTTACTAAAATTCTGAACATCACATACGTATCGTCTAAAATGAGTCAACGTTTAATGAGAACTTTCGAAATCTCTCATATTTGAATCAAATTTCGACACACGACTGAAATACTCGTTCAATTTTTCTCAAGTGATAATCTGTTCTTATTTTCAGTCCGCATACAGAGAAGAACGGTGTCTTTGTTTAGCCACAGGTGGTATAAACACGTGTCTTGTTTGATTTTATGTAGAATATGTAAGACTACTTTCATTCATAAAAAAAAATTAATATTGTTCCAATACTTCGATTCATTGCAACGGGCGGCAGAGCAGATAATATTGAACAACAAACCTATATTGATAATATAGTGCACAGAATATGAGGCACAAGGAATCATTTTAATATAGCTTTTTTTTTTGTTTCAAATTTGGGGCGAGATGCATTCAGAGAAAAAAATGATATCTCTTACAATAGAAAAATAGTTGAATAGCACCTCAATTATTAAATATTAATTGTTAGAACTAATGCTATCCAGTTGAAACACATATAAAAAAATAATTGTACCAAATAATTAATTCAACTAAACTAATAGTACCTCCAACAATTTATACATAGTGATTTGTATTAAGAGGGATTGTAAAGCTGTTGCAATTATTATATTTATAGTTATTTTCACGATAATTATCAATAATAGTTAATACCAAAATGCCATCGTGATGAATGATATCATAACACATTCTTGGGCAATAGAATATATTGTTTTGTCGCAACTAATGAAAATTGGTTTTTACTAGTATTATTTAAGAGTGGAATATTTTATTGCCTTCTAATAATGTATTGAATTATTTTGTTCTTAACTCCTTCCTTATTCTACAACAATTAAATTGTGTAGTTGATTATAAAAAATAGTTCTCGGTACTGTAATGAAATATTTATCGCTAAATAATAAAAAAGATAAAAATTTTTTTCAGTGTGAACATTTGGGAATCAGACATGAAAAATACTAATAAATGTTCCTCACATTCGGATCGCAGAATCAATGAATTTTATAGAAATAAACATATATATATATATATTTCATATAAATAATCATATATGTAATTGAATCGAAACTGAGGAAATAGGATCACAAAATGTAATGAAGTCCTCCACATTGAGATAAACTAATTATTTCGTACTGTGTAGAAATGTCTAAAAATGAATGACGCGACAAAATTTTGGTGAGGGACGTTCACCAGGATTGGTGCACGGAATCCAATGCAATAGAGTTGCAATTTGATTGATAAGTTCTGCTGGGATTATTATCAAATTGATGAATAATGTTCCCATGATATCTCAAAGTTGAATGTACATACTTAACATTGCGCAATATGCAATAAATATAGTTAGTCTGCGCAATCATTACCTCTTCCATAACAAACAGACAGCAACAAGCATTGATCCCATTTGATAGTATTGTAGAGAAAATGATGGGATTGTAAAGAATCTCAATTGAGTGGCAATATCTGAAATAGACATAACAATGAAAGGATAATGCATTTTGGTTAAGTAATATCATTTTACTCACGTGTACAATTGATGGTGTTGTTTCGCAATATCTCTTAATCTTTGATTTATGATATTTGTATGTTCGGTATCACCATCACTAATATTCTCTAATCGATTGGCTAGTATCTATCAAATATCACGTTGAATTAACATTGGGCAATCAGCTCATGCATTTGAGTATCAAATTTATTACATTGAATTGGATAGAGATGTGTGTCACAAGTTGAGCAAACAGAGTATCACTAGAGACCCAGTACACGCATGTTAAGAATACAACCATTTGTTCGTAAGTAATGAAAACAAAGTATTGCCAAAATGTTCCGAATGTGAATCCATATTCTTCAGATAATATGAATGACTGATGGAATGAGTCATTTGGATTCCGATGTAACCGATAATCCAAAAGAATTCTGCAGAAGAAATTTATGAAAGTGGTAAATGTATCGAAGGTATGTCAAAGTAAAGAATTTCACATGTATGGACGAATAACGAAGCTGCTGGAAAGAAAAACAATCGTCACAGTGTAGATGCTCCTAAGGAGTTTAACTTTCTCTGCCATTTTCAAATTTTCTGAAGTTAGAAAATGGCACGAACGAGCAATCTCCCAGAGAGTCGAAAGTTGTTGCAGATTTTTGTGAAGTAATTGTCGATGTGTCCACCATCTTAGCCCCTAGAGATTGAATGGTTTTTCATAAACCAACGAATGCTCACAACATATTAATAATTCATCATCACCTTCAACATGCATAAACCGCCTGAGCATATAACCGATATTGTCTCCAAGACAGAAGCCAATTCATTCTCGGCGTAAACAATTTTGTACATGAGGCAGCAAATTGAAGAGTTAATGGTTAATACACCGAAGAACATGTAAGCATCATGCCACCAACGCGCGGACGGGTCATCAGCCGAGGAAATATTACTGAATGTTGACAATCCTATTAATCGCAACAATTGCATGTCTACTCGGAAAAAGTATTGAAAATGGGGTACAGTGATCCTCTTAGTTTCTTCGACCTGTACGTTATTCTTGACGACCCGGTTCTCAACTGTTTCGCGGACAATAGCAAACTTTTTCTCCATCCTGTCGATAAGAATAGTAATAGTAGAAGTACGTTTGCGTCTCGATGGTTAGATTCTAGCGATAAATGCGCCATCACTTTCTACCATCCATTACGTGTCGCATGAATAAAAGATGGGATAACTTCAATGCTTGGATGAAAAAACTAGTGAAGTGAAACCATATGTACATATCCCTCATAAATTTGCGTCCGTGAAGAAAGTTTCCATGTAGGCGGAATAATAATAGTGGCGAGTTTCTACTTCAGCGAAACTTTGGTACAATTGTACAACTATAACATACCGCACATAGTACATAGCCGAACTATAGTCTCGATGGACTGCCCCTAAACGAGCTGCGCGTGAATGGGAAGTGGTTTTCAGTGTTCGCGCAAATTTACATTAGAACTTTACTCTTATCCTAAAAAGTAGGAATTCGCGCCCAGCTCGATAACCTCTATGTGTATTTTACTGTTTAACTATTGCTTTATGTGAGTAGGAAGACATCGATTCTTTGACGTCTCCTCCGAGTAAAACAGATATGTTCTCAAATCAAACCTGATGCAAATAGATTGACTTTTCTAATCAGATTCACATAGTTTCACATCTAGCCAGATCGAACTATTTTCTGATGAAAATTTATCTACTTATAAACAATTTCCATCTCCAGATCCTGTCAGACGTAAATCCATCATCAGCTTGTGAATAAATCATTTCTACATGGGATGTAACCAAAGAACTGACAAATTATATAAAAATTGAGATACGAAACAAATCCCATATAGCCCCATATCTGGATTCGACCTGATATAAGTCCATATCAATCGTAGTTTTCTGAAAATATCTGATGTCAAATTTAATTATATTTGATCAGATTTGGTAGGCAAAACACAAAAGAATCACCTCATCTTTCCTCTCTCATGGAAACTAGAATGGGAAGCGAAGTCGTCGAGTGATCAAGCAAATAGGCTATCGATCCTTATTTCGTCAATTCTGTGACCGAGAGAGGTATGAGTCACCTTCATAAGGAGTGTTCTACCATATCCCATCATGCAGTACGCTGAATATGATTTACCAATGGTTTCAGTGAATACACGCTGATATTGGATTTAACAAAAACTTTGATGCATATATTTATCGTCATTTGGCCGTGAGTGTCACACAGGCTGTAACGGAAATAAACTAAACTAGAATTTCAATTATTAGCGGAGTACATATTCAAAGAATATTCCACTTTTCGTTTTCAACATGTGGTATAAGATCGTCTTGTCCGTTCTAATATCTACACTTTCATCAAAATGGAATATTTGCCGGTAGTCCAAGCCTTGGTCTGTAGAAAAATTAAGACGCGATGATTCTTATATCCTCTTGAGGCCGCCGGTATCACCAGTGATACCACTATATTTTGGATAAATAGTTTTTCTTTTTCGCCGTCCGTATTTGTACTTATTGGACTAAAATCGGACTATCGAAACCAAAGATGTCGCAATTTTTTTCGTTGTGCAAATCATAAGTTAGGAGTATATATATACGTGTATATATATATATCCTCTGGAGAAGAATGTGTTGTAAGAAATTGGAAAATTGCCTCTCAACTTAGCTTAAACAATTATTGTTTACAATAAATTTCGGAAAATTATTTTTCCCATATTGTTTTTCTCTTTTCTAATAGCATGAGTGTTAATGAGGAAAATTAGAGCTAAAAGGTGAAATGTTTACGAAACTTTGCGTGGAATCCAACACAAAGACACAATTTTATTGTGAATTTGTTGGCTGATGATGAAATTAACACATTATTCCATTAACGCAAACGTAAATTTTACTCAATTAGGTATTTGTCACAAACGTACGAGTGAACGAGTGAAGTTCGTTGAAGGATTGGTCAAACTCGCTACTCCCTTGCCAGTCTCGGTGAGCTTTTGTGCCAATTTCTCAGATCTGCTGGATTTAACTCATAGTGAGAATGACCAAGTTTTAACCTAATTGAGCCGATACACTGTCACCATTGGCGTCGCTACCGCTGAGTACACGGTGACTTTAACAGTAGATATATCATATTTACCAAATTCCTTATCCAATAAACTTTATCATGTTAACGATAAATATAACAAATTTCAGTGAATTGCAAGGTTTTATTCATGGTCTCCATGTCCATTTAGGATGGTTGATGTATGTAGTGAGACAAACGAATGAATTACGATATGAAGCAGAGATTTAGGTGCTGATATACTAGGACACATTTTTCAGAAGCATGAAGTAACTCACAGCTCCATTAACAATCTGTTGAATAATATGTTTGTACGTTTAATCAGTTTTTGATTCCCTGTAGACCAATGCAGAATATTCTTATACGTACCATTGTTACTCGAGTCAGATTGAGAGAAATCATGCCATACACTGTAAAAGTATAGCCCTTCACCGCTCGCATCATTATTATTAATAATATCATCTTGCTTTTCTTGTTGAATCTAATCCAATCCGAATTATAAGCTGAGTAGTAAATTTGTGCGGACTAAGATAAAATAGACTTAGTTGAATGAGGTGAAATCTTCTATAATCATCGTACAAGTTTATTTTTGTTACATTTTGAGTCAACGTTTCCGCGTAGCCACAGTAAATCACAGTCTGCATGATGAGACTGATGAGATGGGATATATTTTTTGCCACTTCGTTCCAATCACGTGTTGCTATTTGCTACAAACATATGATGTAAATTATTGGAACGGATAAAATGTTGCAGATAAACATATACTTTCCAATATCAATTAATTTGCTCATAATAATATCTAATTGACTCTTAACACAGTTTAATAAACGTATGTAGATAAAGTTCAGGAGAACTATTTTCCGCAATAATTATTACTTGATCCATCCGATAAAGACAACAACAGAGATTGATTCCATTCGACAATACAGTGAGGAAGATTATAGGATTGAAATAAGTCTCCATTGTATAGCAGAATCTACAATATCCAACACGATAATCAACATGTGTACTTTGAATACATTAATTTATCACACTCACGTGAACAGTTGATTGTGTTGTCTAGCAATATTCCTCAACTTTCGCTCAATTGCATCGTCATATTCGGAAAAATTATCGTCCGCAATAATATGTTCTAAACTGTTGGCCAGTATCTGTTGAAAATTATGTCTGATAAACAGTCCACGATGTTGCTAAGTATACTTATAATATTGAGTCATTTACGATAAATTGGATGGAAATGTGTGTCATGAATTGGGCAAAAAGAGTATCACTGGAGACCCAGTACAAACATGCGATGATAGCGGTAATTTGTTGATAACTGGTAAACACAAGGAATCCTCGAAGTGACTCAATACTGAATGGATAAATAGTAGGGAACACCGACACGGTATAATCGAATATTTCATCGTTTTTTTGATATAACTGATGATGGAGAAACATTCTGCAATGAGAACAAGCTGAAATGTAAAATGAATACTTTTACACTTGAGTGGATGATATCACATGCATGGACGTATTGAATAGCTGAGGGCAAGCATCGTGATTGAAATGATGTAAATTCTCCTTATAGATATGGTACCGTTGGCAGCCTTCACAATTTCTGCAGTGATAAAATTGCGTGAACGGGCAGACTCCCACAGAATTGAAAGTTGACGCAGAAGATTGTGAAGTAGATGTCTATGGGTCCACAATCGTATTCCCTAGAAATGAAATGTTTTCTTGTTATACTAATATAGTAGTAATTTCAGAACATTTTCACAATGTCTCTACTCAACAATATTCTTTAAATCACCAACTTCTCACCTTGACTGTGCACAATATAATGGAGCCTATACTTGCTACTACCTCAATTATATAATTCAGCTCATTTTGGGCACAAAATATTGTGGCTGCTTCGGCTAACACTACTGACAAGATCAGCGACACCCCAATGACGAAGAAACAACATTCCCACCAACTTGAATGTAATTCATTGGTCGAAAAAACATGGTGAAATGATGGTAATCCTATTATTCGTAATATTAATAAATCCACACGGAAAAAATATTGTAAAGAGATGGTAGTTCTCTGGTCAAGAACGGCCATTCTACTGTTTCTTTGATTGTGACACGGTTATTGCACCTATTGCGTTGAAAATATTTCTATTTTTGGCGTGCAACAACTCATATGTCTGCAGTTTCTTCCCGGCCGTACAATACTTGCTGTATCGATAAATAAAGAGTGGGTGACAACAATTGTACAAAAGATAACTGTAGCAGTGTGGGGTGGTATTTCTACGCTCCCTTATAAACGTGTGTTGGAACAGGTACTATAACGTAACCTGCTATTAGACACACCCCTACAGTAATATTAAGGTGGAAAAAGAGGTTTTGCCATCTTCTTTACGATGGGTGATAATAACAGCAATTTTTTACTTTCGTGAGACATTTGAAATAAAGGGTGATATTATCTCGATGCTATAGGTCGACGCTCTATAGTTCGCAAGGGGGTCGAACTCATTTTCGATAAACGGAGCTCCTCAGTATCGTATGAATCTTCATACGTGATAGAATCCTCTTACTTCACAACCCAATAAATCAATCGCTTCGCAGTTGCAGTTGATATAACTATGCGATAGCCAGGATTGTGTCATTGCTGTTATCTCCTACTATCAACGAATGACAATCATAATATTCGTGAGAAAAATTCGTGATATGAGTTATCGGCCGTCACGCGATGCTTACATATGGAAACTTCCCACGCTCCACCTATTCGTTTTAGCATAGTCGTCGCGAACTTTTTTGTAGGAAATTATGTGCTCTACAAAATAGTTTATGTGGAATTTTATCCTATATGGCTTAGTTTCCACTACGTAAGGGATTTTACGTGAGAAAACGTGGTTTTCAAAAGTTTAACAATTTTTATAAAATAATTTCAGTAATCTCCCAACAGTTCATTACGGGACGAATAATCAATGGATATATATCTGCACCAATTTTTCATACCGATATATTTTTCATTCTGTATACTGCAAAATTTTTTGGATTTGGCATGGGGCGGTTTCTGTTCGACGTCGGGCGTAAATATGAAAACCCGAAAATTGTTGGGTATCTCGGAAGAGAAATGAACATATCTAGCGTCTTTTATATTCACAGTGGTGCATCGACTGAAAAGTGATTTTATCTTGCAGATAAATTTTTATTCGTTCTTGTCTCCCGTATTTTTGAAGATACCAAGATGAAGGTTGAATACTTTTTTGCGTATGTTTATTCTCCTGAACAACTTTTGTTTGACATATTTTTCGATAGAGTTATTAGATTCCGAATTAAACGGTTTTACTCTTTTTTTTTAATGAATCAGGGTAAAATGATGGACGCCATTTGATTCAGCGTCATACACTTACCCTTAAATCCATTTTGCGTATTCATACCACAAAGTTCATTACTTTTGAAATTTTTATTAGAAAAATATTTTCTGTTTTTAATTATCGGTAGAATACAGTTGACAAAATAATTTGCCAATCTCTTTGGCGTTTTGGGAGCCAACTTTGATCTTAATCGCGGTGTAAGCGACCTTAATGGTGAACAAAGAAGTCTTCAAGACTCCCTTAATGAGAGGAACACCAGCTACTCTCCGTTTCGACTGAAATATATTGTTTGGTTGTACCCCAGTCATCTCCACTTTTACATATCATCTGATTAGGCGATAAGGTGATGATATTAGATTTATAATGATTGATGTATTCTGATAGGAATAAGAAGTTCCAATGTGTTCGAAACGAAAATATAATGATTACATTGGTAAAACTAAGGCACAAATAGTTTGGAGGATATTTGAATTCACATGAGTATTCATGATCAATTGAAGAGAATTTTTGAATATGATCATATCTCTACGGGGATTAATATTGAATTTTGCTTATTCATGTATATCCGTGTAGAAATCTTGTCAGGAAGAAACTGTAGTCCCATACAGAATTCCTATATTGAATGCGTCTCAGTCAAGACGCCTGTATTATGGGCCCATATAGGGATGTCATACTTGGTAAATGAGGATCAATATTCTTTTCCAAACTCAATTCAATATCGGGCACATGTGTGTTACCAATATGCAAAATAGATTCCAACACATTCAATGATGGAATAATAAATAAAAGTATTGGGTTACTTTTTATGTACATGTATATATGAAAGGCAATAAGTGATTCGGAGGGGGAAAAAAAAAGAAAAATGCTTGTCACAGATGAAACCAGTATCAAACAGGCGGTCACCCTTTCAAGAAATAATCACGCTCACTGCTGCCTAGTTTCGCCGATTGCTGATGTCCACGAGTCCGCGGTTGCTCCATGTCCTACATATGATGAGGTTGTTATTTAGTTCAAATATTGTGAGGCACATTTACATAATTCATATAATTTTACATTAAATAGTTAATAGTTATTATTCCTGGATTTTTTACGAGTCTTATACCCTCACTTACGAAAAATTCGGAGGCAGTACTGTTGCATTCGTGAACGTGAGAGTGAAGGCAGGTATCGCCATTCTATTCTAACATCCCAAGGAGGGGATGCCACGGGATTGCATAGGTTATGTCATGTGCAAAAGAACGAAGATGGATGCAGAAGGAGAGAGAAAGAGCTGCTGGATAAGAATAGTGGGGGGACGTATTCCTTAGAAACCTTTCGGGATATGAATTACCAGTTGCGAATCACGATTGACGAAATCGAAACACTCGTTCAGTTATATCGATATTTCAACAAAATCGCTTGATCGTGATAATTGATTCTGCAAAATTTTCACGGTAAATGAATTTGAGATAACATCATATAAAACCAAATCGACAACGGACAACAAAATCTGATTTGTCATCGGAATTATAACTAAGGTTAATTATTGTATTATGTGTATTTATTCCAACATTTTACAACAATATATAATTTATTCCGAAATTTGATTTCGGTATTCTTGAAACTAAATTCTCTATGAATCATTATGCAACAATTGTTTGGAAATCTGGACTTCAAGTCATTCCCAACTAATCCAACTGCTCGTATGAACCTATTCGCCGAAGTTATTATATTTTGGTATCAAATTTGTGAAGTTTTAGCTTAAACCTCAAGTTTTCCGACTGTAATATTGAATACGATGTTTTCAATTTGAATGCTAACCCCAAATTTGGAATTCCCAACCTTGAAAAATTTATCGGTCTTATATTTCATGCCAACCAGACAGGTTTCTAGAATAACCATTGCTAATTGTATTCACCATTTCGAAATTTGGAGTTTTTATGCCAAATTGGAATTTGGTAGTCGAAAATACTTGGAAGATCTCATGTATTATGTCAACCAGACAGATTATTCGAATTTTTGATTCCTCTATGAAATCCGCCATTATGAATTTTGTGCAGACTACTCATTTGGATTCGGCGACCCTAAAACCTCACGATCTCATGTTTTGTACCGATCAGACGAATTTTTTGAATTCTTTTTGAAGTTTGGCGGATATATTGGATCAGCAATTCTGAATTCCATAATTTTGTAATCGGATTTGGATTCCAAGAGCTCAGAAACCCAAGAACCATAATTTGTGAGTACATTGGAAGACTCGATTTGGTTATCACGATATGGGCCAAAAGGTAGCTGCTGTATATCAAGGTAAATGCACTCAAAGAACTAAAAAATGGTATGAGTGTTGCTGATGTTGCTAAAGATTCAAATGTACATTCTACTACTGCGAAAGACTGGAGGGAGAAAGAATCTGTATTCCGATAAGTAGAAAATAATACTGAAGGTGTGACATGGAAAAAATTAAGCATATGTCAAATGTAGAGAATGACAATGATCATAAAGCAACCTGGCGATGCTTCACCGAAAGAAGAAGCTTAGCTTCATCCATTAGTGGAATGCAAATTCGTGTCCAAGTTTTAGCTTTTCAAAAAGCTTTGGGTGGCGAAAAGGATGATTACATTGCTTGTAAGTGATGGTTAGAAAAGTTCAAGAAGTGATATGCAATACGTTGTGTTGCTATAACTCGTAAGAAGAGATTGTGTCATACTATAGAACTGAAAAATTCTGAGTATGGTCTGCAAACTATGTTAACAAAGGTAGGTCTGACGCAGGAACACATTTTCAATTGTGATGAGACAGCTTCATCCTTTAAAAGTATGCCAAAACGTACAATGGCAGCCGGGAAGGTGGTTCAACAGCAGGTTATAATCAAATGAAAGAAACGAGTTCTAGTACACCAATGGATGATTGACCGATCGGATAGAACGATGGGTGGAACTATTACCATCACAAAAATGTAGAACAGTAGTCATGTCAATAGTTTTTCTTTGCTGATAGTGCTTATTAATCCTTAGAAAAATTATTGCTGTCGAGAAAAATTTGCATGGCATTCAATTCGGAAATATGATTCATGGCACAGAATGTTACAACAAAGAAAATACTACTCTGATGCACAAAAATTGAATTTCCATTACATGTTTTTTCATGGCTCAGAAATGCTACGAATAACGTTTCACCATGTATGTTTCAGCATCGAAAAAGTAGGACATTTTCGATATGATGCTTCAACGAGTTGAATCATAGGAATATTATTTTAATAATTATGTATATCCTTCAACGTATTCGAATGAAATATACATGTGATTGATTACATTCTTTGTTCAACTACTCTTGATTTCTATAATTCTATGGATGTGTTACATATCGCTATCATAGGTAATTGATTTATGATAACAAAAAATTGTATCCGACATATCATGTGCGACCTACATGACCAATCGACAGTCTACGTGCAGTACAGGGAGCTATTGATCAGTAGAAATATTCTGTAGTTGTTGATAGTATTTAGCATATGATGGTACGGCAGAGAAATCTACTATAGGATATCCCCTTACTCATATGAATCTACAGTTGAATTGTATTATAGTTTTTATATTATAACTTCTTATTTATACCACAGCAGTTATGGATCAAGAACAAGCAGTTTAATTTCAGCCGAAATTTTTCACCCTTCAACTACGACGATTTCTTATTATTTTCAATCGGAATGAGGGATTGTCAAAGCAAATATCCGGCTATCAAAAATTCTATTCTTCAATTGAAAAAAAACAATTTTGAACGATGACATTCACTTGGAAAAATTAATCGAATGAAACGGCTATTCTCTTATCAGAATTCCTCATATTCGCTATTCCTATATTTGTTGCCATTTTCATTAAACCAACTATTATTACGTCATGATGTAGTTTCTGTGAGTTGCTTTTCTGCAAAAGGGAAGGTAATTGAAAGTTGCGTGCAGAACATTAGTTACTTTCATTCGATGCTCATTTCCCCGTCACAGAGAACTACTTATTGTATCAATATGTAACAAGTCTGTGGTGACACGAAACAAGTAAAAATATCCATCTGTATGGCCATATGTCTGTGTCGCCCATGAACGCGTGTCGCAAGTGGTCATTATGTTGTTTTTTATTCTTTTACATGCCTATTTGCATGGGGTTAACTTAAAGAGGGGTTGGTGGTTTCCGAACACAAAGTTTTCCACTTATCTTTCATCATTCGACGACTACAATTACCTGGAGGTTATAGCCTCAGTATATCGACATTTTCTTTGTCTACCCTCCTTCACTCACCCCCACTCTCCCCACTCCTATACAAGCCAGTACATTGCCGATCGTCGTGAGAGACATGTCGTGCACAAATAGTATGCAGTTAGATATCTCACATTAGAAATAAACACTAGACGTTTGTTCATCGCCGGTCTCTTTTGAGTGGAAAACAAAACAACAAATTTCATATTCTATCGGTAATAGAGAAGCAACAGCTATGTTATATCTTTGTTAAAATGTTGTTCATTTACGGTGTTGTCAGCTATTACAAATGTGGGAAGAAATAATTATTATATCGAGATCATTTTAAATACATCGATTTGTGAGAGAACTCCAAGATATTGACACCGAACAGATTGACGTCGAAAAAAAATTTGTTTGACACAAAATTAATTTTTGCAAATGAAACTATAAATGTAATTGGTGGTGAGGTTTATGCTGCATGAACATATAAACCTCTCACCCTGAATCTCCGATTGTAGTGAAAGTAAATTTTTATGAATTGCGTTTCATTTATATAAAGCTTGTAAGGCAATCTCATAATAAAAAACAAAACTTCGCCAATTTCTGATCGTAATAAGTACAAGAGACGCTATCACTGCACAGTGCCGGACAATTCTATAGCATGGGAAACGTCAAATATTCAGACATTATTTTCTAATTGGTCGAATTTTTTTATATTTTTTTCAGGCTTTATCTAAAGGTGACAGTTCGAAAAAGAGCTCGCATTTCGGAGATCGATCGTAAGTAACCTTCCGATATGATTTAATTTGTTTAATTTGATCAATAATAGCAATCTTTGATTTACTAAATTTCGTCTGAAAATATCTACATTGGACACAAGGTAATAGCAGTCCAAGAATTACTGTGCTCTTACAGTCTCATGCTGTTCCTGATGTCGCTTATCTTGATGGTTTGAGTTAAAAAATAAATCGAATTTCATTTATAAACCACATGGTATTCGTTTGGGTTGAACCAAGTGCTTCGTTATGTTGTTCTGTAGATAAAGACAAAATTGTGTGAATTTCTCTCTAACTTTTTACCTAAATTGACATTATGATGATTGATCTTTCGTATACCCGAAAAGTTCATTTATAATGAAATATTTCTTGTTTATAATATATTTTGTATTATGCGCATTGCAAATTGGCCTTTCAGCATAAACAAGCGGTATAGGAAGTGAAATAGAGTGATATCTACAGGTGGGCTTCGGCTTTTTTTATGTTCTGATCATGCAGCAATTCTATCAGTGAAATGAAATGAATGTAACTCTTCATGACGTATTATTGGTTTCAATTTATATTCCATCAATAATATATATGATGAATGAAGTCGTCGATTATGTATTTTATAGATTATTAATTTTCACATACTGCTTTGAACTTCTCGTCCATTATATCCTTAAGTGATTTTTCTGCTTTTTTATACGCTTCCATAGCCATCTGAACTTTCATCTATGTATATTACCATTTAGGAAATGTGGCAGAAATGGAGCATCATTGTTCTAGCTAGTTGCATTCTTTTATCACCGTTAAACAGATTGAAATTGTTTCAAGTGAGATATTCTTTTTTATTATGAAAATATTGACTCTTCCCAATTCTCGATCAATGTGAAATTTCCATTTGGTCTGGATCTGACTACTGTTGCTATGACAGTCATAATATTATTACTACTTATGCAGACTGACATTTGGAGATGTAGTTGTTGTGAAAATAGAAATAAAGATCCATAGAAATTTTATATTTCTAAGGCTCATGAAATTGAATGCCTCTCACTTGACTTATTATTGGCAATTATTTATTTCTGATAATGAGAATCGAAATTTGAAACTTCTCTAGAAAATTCTTTTATCACCATCTGTTGGATTACAATCGCATACTACTACCCAAGTCAAAAATCTACTGCAGGTACTATAATGATTGCGGTAATGGTATGATCATCATGAATTCCATTCTTATAATTTCCATTGAACTCAACAATACTAATAATCTTCACAGTTGAATTCTGATTCTAAATAATTGGATCCCGACATCACCTCAACAAGAGGATAATTCCGATTCGACTCTAAATTTTTCAGAAACTCATGGTTGTGCTGCAGTATGAACGAAAGGCGCCACCATCGGCGGAAGTTCTAATGTATATGCGTATGTTCATATACTCTAATCCGATTACGACTTTTTTCTGAATGTCTCTATAAAAATATTGATTTTAGCGAAACTCTTTTCGTATTCTTATATATATTTAATTCCGATATATTGGAATGAATCAGTAACGAAAATGCATCATCGCTTCCCTCCCATTTACCAACCGGAAGTTACGTTTTTCACGCGCCCATATTGTATCGACACTTTTTTTTTACTACATTGGTAGTCTTGATTAGTATATATGCCAGCTATTTCCTGTCGCCACACATCATCATCGTCCATTTTTCTCGACACGCGCAATGCAAGAGGTAGAGCCATCTTGTTTGGGGAGCCGACGTGGCGACCGGCTTATAAGTTGCTTCATAACTCATCATGAGACCACGTAAGTATTAACTCAAAAAAATAACAATTTTATTCAATTATCACAGTATGCTAATTATTGATAAATTTATAAACTAATTTTGGTTTGAATGTTCCACGTGCATTGATGATACGAATAGCGTGATCTCAAACCACTCGCAACCTCCTCGTGATTAGTTGTTAATTTCATTATATATTTATTCAATTACTCAAACTTTTCTCATTATAAATCTTTTGCCCCTGTAAGTTGATTTGTCTATGAGTTATTAAATTAAAAACATTTAAATTAATATTTATTTGAAAAATTAGTACAATGGATGTTGATCGTGGCGGCTGTGCTTGGGTCCAGTTATGCTGCTTCCGATGTTCTAAGCTCAACCAGTTCATATTTATCGAAAGCCGATCGTGAAAAATTACGACAGGTCGTTGAACCTGGATTCAAACTCACTGATATTCAATCCACCTACTATGCCGTTCATGGGTATAAACTTCTTGGAGAGCCAATTCTGAGTGCTTCTGTAAGTTAACCTACAAATTTCCCCCCTTTTTTTCTTTTTTCATTCAAAATGCATCCGTCGAATCAAATTAAAGTAGTTGCAGCGACTAGGATTTTACCAATTATGAAGAAATTTATATACACTTTCACTATCATGAAGGCTTCTACACCCTCCACCGCCATTATTGAGAATGATATATGCAACAAAGAAAAGGAAATAAGGAATGGAGATTTGAAAAAAAAAAAATTGTCTAGTTTCTTTATACAATTTCAAAATATGAATTCATTCGAGAAGCAGAATTTTCAATTTTTTGTTCTAATTCTAAGAGAGATAATTAATTGTTATCAATTCATAAAACGTCATGTTGAGGAAACTCCTATGAAGTTTTTGATGAACAACTGTTGAGCATGTGCGCTTACAGAATAGTTACATGAAAATTTGAAACAACAAGGAAGATCTAATCTGTCGATTTGAGAATGAGAATGCGTTATTTAATTTATTGCGGGGCCAAAGCGGAAAATCACATTCAAAATTAACTCAGAATTCGTGAAAATTCTAGCAGTAAAATATCCAACGATTTAATTTTTATGCAAATATCCATACCGTTTCGATATGTGTCTCATTGTCATACCAATATTTCGGAATAACTCTAGTATTGGATGACTAATGTTCACATGTGATCATGAGAGTGAGTATTCAGTATGGCGAGAACACTACTGCATTATTGTTTCCCAATGAAACATCCCCAAACTTCACTGTACTCTTCTAGAACGTCTTTTTATACTTGGGAGTATTTTTTATACACTTCAGTGGAATAGAAGTGTCTCACTCAACAAAAGTAAAATTCTGTCGATGTACTCACCGTCAAGGCTCTTCACATGATGAATCAAAAACATTCGCATGGCATTCGCGACGAAACATCAGTTGTATATTCCACGTGAATTTCATAACGTTCACACTAAACTAATGAAACGCTGCAACTACTCGAAATGACTTAATGATGAAAATTGCACATCTTGATTATTTACTATGATTCGATGATTAGTCTTACTGATTATACTATTCATCCTCTTGCGATATATTCCAAATCTGAGTACATGGAGTTTAAAGTTGTCATGGATATTTCACAGGATATCTGCAATTACTTGAGCAAAAGCTGTACAGATGGCTCGGACATGACGGCAGAAAATATTTTTCATGTCATTTCTGCATTAAAAGATTTAGGATCATGTCCATCATTACCAGCATCCACCATCAACACACTAACAAAGGTAATTTCATAAATTATTATCACTTGTCAAAGATCGTCAAAGTAGGGCGACGTTTTCGCCCATTTACTAATTATTTGATATTTGCGTAGGCGTTAACTGCAATAATTGACAAAGAAGCTTCAACGATTCCAGAACTATACTATGCAATCTCGGCTTACGTTAGTCTGGGGAAAAAGTTGACCGATTCAAGTATATCGAAAGTAGTAAAAACATTGCAGACAGCCTTGAAGAAAGACGACAATCTTTCCAAGTAATACTCTTTTTTTTTTTCCTTTTGTATTTTTTTCAGTATTCTAGTTACTATGACAAATTAACGCAAAACTTTTTTATTGTAGTCTTGGATATACATTCCATATTGCCGCAAGTCTTGGGCCCGCCGGTGCATTCGCTTTAGACAGAATTGAGGATGCAATCGTTCAAGCTGACGAAGTTGATGGTCATTTGTTGCAATTTGAAGGCGGCCTCTCATTGACGAGTGAGTTATTATGTTTTATTATTCTTATGAGATTATGACCATATAGTTTCATCCACAGTTGAACCCCTTCGAGTATACTGGTTATGTTTTTTTTCTATCATATTTTTTTGATACTACGTGTCCCAAAGTAAAATCGTGAATGTCGAAAACGGGATTCGAATTTTTGATTTTCAAGAGAAAAACGTTGAAAAAAATATTGAATCGCATTATCCTGACCGGTTCATGTTCACGTAGATTCCTCTGCATTTTAAAAGTCAAATATATTCAGTCCTGATGATAAATGATAAAAAAAGAACTTCCCATCCAATGTCAGTACTGTTTTCCGATGGAACTTTCAGAAAATTGTGATTGTCAATCAATAATTGATATCACTTAATTTTCTAAGTTAATGTATATATTTATGCTTGTCTTGAGAAGCCTTAAAAATATTTATACCAAGTTGATATTCACTCTGAAACGATGACTGAAAATTTACTACAAACTCAATAATCTATATACGATAGAAATAACAGTAACGTAACTGTCGTTTTACTAAAAAAAATTGACTGAATCGTCACCAGGAAAATGTAGGTGATAATCTTAGAATGCGATTTTTTCATCGGGAAAATTCGATTGCATTATCCTACTTTTACTTAAAATCGCCTCGAGATTAAAAATTCATGATTGTTCTCTATTTACCGGCAATGACACGCACCATCAAAGTCTGTCTTTGGAATTTAATGATATCGAAGGGCCTCAAACACGCGTGTAGTTTGTTGTAGTAAATAAAAAAAGCTGTCATCTCATGATGGACCATATATCGCACGGGGTCATAGGAGGAAAAAAATTATTCATGATGTTAATTACAACTTTCGTTCTTCTGGAACGACATTGGAGACAAATTGATTCACTGAAAACAATTCAACGAGTTGTTGAATATATTATGTATGTGAACTTTTATATACTACATATATAATTAATGTATGTATATGTTTTAATTTCTAGGTCTTGTGGTGACTGGCATTGCCCGATTGTCAGAAGCAAATAAAAAGCCACCGCCAGTTACGCCTCAGCAAATTGTTAAAATGACGAACTACTTGATTTCACGTCGTCTTGTGCAACAGCCAAGAGGTGCAGTAAAATTACTTGACGCGCTGAAAATTATTGCCAACAATGAATTCAATAAACCAATATGTATCACACTGGCTGACGGTGGTAATGTTGTTTCTGATCAACAACCACAAGTTACTATTAAAGTAAGCGATATTGTTGGCAACCCACTTGCCATTGTACCCACCGTTATCGCCAACTCAGCAACAAGAGTCGACGATGATGTTGTCGTTATAAGCAAACAGAACTTTAAACCATCACCCAAAGACAAGTAGGTGTATTTTTTATCTATTTGTCAATTCATCTTGTTTTATTTTTCGTTGAATGAACAGTGCCCCAATTATTTGCCGATTTCTTCGAATTCAATCTGAAGTTGGTTATACGCTTGGGGAAAATTGATCGTTGAGTTTGATGATTAATTATAATTTCATTGTAAATTTTGATTACCGAACTTAACGAACACATCATTTATTTGATATAAAATGATTGACTTTTGCTCTGACGTCTAATATTGAATGCAAGCGTCCCAAAATGGCAATGGAAGAAGAGTTTGACAGTCACTTTCGTTTTCACGTTTCTCTGGCAATATGATACATATACCAATTTACATTGCAATTGTCTATCACCAGAGTGTAAAAATTTCCGTGTTGGTTTCGATATGGCGGAAGCTGAACGTTGGTGTTTAACTGTTCACATTTCTATATTACTGTATATATGCCGTTACTTCACTATCTATCATATAATACAATGCCATATGACGAGTACTCAGATAGTTGAATGTTCATTACCTGAACAAATCCAGCCTGGTTTCAATATTCTTCATGTGTGCATTTCTAATGGATCATTTTTTAATCCATTCGTTTGGTATTAAATATATCATCTTTGGTATTTTGAATATCCTCATTGGAGCCGATCCGCTTCATATAATTCTTTGGTATTTGATCGATCCCATTGTTGCAATACTACTATGGAGTCAAAACGCCTGTGCTAATCCAACAAGATCTATACTCTATTCAATTTGAACGTGAATATCCGAATTAGAATTTCGGGAAGGAGATTCATTCGTCATGGAGATATTATGTCGCAGTGCCATTTATTGAAGAAATATTTCGTCGTATCTATAAAGCATTACTGCAGCAGTACACGAGTCCATGGGTTATCAGAAAGTTACAGGAAAGACATTTCGTTGACGATTGTATACAATGTTCATATTTGAACTGCATGATTGTTAATACAAATTGGCGAAACCTCTTTGTGTTCTTAGTTATTTAATGCCGTGGCTATATCATTGTGATAATAGAATAAATTAGTTCCGTACAAAATCAAGATTTATGATTAGAACAATGTAGCAAATTGACCCCTTGACGGGCAACGACATAAAAGACTCCTAAGACAACCTGAATATGTGGCCATTACAAACCAAACTCTCAATCAGTTAGTGTATTTATTCGATGCTATAAAATTGACGGTGATGCCTTTATGAATCATTGCTGCAGTGTTGAGAACAAATTTGTTGACTCATCAAGAAGTCGTGATAGAAATGACATTTTTCCGATGGCAAATGTGATCAATATTCACGTTCGAATTGCATGATGAAGTATATATCAGTTAATATTATTCATATGTGACTACCCTCTGCCAATATCACGATCTATCATTGGGATATTAGAACCAATCAAGTTCTCGAAAGTTACGAGAACGCTAAGATGACAATCATTCTTATATTGCCGATTCGTTCGTGAAGTTTTTTACTGAAGACAATTGTATTGAACGTTCGCGTTCAGACTGCATGATTGAAATACAAATAAATACAATTTGCATGAGTCTTCAGATTTTTACAAGCCAATGATGCATTGGTATAACAAAAAAAAAATCTAATTCCTGAGTTATCAAGGAAAATAATGATAGGAAAAAGAAATTCGTGCAATTCAGCATCTCTTTGTTGATTATGATAATTTCAATCATAATGAACGACTAAAATCACGGACTCGCAATGAAAACAAATTGAATGATACAGCTCAGTCATCTGCACTACGTTATAATACTGTGAAGAGTATTATAATATAATGTATCAATTCTTGTTTTCAGGACTTTATTCACGATGAACTTCATGGATATTAAACCACAACGTGGCTTTTATAAAATAACAGTATCAGCTGGATCAGTATCTAACACAGTAATGGTTAAGGTTTTATCTGCTGTGAAGGTTGACTATCTTGAAATTGGTACGGGCGATGCTGATCAAACAACTCAACCAAAATTGACCAAGTACGTTATCATCAATTATGTGAATTCAACTCAAACATTACGATAAATATTCTTGTTCTGTTATATAACGATGTTTTTTTTTTTTTTTGTTATTTATTCTATTCTTTAGAGTGGTTTATCCAAAGAAACACGGTCAAAAAATCGAGGCAGACTCACAACAGAAGCTTGTAATGAGATTTTCATTACGCGATGTTTCCAATGACAAGCCAATGCGTGTTCATCAAGCATTTGTTCGTTTGTCTGCCGTGGATCAGTCAAGTGACAACAAGCAAATGCACGAAGTTATATTTGTTGCTGAGCCAGACGCCTCCAATGTCTACAAATTTGATATGCCTGTGGGAAGCGATGCCCAAACATTCGGTTATCGCAGCGGTGATTACAATGTTGATTTGATTATTGGCGATGCAACTTTGAGCAATCCATTCCAATGGAATCTTGCACTAGTGAGTCTCAAGTTTCCTGAGCCCTCGGCTACTGATGCTGCGGCTGCCAAATCTGCTAGTATCAAACAAAAAGCTAGTACATTTTTGCCGAAACCGGAAATCAAGGTAATTGAAATAAGTTTAATGGATTACTGCATTACTTTTGAGCTTAAATAATTGAGTAAAACAATATTCAAAAATGATTTAATTAAAAAGTTTTCCGATTGACTGAGCGGCATGTGAATGTTTAAGATCAAACAATTCCCATAGATTGAGAGAGATTATGGTAACGAATTGAACATTAGTACTTCGAAATTTTTACGCTCTATTGTCAATTCTCGATGCATTATTTGAGTTCGCGGCAGGTAGCTTATCCATCAACAATGCTTTCGTATGTATGGCAACGTTCATAAAATAACTAGTTATTCTAATGTGTCTTGGACCATAGAAATGAGAATAACGAGACGACTGCATTTGACAAAATAAACAATCAATCGTTTGGAATCGTTCAATTATTTGGACCGATTCTGCGACGGATCTATTGGTCGCTTGAAAGAAAGAATTAAACAAAATCTGTTCGAGTTGGGAAATGAAATCTTTCCGGATTTGACCGTTTTGACATATGACCAACAAGTTCGCATTAAAATCAAGTCAAAGAATTGAACTGTGCGGGTGATGATTAACAATTTTTGTCAACCCCACAATCTCAATGTCCATATTCCTCGCGTTGAAATGAATCAGAATCGTTTGAGATAGTACGTGAAGGTTATCGTACGCACTCAAGTCTCGTTGATAGTTCGACTATTTTCTGTTAACTTTGATCACCGGATTTGTTTAAAATATTGTTTATTGATATCAGTTATCAGTAGTAGCATTCTACACTCCACCAATGATTAATGTGTGATTTCACTCATTACTAATAGGTTGAATGAATCAGTTTTTTATTTCACACATGCCAGTGTATCGTTAGTGACACTAATGTTTATTATTGCCACCTCCAAATCACTGGCAAACAAAATGATACAGTTCATCAGAACTTTCAAATGTTCAACACATAGGAAGTGAAAGAGCTGTACCGACATTTAATCAATTAAACACCATCCAATATTTGAATACCATCATCATCACTGTCATATTTCTCTATAATACGTTTTTCTTTGCTTCTGTTTTTAGCACATGTTCCGTGTACCGGAAATACGTCCACCAGTGTTCGTATCGAATCTCTTCACAGGTCTGTGCGCGGCGCCGGTTCTCTTGCTTCTAATCTTGTGGATCAAGTTAGATGTCAATATCGCCAAATTTCCATTCTCACTGAGCGCAATAGTGTTTCATCTTGGATTAGGAAGTAAGTTGCATAATCAAATTATTGATAAGTAAAACAGAGTTTTCCGCCCAATGCTTGACAGACGATATAGTACCATCTCAATCGATTTGTTTTCAATTGGGCATAGAGTAAAGTACGTGAATTTTTCACAATTTTGGCGTTTATCAATTGTCATAATTGTAGCCCGATTTTCACGACAATTTTCATACGGAGAGAAAAAAATTATTTATCTGTCATGAAACATTCATTTTTATCAATGATATATTCTTGTTTCATTTTTCCAGGTATCTTCGTTCTGTTTGGTATATTCTGGTTAAAACTCAACATGTTTGTGACGCTCCGATATTTACTTGGACTCGGGATTGTGACATTCCTCGCTGGAAGTAAACTTTTGTCTCACATAGCTCAAAGCCAAAAAATGTCACGTCAATAACTTTCAAATATATTCATTCATTCAATCCATTCCTTTTTTTTTATCCCCGATAATTGCACATTCGATTCACGTTTATGTAAGGTAACAATAAAACCATTAAGAAGATAGTGGAAAAAAGGATGGTAATAAATAGTGCAGCAGAGCTCATTTTCATATACATAAAGATGCAAAAATAGAAAAAAAAAAAAGAGAGAAAACGATTGTTTCGCATTCCTCTTGAAATCAATTTTTTTTTTAACTTCGAAACGCCAAAGGCGTATGACTGTAAATGTAAGTTGGTTAAAAAAACATTTCTTTTTTGTACAAATTATAAAATAATAATAATAATGATAATGAGTGTAAAAGATATTGAAGAGTGGTGTGAAATTATTTCCTTATATCCGAAATATTTTTAATAGGTTCAACATCCTATCTATACATACGACACTTCAAACATTCATGTAATAGATACTTTTCTCTCTCAAGAACTTCACGGTCTCGTCTTAAATCATTTATGAATACTTGAGCCAAGCCCACACGATACCAAAAAATATCGAATTTGTTGGATTGTTGATTTACCTAAGTAATAAAATAAATAGAAGAATAATTCGAAGCTCGTTGATCATTCGTACAAAAAAGAAGAAAATAACCAATACAATGATGTTTAAACACGTATTCTCACATGATCAAGTCGAACGGGAAGTATTTTTTCAGATTGTATCTGGAACTTTCTACACCTCCGAATAAGAAAAAGCATTGCGCGTGCTCGCTTCACTAAACGTTGCAAATCTTTAATTGCCAAATTAAAATGCGTCGTGAGTGTATTCAATTGGATATGATCAATTCTTTCGTCTGAAAATATATATGTGAAGGAAATTCAATGAAATATTTATAAATCATTTTTTTTTTTAACTTGTGTCATTCACCATTTTTGTATTGTCTCATCAACGATTGATTTGCTACGTGGAATTTATATTTTCCAGATACAATGAGTGCTTTTGTTTCATCGGTATCTTCCTTTGACTTTAATATTTGGTTTTTGAATTTCTGAATGGATTTAAATTGCTCAGCGGTGCGAATCCGTTGACGTGAGATAATTTCACGGTCTAAAACATCTTTTGCCTTGAGATCATCATAGAGTAATCGTCGAGAGCGAGTTGCTTGAATAAAATTACAGTAAAAATTAACAACTGTACACGTAAATTTTTTGGTAAACAAGCGACTGAAAATATTAATTATATCGAGATACCATTCAAATAAGTGGAAATTATTTTTTCCAAGCGGCGCCATTTTGATGACAATTTTTCTTCTAGATGGAGCATAGCAATTTCCGTCAAATTCGCGCCGTCATTCCGGACATTTTCAAGTTTATCTTTTTTTTTAATGACATAGTAAAAATAATGAGTTCAATGGGTAAGCCAATAAAATATTCAATAAAAATAAAAAATTGGAGGAGTATTCTCATATTTCAGATTAGAAAATTCAATTCATTCACAACATTGGTATGTAATGCTTCAGGAGAATATTTGAATAATTTGATGCGTTAATAAATATGATAATTATGGAGTTTTGTATTCAAGCGCGCGAAGGTCGACCGATGCCCATCATAAACTTGGAACGCAGTTTCTTCTCCAAAACCATGTTTTCCGAAATCTTTAATTGAATATCTCGGAAACAAATGGCTGATTTAATTGAAATGAATTTCATATCAGTACTAAGAGGAATTCCTCGACAATAAGAACTAGGATTTTATGAATACGTAAAAAAATTACAATTTTTTTCATTATTTTCAATCTCAGAGGGAGTGATAAAGTCAGCCGTTGCGACAGAAATATTTCATTTGTTTTGAGAATCGTATGTTACAGCAACTAACAAATTAATTTTCATCAGCTAAGTTTCATTTATAAAATTCTGCAAGAATAGTTGAATAATGTTGATGATCATTGAGGTGTATTTTTGGGGAACTCCAGATGAGAACACTCTCTCAAATGTTTACAAACATACATACATACGGTCTCGCTATTTACACTGTCCAGAATTGATTCAATACGCCGCTTGCCCTCGTATAATATTGCGCGAAGTACAATCTCATCATCATCATGCGTCGATTCGATTTTTTCCATATCAATTGTAAAATCACCAATGACAATATTGAAATTATCTTGATAAAAATTATTGGCAGCGTCCAATCGATCATGATATATTGATATGAACTTGTCGATTGCTGCCATATGTGTAGCTACATTTCGGCGACGCTGGATTTCACATTTTTCCAAAACTTCAATGGTCAATTGAGCGCTGTGTCATAAATAAAACAATTAAGCCTCGAAGGTCACTTGGAATTTTCAACAAATCACTCTATAAACAAAATTCATTTTCACAGTATCATGCGAGTATATCTCCGGATCTAATGAACTAATTCCAATCGTGTATCAGTGAATTTCTAACATGAAAATGATGGCTTATCATGTGAAAATAAATTCGACTAACATGCATGGAAATTCTATTTTTTTTCCTGTGTAACGTTCGTCTGTAGATGGGCAGAGTGACTTTCAACGGTTAACTCGCATCATCATTAATAATCTTAAATATCAAAATATGAATATAAGTATATTTATCAATGTAAAATTCGGTACCAATAACTTTTGATGTCTAGTGTACGATCAAACGTATTTTTTGCTACATCAACATCTTCTATCATTTCAGGCATTCGCACTTCCAGCATTATTTCACGCCACTTGTGACGGAAATTGATAGTATTACGTGCGCCCATTTCACCCTCATGTTTCAAATGTTGTTGCTTGAGAAATATATTCCGTTTATTTTTCATCTCACGATTTTTCATTTTCTTTGTCGTCTTTTTGTCCATTATTCCTTTATTTGTTGCAGTAATCATTTTGACTTTATTGTCAACACTTTCCGGTCCATTCACAATTTCCGGTTCCATTCCTACAAACATGCGAGAAAAACAAGTGGGAAAAAGGGAGAATATAGAGAGGAATTTCCCGACGACAAATCTTTTTTAATAAATGATTATTATTCTTATGGTATTTCCCATTTCATGACTAGAAAAACAATCACATGGCAAACGTAGATGATATAGATGTGACGTCATAAAAAGATTACGACACTGTCAATGAATGCCGCCATTATCGATATATTCCTCAAATAAAGATGAAAACAGGTTTACATTTATAGCTATATCCTGGTGTTAACTTACAGATAACATATTGGTCAAAATTTCATGAGAATATTTTCTCAATGGATAGAAGAACCGGATGTTCGATTCAGTGTCACTTACCTCAGACATTAATTACTACAATAAAATAATATACAATAGTAAAGCGGGTAATGGGTTCTTGAAATATTTTTATCGGCAATTTTAAAGCTATCACATTTATTATATATTTCTACATTCGACAGCGACTGCCGGAAAGATAGTGAAAAAATTCATCATCATTTCTCATTTGTTATTTATTGAAGAAATTGCCACCTATAAAATACGGTAAAAAAAAAAAATAATGACAATAATAATGACGAATCAAAGACATACTTTGGTTAAGTATGAATGTATATCTATACGCATATATAATATGCAATATATTTGAGGGATTCCCTATCAGAATTTCACTAAATCAAAAAATTATTTCCTTTCTCGAAGATGATATTTTTATTTTATTCAAGAAAATCATTCTTTATATCTCTATAATAACTATCACAATTTTCGAACATAAAGATAATAACGTAATGTTCAGTTTATATTCAATAATTGCGTAAATATCTACTCGAAATAAAAAAATGGAAAATAAATATTAATTGGCCAACACTCCAATCATTTTATTATCTCAGGAGCGAATGTCCAACGAATAGAACACGAAAATACTCATTGGAAATGAATGTTGAATAATTTCATTTTAACAAATGTATGTGGAAGAATTGAATAATTATTATTCATACTTGTATGACAGAAAAACGTGGAAAAAAATAAGTTTTACTGAGATACAAAAACGATGTTTATGTGAAAATCGTAATTCCATCTACGAAGTGATGAAATAAAAAAAAATTTCAGAACTCGTCACAATAAAAAGTGCTGCAATATAGTATGTCAAATTGTCAACAATAATGTGAAAGAAATCAGTCAAAAGTTGAGTTATGAAGTTATAATTCGAATCTCCTCATTTGCACTTACAACGTTTTTAACCCTGAGAAATAAAGGAAGTAAAAACTGTATACACGATGAGTTGAAATAATTCGGGAGAAGCTCCCAGTCGATTCGTAGAAAAAATATTTTCGAGTTCGAGGTCAACAATTTGTATACGACCGATCTACAATGTGGTCCACGTGTGCTGGACAACTATTATAATGATGATGATTTTTGTCACACAGGAGTATGGAAATAACCTTGTGCTGCGCATATATACTTGTTCTTCCGCTTATAATATATTCTTACAAGAGATTGGATATATAATGGTGGGATGGTAGGAGAATTACTGGTGGATACCTATAAAAGTCATCTGCCAATTCTAAAAACTGGTCATTGTGTCCAATAAAATAGTCGAGGTTGGTGTATTAATAAATTAATTTGTGACATATCTTTTTATTCATTTCTATATATCCATCATTCATATCGAATAGTTTCCATATATATTCTACCATAGTTATTATCACCAAAAAAATTATTGCATACAGTGGAAAACGCGTTATTCAAGTCCAACTCGCCACATTCATTTCGGTTGCATCGCCAACACTGACGTTCTATGTATTGCCTCTGATAAACAAAAAAAGGATGAATCAGTGCTATTTTTCACTTTGTTCTCAATTGTAGAATATTCAACTGGTAGTTTTTAAATAATAGCGACGATAAAAATTTATAATTGGCACACTAATTTTGAATTGGAAAATAGCACTGTCTGTATATATAAGTATCGCGCAACTGTAATCAAAAAGTTATATGCGTTAGTTTACAGTCAATTAGACTGAAAGATGAGAGAAGAGCGTAATTTTTTTTCCCGTGCCAGATTAAAACAGTATTGTATTAAGTCGGGGTGAAAGGACTCTATACTTAAATATACACATTCTCCAGACGATAAAATGTCCGTCAATCAAATTTATTCATAAATATTAATTCATTAATATTATTCAATATTATTGAGGAATTATAATACTGAATTTAATTCGTGGAGAAAACAAAAACTTTTTATCGTTTGTTGCGTCTAGGAACCTAACCTTTTCCATCTGCCAGACTGGAAATTATAATATAAAACCGTTCATCATAGCATTACAGACAGATAGCTTCTTTACATTTTTATAATTTTTGGCCATTATACAACATTTTCAACATCCAAATCTGTATAGTATTTTTGTTAATACTTGAGGATTACATTGGATCACCACAAGCTTCGTGAATCATTATCTTTTTCAAACTTTTGTTTTTTATAGTGAATTTTTCGTCGCATGCGATCTATCGAAACGAGAAAAAAATATTCTTCATTAAAAGACTGTTTGGCTTGTTAGGAAAACGAATTTCATTCCTGATTGAAATGCAGATTATGGGACTGTTCGGAATTAGAATATGCTCAATAGAGCAATTGTCATAGATTATCATAATAAACAAAATATTTTGATGAACTATCTATTGTTCATGATAGTAAGAAAAATTATATTCTTAAAATATGTCGTTTTTGTACCAGAACTATGATGAATCAAGAATATTTATTCTACATCGGAGAATACGATGTTGAAGGATACAATGGAAATAATGGTACCAATAGTTGAGAGCATATGAAAGAATAATTGCTAAAAAATCTGTGTAAATGGAAAAATAATTGATAATTAAATAATAAGTTTTTATTTATTCATTTTCTTTTCTGCTTTCAGATGAACTTGTACAAGTTAATATTCTTGGTCGCTGCATTTGTTGCGGTGTCAGCCGCTGGTATTGAATTTGAAGGAGACTTCCAAGCAGAACAGACAAACGTCGAACATGTAAGACAAAAACGGGCGCCATTGTTGCTGAAAAAATTATTGATCGGTGGATTGCTGGCAAAAAAAGCTGTGCTCTTAGGTGGTGGTATTGGACTTGCTGGTGCAGGTCTTGGTGCCGTTCTGGGACATAAATTGTAAGCGGATAATAATATAATTTTGCACCACATGAAATTAATATATGCATTTTTGAATACACTCAAGTTTTGTTGTAAGTAGTTGTTGGAACTAGAAATACATATAAAAATTTGAAGAGTGATGAAAACATAAAGCAAAGGAATAGTCCCTTTTTGCATAATTGTTTTTGATGTTATGTTTAATGAAACATCTAATTACTCGAGATAACTACAAGTCAAACTTCACTTATCTGGCGGACATAAAATTTAAACAAAATTTATATAAACAAAGAAAAATTAGTTCAACTTTATGGTTTTTCTAAACATGAAAATGAAAGAATATTAGACTTGTTTTTAACCTGTGATATTTAATTGGGTATTCGATGTTAACGATTTTTCATACATCCTTTCACAGATCCCAAGGTAATAGAGGATATCCTGTATACATGAATAGCGGTCCATCAGGGTCAGGTCATACGGGTGGATCACCTGTATACTTTGATCATGGTCCTCCAGCCAGACCACCTGTATACTACGATCAGTATCCTCCAGCTAATCCAGGTGGGCATTATGGAACGCCAGTGTATCCGTCTTATCCAAGACCTCTTCCACCACCACCACCACCACCACCATCTTTTGGACCTGATTGCTATACTGGACAATCATCCTATAACAATTTATATAATTCGGCAAGAGCATCAGGTAAATATATTTATATCAATAAATATTGCTATCAATAACACAATTGTTGTATTATCAAAATAAATATTATTGTATTATAATTATCGGATTTTTATTTTCAGCAGGTTACGCTTGATAACACAACACAACTATCTCCGATAGTCGTCAGGCTCACGCAATTTTTATTTAATATTCAACTCTCACCTAAATTATATGTATGAAGAATGTGTTCCTTAAAACCAAACAAAAATAAATCTAAATTGTAACACATAAAATAAATGGAATATTGAAGAAAATGATTTGATGGTTTCAATATATACATCTCGAAATGTAATACAAATTATGGATAAATATTGTAAGAATTTATAATACAGATGATCACAGGTTTTCTAGTACTTTCATTATAATTCGTCAAAATCTGGTGGAATACTACTAGTAAATTCATTAGTTGTTCTCAGAATTCAGTGAATTTTTTCCTGTTCATCTAACAGCTGCATTTAAAATTTAATGAATAATTTATGTGAATATAGACTTGGTCAAAGAAGATGAAGTCGATATTTTCCATATTGAAGGTATAAATGGTAGTTCATCTCAATAATGTTTAATACAAATTGTAAAATTGTATTTCGTGAGTTTGGATACCGCCTAGAAAAAAAATGATTAGATCCAAGTTGATTTATTTGGATTTCATCAAATCTGAAAGAGTAAATTCATTTTTCGAAAATTGGATTGGACCAGAACAACTGAATTCTAACAAAACAGAAACATTCTAGAACTAATAATTGAGATGTGAATTCATATTCCCTGATTCAATTGAATCTGACGAGAGTTGATTAGATTCAATTTGATTGAACACCAGATCTGAAACAATCCTTTCAGATGCAATTGGATATGAACAAATCTAGTCAGATGAAACTTTCTAATACTTTTTACCAGTATGCTATGTTATTCACAGAAAGTTTATCACATTTTTGATATTGAATGGCTTCAAAATTTTAAGCTTCTCATTTTAATTTTATACAATAAAAATTGAATTTTTCACCCTAACTTTAGTTGTCACAAAATTCTCCCATGCTCAATCCCATTCATCTAGTTGATGTAAAACATTTTCTCTTTTTGTTTAGGTTCGGTCATTTTCGATTTACAATTCATGTCAGCTGTATTTGAGTTTTGAGATTCTTCCATGAAATAAAGAAACTGTCGCGACGTCACATAGTTTATTTTGTGCTTAATCATATCATAAATAAAAATTATAGAAAGAGTCCAATTTTCCCTCATCACAGTGGTGTATTCCCCTCTAAAAAAGTGAAATGTACAAATGTTCGATGAACTTCATAATATATTACAACAATCATTGTTTATAATCATGATTCCATAAACATAGTGAGGAGATCATAATTATTAGGGACTCCATATTCATTTAAAAATAGGAACAATTTACAATTGCAATTTCTTTTCCACAAATATCACATTTTGCGAGAGAGATTGGCTGGAAAAAGATACTTCGGTTCCTGCGGAAAAAAAAATCTGTCTCGACAGACATAATGGGGAAAAAAAAATCCCACTTCCAAATGTCATCCAATAAAATTTGGCTCAATATTTGACAAATTATAATAGCGTAGATAAACAAGCAAAATTTTTCAGACTTGTCCGATTATTTCGCATTAACAAGTCATCATATTTTAACCAACATCAGAAGTCGTTGCAAATTCTGATGATATCCAACACATATTGTGTCTGAATAATATTACAATATAGAATGAATAATGTCAAATTTTGATGTCATAATTATCACCAGGGATCAATTGAATTTAAAAATACACTACTGCCCTAGACCTTGTGGATATATAGAAAAAGAAAAACTTCATTGATGACTATACATGCGTGATATATAGGTAAATGAATATTTTCTGAACTTGAAAACAAAAGTGAAAGTACACGATGAGAATGCATGCACTTGCATTCGTTGAATTTATTATAATGAAATATATACACCCATATATATGTACATGCAGTATAATTGGAATTGTTGGGTAAGATACACAAATGTGCATCTACACGCACATATCAGACAATTTCAATGAGCTCTCATTTATAAAATGCGTCATGCAACTTTTTCTTTCTACTGTGTTCTTCCTCGTACTCTCCACTTTCCTTAATGTTATTTCATACCACCATAGACATTGTGGCAATCAATGAATATTTCGCACGTGGTTATGTGGTTTGTGTGTGTGTCTGTACGTGTACGTATGCATGTATGTGAAGTGTATTTATGTAAATGATCGTGCGATGAATGACAAGAAAAAAAAATCAATTGCACGCTTGATGCGTGGTTTGTAAGTGAAACAAACGATATATTGTACACAGGAGGTAATGACGTGTCTAGACATTATTAAGGTTTTGGTTTATATGGAAAGTGCGTGCGTGAAGACAAAATAGTCTACGTGACTTTCGCAATTGCTTATGTGTATATACTTTTGTTTCCTATCATATACATAAGCAAGAATATGGGCATATAGAATTCAATGCATGTTTCTATGAATTAGCTATATACTTAGAAATTTTCTTTGGTGATAATTAAACATGATTTTTTGAGTGATACGCGACGATTTATAATGAAGCAAAAAAAAAATTGAATATGTGTAGATATAGTGGGTGCGATGGGTTGGGCAATAAATGAAGAAAGTGTATTGGATTATAGACTTAGGAAACAGTTTCAGAGTATTCAATGCGGCATACGGGAGTGTTGAGGATACGGATAGGAAAAAATTGAGAACACAAAAGTTTCGTGATTTTGTGGAGAAAAGTTTTGCAGAATTTTTAGCAAATATTTGGAAAAGTCAAGCACTTATATAAAACATTGAATGTAAGCTCTTCCAAATCTTTCGCCGAGTTGGCAACACTCATAATTCACATAAATAAGAATAATAACATTTGTTTTTCTCAAACTAGATGAATATCTGATTTTTATTGCAGTTATCATGTTCCCAAATTTAGATTCATTACTCTAATCACTGGAAAAAATTAAACCTCCGATGAGAACAAAAATTTGCTACTATGGACGATGATGACAGCGATTACGCAAAATTCTGTACAAGAATTATGAGAATTGCAATATTCATTTCCGAGTTATGATGGACGCCAATGAATGCAGTTTTATGGAAAACGCGAGCAGGGACTAACTATTGCTCAAGTCATTCAACCTCTACTCTGAAACAAATCAGTATATATTGTCGCCAATTTTCTGACCGTTGATATGATACTCTAGTGACATCTGAAAGTACGTAGTATTTAGAATTTCGCTCTAAATATTTAGAAGACTTTATTGGCGTATTCAATAAATCACCGTGATGATGGGGATAGTATTTATGGTGAAAGAAAGGGCAAAGTTGAATATTTTATTCACATATGTAATTAAAATATGAGAAACATTAATTCCAGGTTGAATGAGAACTATAGCGATAATACCCCTTCGAGAACTTCCAAAGTGCTTCGCCACTAAGATGTCTGGATATATGTCATCTCTTTATCATGGTTGAATTATATACAACGCACCCGACACTTTCATATCATAATGACAACACGTATCATATACAATAAAAGTCATCGTCCTCCTTACCGTACTAAAACGTCATTCTGATTTGATCATTACATAAATAACCAATTTTTCATATTCAAATTTTTTTTTGATTCATCTGCATGTTCATGAAGTTTTTTGATTATATAGTTGAAGTATGGCTGCCTTTTCACGCGTATTCATAATTTTATATTAGAAATTAACTGAAGCACGCATATTTGAGCTTTGAAGATTGAAATCTCCATCACCTTCGAAAATTTTGTCCAAGTCGAAAATAATAAATTGTCGGTTCAAAATTATACTCACAGTAAGGCCGATAGTCATTTTTATACTGGTGGAAAAATTTTTTGATTACTTTTGTTTGTTGAAAGTGATTCTGTGATTGGAATCATCTACAGAATCATAAAACAAAAAAATATTTCAAATCTATGAGTTATTTCATTAACAGTATAAATAAATTGAAAAAATGGTTCATTTGTGTAACGTCAAGACTATAATTACCTCTTTGATGGATTATTACAATTGAAAATTGTTTCTTTCTGACGTCTAATAAATCCTCAGAGTCCAAATTGGAAATAATGTAAGCGGATTCTCCTTTTCCCTATAAATCACAGAAATGTACATTTAGAATTATTCGATAGATTCTGAGGCGGGGCCATAGATGCGAATCATTCATATTCTCAACCATTTTTATTATCTTTATCCTTATTTCTTAATAATTTATAAGAAGGAAATTCTGTCAATGTGTTTGTTTATTTTCTCTGCAAAACAAACAATTTTGCTTACAAGAAGACAATGTATATTTCTGGGTGGACGGGGTTCAAATTCCGGTTCAATACTATCCACTTATTTTTTCGTCGATTTCATGAGTGAACATCGAGATCCTCTCCGCATTTACTCCCCTCTTTCCCAATGACCTCTGAAAAAATAGTAGAACGCTTCACATTTTATTCAATCACATCATTCAAATAGAATCCAAGCAATGATGTGCTGCTTTTGTAACGTGAACAGAATACCTGAGCGGTTAAATTTATTAACCGTTGACCTATTACGACAGAATGTCATCACGCGCTGATACATGTTTCACTTTACTTTTCCATTTATTTGGCTCACACTATAATTATTCGCAGTCACTATGCCTATTGGGAATGCACTGATATAATTCAATGTTGGAATAGTTTTTGTTGTAAATATTGAAACAACAAAAAAAGCTTGATGTCACCGGAAATAGTATTTATACACTCACTTTCATATTCTTATCTAGTTATCTACAAAATGGCTTGACAAAAGTATCTGAAAATTAATAGGTTTTTTTTAGATCAGATCTTAAGGTTCGATTATTTTCAACTATGTATCATAGTTCTGATTTTCTGTTTCACACGAGGTATCAGTTCTTGAGAAAATGGTCTTATGGAAAGGGTTTACAAATCTGTAGAATTACATGCGATAGCCTGGGGTGTTGGTTACAAATAATAGACAACGCAAAATTAATTTCGTAGTTTCAATATGAAATAGCGAAATCGTTTATCTGAGATGCTCATTTTCGTAAATAACTATTTTGTAATTAACATCAACCTCTCTGTGTCTACCTTCGTTGAAAGTAAGTTATGAAACTTTGATACTAACTAGACTGAAGAATTCGCAAGTTTGTAAATAGTGAGTCGACATCATGAGAACTGTGAATCGCTGTCATCCTTGGATGCAACTTCCTCTTTCGTTGGAGATGTTGTTTATAAATTATTCATGTGACGCACATACAATTTACTCATTTGACGAAAAGTACTGGGCATGTCTGAACTTTTAAGATTTCTTGACTTTAAGTGCTCGTAGTGTTGAATCAGCCCTTTTTGAATGTATAGAATTTGTTGTATTTATTATTTACCTCAAAGTATTTCAATTAAATAATAACATTCCCGAAAATTTGAGACAAGCCAAGTCATGAAATGTTATTTTTTCATGTACATCTGTAAAATATTGAAGAAATTAAATAATAGATAATGTGTCACAGTGATTATATAGTTTTCATTCTCATATTATGTAGAAATGGTACTAACAATAAAATATTTGAGAATCCATTGAATCTTTCAAGGGACACATGCATTTCAGAAAATAATTTTGAAGTAATTCGTGATGACAAATGACTGTTTAGTTCTTCACCACTTTGAAAAACTAATGCCACAAAATAATACTATTTTATTTTGATATTATGCAAGAGTTAACCGACCTTTTTTTTTTGCATCAACTTAATGGTAAATGAACATATCAGTACAAATTATTTTTGTGTACAGTCATAAAGAGTATACAATAACGAAATGCATACACACTTTTCCAAACTTTGTCAAACGTACCATTGACATTCAATTAATTTTTATCAATTGTTGTGTAGTGCCATAACTGCCATAAAGTAACTTCGTTAATCCTGATGTATTTTGATGCACTAAATGATAACTTCAACATATTGTTTTCTTTGACGACGAAATATAAACGGTGTCATTATTTGAATCAGTTTTACGACGAACCAATCGGTGATACGCAAAAAAATTCAAATCAAAATGTTTTCAGGCCTAGAAGTAGAAAATTATTTTATTTTTACGTTTTCAATTTTCACAATTAACCACACACCGCAATAAATCGTCATTTCCTACTTCATTGATAAATAATGTGTATTGCTGAGAGTTGTCATCTGTATATGAATGAGTCGATTAGAAAAGAAATATACATTTGTAATATTGCAAACTCACACAATAATTTTCTTAGTAAAAATGCACGATTGTTGTTTAAATTCAACGAATTTGGTATTACAAAATTTCTTTCTATTCATATCCGAAATTTAATATATTGTCTGTGGTGACATAACCTAACTAAAATATCATGTTGAACAATGATATTTTAACATATTTCTTACAAACAGAATACACAAAATGTTTTTGACTGTGTAAATCATATTTTCCATGTATATTTTCGTGGATAAAATTGAATTAGTATCATGATTTAAATTTGTTGTGCGAGTTACATATTGTGTATATCTACTCATTGTGACTCTTGTCCACGTTTACTATTATGTGACGACAATGCGGAATTGAATATCAAGAATCGGTTCATTTGTTGCAACACATATTCTATCACAAATGCTCGTCGTCGTTGTGTCGTCGTGTCATACGTGTTCGATTATTTAGCCGCGATTTCGCGCGTTCACATACTGTTCGATCTCAAATGTTTGGTAGGGAGATGGCAATGTCGAGTATATATAAATCGACAGACATTTCACTCGGTAGGCACAAACCAATACACCGGTGTGACAAGTGCAAGTGCAAGGTGCTAAACAAAAAATTAAACTGTTGAACCATTTGAATAAAGGTGAGACGCTGTAAATAAAATTGAAGTAAACCAAATAAGAAATATTTATCCAACTGTTTACATACGCGGCGTAACAGAGTTACTGTATTTCTTCATCTATAATTAAGAATATAGCCGAGTTTGCTTACGACCGTGAATATATATATTTAAATCATTACCAAATTCGACTTTTTTATTTTTCATTTTTTTTTTTTTTTCGTTTTTCTCCTACTCGATTTTGCGTGATTCTAATCTATCTAAATATATGATGAGCTATTAGTTTTCATGTTCTGTAGTTGTTAGAGGTTCACGTTCAATTTCAAAGACAAATTGAGGTATCAATTTTGTTTCAATTCGTTAAAGTCTAGATATTTTGTTTGGAACTTTTATTGAAATATTCATTGTCGTAATTGACTGCAATATTCACGAACACATTGACATATTTCATGAAAATGTTATTCGTAAAATTAGTTGGAAAGAAAATTAACTTTATGAACAATAACTCGCGCAAAATTGTTTGAAAAATGAAATATAAGAGCATTTTATTATTTACGACCAATGGTGATTATGACAGGAGCCATAAATAAAAGTTGTGAAATGGAAATGAACAATAGTAGCGATTATATTTCGGAAAATGAATATATAACTTTTGTTTAAATAATCCAGTCAAAATACGGGAAAAGCTGATATTGAAACAATGATAGGATGCGCAGCAACAAGTTGCTTTGAATTGTCGTCATCAATTATATTTTATACATCACTTAATTTTTATTACTTGTTACAATGTGTGTTGACATTCCTGATAACTTTGAAAAATATACAAAAAAAAATATCCTTTTTTTCCTTCAAATTTTATTTGAAGGATTGAATCCAATAAAATTAATTGCTTTTTCCCATTCAACGTTCACACAAGTGAAACGGTAATTCATCAAATGCAAGTAAATAGACAGGCACTCTGTTATACACTAGTAACACCCAAATAAAATCAATATAAAACATACGATTTCAATATTAAAACTGTAAAGATAGCAATACTTCCATATTTGTTATTTATTGGGCAATTAAATTGCACAACACTAATTTATAAATGAGTGAGAACTTGTCAATCCTGAGTAAGCTTCGCAATCTCTAATTCACAAGAACCCAATAAATTCCTCAGTACATTCTGTGTACTGGGCGCGTCTATAGAATACGTGATGGACCTATAGAAAGCCAAAAAGGTGATTTTCGTACTAATTGTTTCTCAAGGTCCAACACATACCTCACTTATCGCTGTCATCATATACCTCGTTCCAAAAAAAAAAAACGAGCCCAACATTATTTTTTGTGTCAATAATTTCTAATTCATGAAAAGCATTAACACAATTGTAAATAGAAAAAAAAAAGGGAAAACAATATTACATATGGTATAGTCGATTTCGCTTCTCACCAATCTGAAAATGAAATAGAGACGAAAAAAAAAAGGAAATAAAAGAAAACAATTTATATATACCGTTACGGAAGACGCAATGATTATTTATATCCGGTTAAAAATGCACGAATCGCACGAGTAATATAAGGAAACTCGATCATCACGTTATACGTATGTATACTCTTACAAACTCGCGCGATTCACTTTTACTTGATGGAGGAATTGTTGGAAAAATAGTGGAAAAAAAAAAAAGAGAGAAAAAAAAGACCGGATTGTCCACTGTTTTCGATATTGCAATTTTAATGTCCTTCGTTGTCTGTACATGATTTTTATTTCTAATTCCTCCACGTTATTCTTGTTGCTTTCACACCGTACTAATAAATTTATTGTATATGGAGAGCCGTTCTAAAAATCAATAACTATCAGCGCTGATCAGTTTGTTTGAAGAGAAAAATATCTACATATTGTTTGAGGGTCGGAAATCTTTTGCATTCAATATCAAACTGTATACAAAAAAATGATGTCAATTATGTTTGGATAGTTTACATCTCTTAAAATTAGTATATGCTTGACAAGGTGGCGCAAATGAATTATTCCTGATTTCCATTAGAAAACAAATGTATTCAGTTCTCATTATATATTTAATGCATTTACTCGTTATTTCGATATAATCATTTGAAATAATTATATTATCATCATAACTCTATAATCCAACACCAATAGCAATGACATCATCAAATAAAAAAATATGTGCAGTAGAAAACCCCAAACAATGTTTCATTTATGATCAATATACAACTTATGTTATAATTTGCAGATGAATACCTCAACTTTAATTGCAATTGTGTGTCTGTGTTGGGTAAGCACCTTAGCCCAATCACCAACGAAAAATCAGTTGGATGTTTCCGATTTAGAATCGCAATTGCAGAGCAATCCAGATCAAATTCATAGTCGAAGCAAAAGAACACTGTTCCTGAAGAAAAAACTTATCGGTGCTGGACTCCTTGGTTTTGGTTTGGGCGTTGCTAAAGGGTAAAATATATATAACAAAGAAATAATATTTTTTATAAGATGTGAAATATAGAATGATTTATTATAAATTGGACGCCTTCTCTACGTTCTCACTGTCTTTCTGCTTCTTTTTCCTTATCTTCGTCATTGGTTTGACAGAAAATAATCGAAAACTGATCAGAGAACTCAAACAAATGGCAAAATTTTTAATAAGTTACACACACTATTAGTCTGAAATAGAACATTATATACTTTACAATATTATTAAATAATGATGATATTTATTGTTACGTTGACAGTTTCAAAGTTGGTTACAAACACTCACCGGAAGTTCAACATGTTTATTTGGCGGCACCACCACTACCACCACCCGTCAGATACGTTGAGTATGTTGAGAAACCAATTTATATCGAGAGATACGTTGATAGGCCGACAATTGCAAAACAAGAACACGGTGGATATGATGGAGCATGGTCGCCACCACGTGAGCCATCGCCTGTATATGGATATTAATTATAATAATTATAGTTTTTCGATTTTATCGTATGTGTCATGGATAAAAAAATACATACTGCATTGTTGCTTTATTTCGTCATATTTGTTTTGTTATATGTGTACTATATATTCAGGAATATTTGTCAAATATTGACGATAAATATTGTCATTAGTGTGGTTGATCACTTTTGTTATTATCAGTTTTGTTGTTGTCATAAATGATTTTTTAATAAAAATGTTTTTATAAAAAATAATGATTTGTTAATGGTTGAAATTTAAATACAGGACATCATCGATTTGGTCAATTTTTAGTACTTGAAATCACTGATTAATTGGTGAACTGGTCTTGTACATGATTTGTGACAATTGGAATACAGACACGAAGAAAATTTCCAGAGACTCGTTATTAATTCCCAGCGAAATTTTTTTCATTCGATAAAATTCGCGTATAATTTTACTCCTACAATCAAAGCTCTAAATGATGACAAATTCAGGATAAAAATAGGAAATATCTAAAGAATGAAATTGTTATGATATCATTGAAACATTACTGTGTTATAAAATTTCATGCTATGAAAATAATTATTTTTTCTATTCCGTTCACTAAATCCAAGCTCTTTATTGTTTTTCCTACAATTTATAATATCACGAACAACAAACACAATGTCGCCTATGAAGATTGTGATATCGATTGCTGAACATACCATATGCTTTGCAAAATCTGTTATACGTATAGTTATTTATATTGAGTAAGCCTTTCTGTTTTCTTCTTATTCCTCATTATCTTTGATGACTAACTAAAGATCATAAAAAAATTGGAGAAGTTGGTGTCAAATTGGTAAATAAAATATACACATCTGATGTAAACCAGAAAACTAAACATTATGCAATATTATACAAAAGATTTAATATTAAACAAAAGATTTTGTGTGTCATGAGAATGAGTTAAAAAAGGGTGAAAAAATATTATTTCGTCGAGAGAAGGAGGAAAAAAAAAAAAAAAATGTAACTAGAGACAAAAACTAAATAAGACAAGTGCAGAAGATGACACTTTCGTCATCGGCTAGTTGACACTGTGCAAAGTATCTAAGTGGGAGCGAACGTTATACCAACCACCACACTCCTGTATATATAAGAGAGTGAATGTTTTCAGAGCACGTCACACAGTGTCTTGATACTTTCGTGAATACTTCATATAATATAAGTCTGGGACTAAAAAAAAAAAAAAAGAATTGTGTGTATTGTGCATCATCAGAATATCATGATGTACCCAGTGAAAATTGTATTTCCGATATTTCTCCTTTGCTGCCTTTACGTCATGACGTTGGCCCAGAGTTCGACAATGCCTTCAATGTCATCGGAAAATTCTGTACACGTTAGACAAAAGCGTACAATATTGTTGAAGAAGAAAATTTTGGGTGCAGGAATTCTTGGGCTTGGATTAGGTGTTGGTATTGGAGCACTTAAAGGGTATATGATATTTGAAAAAACTATTGGATTATTGATATGCATAATGAAAAATGGAAGAAACGATAAATAATATTGAGAACAAATTTTTATGTCACGATCAAAAAATTTTTGTGATTACAGGTACAAATACGGACATTACAACAAGCCCTATTCGTATTATGCACCAACGATTATTCAGCGTCCTACATATTATGCGGAGCCTTATTACATCGAGAAACCTGTACATTATCCATATTCAAGTTATGGACATTATTATTAATTTTTCAACTATACTCAGGTACTATATCAAATCAGCATTTAATTAACAGTTGTAATAATTGTGGCAAGATCAATTTTGTTGTGCTGTCATTGTGCTATTCCGTGAACAAACATATGTGAAGGACACAAATTGTAGACATTGTAGTCACTTTTAAGACACTTCAAAATGATCTAATGTTTAAACTGGAGATTAACATGCGAAACGTTGTAAAGTACTTCAGGAGTGACGACAAAATAAAACACTTGGATAAACCAAGTGCCAAGTGGACTATGAGGAGTTCAGTTCCTATGTCAAATTTTTTATTGTTATTGTTGTTTTTTTCAATACAGTATATTGAGTTACATCAATTTTCAGTGTGTTAAATATTAAAAATTAGCTTTATTCCATCAATTATTGTGAAAGCTGGAATATTGATTCGTATCATAAACACATAACTTTCCAATATTTGGATTGAATATGATTTTGTTTCACACAAATTCCGGTAATAATTATTCAATTTTTATTACATAGATGTGATCAATGAAATTACTCAATTGTGGTTTTTCATATGACTGATGTTTCACATAGGATTCATTAGTTCAATAAAAAACCGTTTAAGTGTCAGTCGATTCGATTGTGCGTGTAGACTTTTTTACTCTAATCATAAAACAAAATTGAACATTTCCTTAAGTGTCCCGATCGAATCCTCATTTTTTCCCACGAACTACAATGAAAAGCTAACCAAAAGCTACAATTCTGATTGGCGCCACGTATCTCGACATTATTTTCTACTTCCAACTAGAAACATTAGCAGTGTTATGATGCAGATATTCGGTGATGATCAGAGAAAAGTATGTCACCCGTCGTAGCACAGATCAAAAACGAGTTTGATTGAATCACAAATTGAAATGATGTAGTAATTGTTGAGCGAAACAATTTTTCTATTTTTTTTTTATGTGACAGTGAGAGTTTTATGGAAAGAATGAAATTTGATCTGACATTTTGCGATCGAATATGGGGGGTTAAAAAGCACCATCTCATTAAGAAAGAAAAATAGCTTCGTTTAACAAATCACATTGATTTGGAGGAATCATGTAGGAGTGCCACTAAAATCAGATCATCGGCTTGGGAGTTATTATTGCGCTGTGTCGGAACTATACTTAGTTTCGATTAAAATACGATCAAAGTTTTTGGTGGGAATTGAACACCCCTCGGACGCTTGAATATACAAACCTTCATAGCTCTCGTGTTTTCAATTATGAAAACATGTTCTTTTTCACGTACTTACTGCATAGAAGAGTCGTCGAATAATAAAATGTTGAACAACGGGAATCAATCTTTTTCTCCAAGTAGGTTGGAAACTCCACAATATGAACACGTACAAATAAAGTTGTGACCATTGAAAATGAAATTGGCAATTTTTTGTTCTAATGAAAGGTTTTGTTTGGATGCATTCAGAAGTCATTGAATGATATCTCACAGTGTCGTACTCATAGCATTAGAATTTAAACTTTTTTTTTCTTTTTGAAGTCGATGGAACAAACATTAAGCTAGTTCCATGCTGAACAGATACTATCAATTGGACAATATCAACCCAGCAAGTTGGTCGGCATATTTTCACTTGTATATACTTGGGAGGAGGTTCAAAGACGAATGCAATCAATGGACTAATACTCAATCGGTTAGATCAATATATTATCACTCATATTTTATAGCTTCAAGAATTTTCTTCGATTATCATAACTGATAAATATGATATTCTCTGATAAATTGGAAACATTTTCGTTATTCATGAATAAAACTAACAAAAGTAATTAATTTTTCAATTTTTATTCATTACTTCACGTTGTTTTTCCTCATTTTTTTATTGCTGCGGATTACCTAAAATTTACTGTGAACTATATTCGTAAATAGGACATTTTCAAACACCGATGCACATAAATATATCTCCATTATCCGTTAGAATATTCAATATTTTGGCGTAAATTATTTCTTTCATTTATCATCAATTACACACACATTAGCATATTATTTCTTGAATATACATATAAATAATATATATTAATATGATTATTAATACAGACTTATCTGAAATGCGGAAAAAATCCGTTTCGTTTCATCACAAATTGCTGTAAATTAATTCATCGTGAATTAAACAAACTTTCACTACGCCATTGATGCAATTTGTGGACAAATTTTTACATATTTTCTCCTTTTTCTATATTCACTAATTATAAACGAATGCAATATATATTTTTTTTTATTTCTGAAATTATTAAGCTCACGGTTAGTCTCATTTTCGTTATTGATCGTACATATATTCTATTCATTTTTATATACCTAAAATGTATATATATGTATGTGTTCATTTTCAATCGATTAATTTACAATTCTGTTGCCACGTTATCATTTTTCTCTTTCCCATTCGCTATTGAGTAAACATGTATGAGACAAAATAATTCTTCCATCATAGTATACGTGTAAAGAGAGATATATTAATTGGCAACATATGTTTTTGCAATATTTAATAATATTTTGTTTACGCATTATAAATACTGAATAGATTTAATATGCATATTATGTATATAATATAAACATATATCCGTTGTAAATAAATATTTCAATCTGTCTTTTTTATTCATTCATTTGATTATTTATCTTCATTCTTTGTCCATTTTTTGGAGGTGTGTAATATTGTAGTATGCAATGAAAAAAAAAAAAAAATAATAAAGAGGTAAGAGTTGATAAATGAAACGCCAATCTATATACAACGATCGTATAACATATACACTATTCTGTTTATATAATAACACGAATCTGTTTCAACAACCATGTAAATATTTAAAAATTCTTATTTGTAACATTTTTGAGAATAATCAAACCTGCCGCAGTTTAATTGCGCCTTTTTATATCCATTTCCATCATTATTCCTCTATTCTTTGAATAATTATTATCGTTAATAGTTTCAGTGAAATCATACAGATATCGATTGTCATCTAAAATTCTCACGATAATTTATATCACGCGTGATTCATATTCTTAATATTATTCATATATATGTTTGTAATAATTATTTTTATGTTTCACGCGCGAACACTTTAATGTCTCATTATATCACGTCATCGTATTAAATGTATTATATATATCTCGGCGATTATATAACTGTTGGATACAGTGTGTGAGGTGAAAAAGGGGTAAAAGTCAGGATGCGCGTACCCAATAACCAGTTCACATTGAGTTCAAGTGTATTAAATCAATTTAGTTTTTATCTTACTATTATTGCCCACAAGTAACACAGGAATGATGAATTCTACATGCGATTAATTCATGTAAGCTCATAAAAATATGATAAACTAATTTCATGTAACGATTGTGGAGATTTTCCATTAGGCCGATAGAAAAAGACTATTTACATTTATGATCGCACACAATCATCAAACAATTTTTCTATTCCACTTTTCTAATTTATTCATTTAGTTTCATATATATATATATATATATATTTGGAGTATTTCAACGGGAATTTACCTCTGGCTATGCCTGAGCTGATCGATTTTGTATCGTATTCTATATGGAAGAAAAAAGGAAGAGACACATAACTTTTAGCTTCACCATTAGATCACGTCATTCTTTACAGTTCTTGCGCGAAATAACAAAATTATTTGTAATAACGTTATTACTCAGGAGATTGGATATGGAAAACAAGTGAATGTACCGAAAACATAATAAAGACCAGACTTTCAATATTGGATGAAATTTATAGTTAAATATTTTCGAATATTTCAATATCGATTCTGATTTGTTAAATATGGAAAACGTGGTTTTTCTCATTTTTTTCGTTTATATTTTATAAAATTTGATTATGACCGAATTTGATTGAATTGATCTTTTAATTTTCAACATAAGTTTTTTATGGAGTGGTTATATAAGCCATTTAATAACCTCAATTGATGATAACCGGCGCGATGTTACCGGAATTAAATGTAAAATTTGAAAAGAAAAATGCGAAAGAAGAAAAATCACGGGGTTCTGGTTATTCAACAGCCCAAAAGTCAATTAGAAAATTCGCGAAGACGTTTCGTAATTTGATGAGATGAGAAATTTTCATTCAGGATCATGCATATAAAACGATTATCATATTTCTGAAAAATCAATCTGTTTCCCAATTACAATCATTTGAACAATAACAGAATTATAATTATTCCATTATTTCATGACAGCGCAAACGAGAATGACGTAGCCAAATGACTGAACTAAAACATGTGTATCTCGTATTTTTCATATATTCAAAATAAAATTGGATATCACAAGAGTCGAATGTGAATTTCCGGTAGAATTCTCCATACCTATATTCAGTTAAATTTTGATTGGAATATCAACACTGGCCTGCAGTAAAAGTCCCCAGAAACATCGTTAATTTTTTTTTTCCCAATATGGATTAAATATTTCGATTACTTGATTACTCTTAAACACGAACAAAGAAACCAAACCATCAATATCATGAATTATTTAAATATTGATAAAAAAATAAAATGAAAATAATAAACTATGTCCTGAACATAGTCATTGAATAAATATTTAGGGAGGTAGTTTGTCGTAGTAATCAAAACTTTTTTTTGATAAATTTCAATAAGACGAATTTATAACAATAGCGCATGTAAAATTCAACGCAACGTGAGCGATTCGACTGACAATGACATTGATGCAGCATGACGATAATTTTGATGATGTGGTTTTTGATGATGATGATGATGAGGTTGTTGAGAGTGATAGGGCGGTGGTGTACATGATGGTACCTCTTCAATTCTCTCGAGATCATTAGCAGCGCCAGCGCTGTTTTGTTTGTAGAGCCGCGGTGTCGCTTTCGTTGATGAAGACGAGCAACATGCTTGATCAGAAATTATTGATAATGGCTCATCAGCACGGTCGAGACTGAATTGTCTCTTGAGCATACGACCACTTGAAGTTTTACCTTTGAAGAAAAAAAGAATAAAAAATATATTCAACATGAAATACAAAATTCATTAATGTACAAACATAATCCCATAAGTTTCTTTCAACGTAACCATTTATTGTAGAGTCTGAATTTCCAAGCGACATTGAGTAATTAAAAATAGCATCTGTAGAGGAATTAATTCACCGATTTCTCTTATCAATCGTGAGTTTTTCTCGCACAACAGACAAAAAATAAGAAGACAACAAAGACCGATAGTGTATATCTGAGATATTCGTTCACAAAGTACCTTCAATTAGATTTCTAATTATAACTCAGAAGTGATGATATATACCCGAAAAATTATGCGGATCTATTTTCAAACGGTGTGAAGTTCTGTACCGTTCTTGCTGAACTTTTTACAATGAATACAGTACTACCATATATATGTAGCTTTGAAGTTGGTTCGCAAAGGACCACGAATTTATCACAAAAATTGGTTGGATGAAGATTTGAATGAGAGAACTTAAAGAAGATAAACAGATAGAAATTAAGTGTTCAAACAACTTCCGATGATCAATAGTTTCCAAGAACTCGCAGTCGGTACAATATTATAATGAGCAAATTGGAAGAAAGAAGGGAAAATCGTCATGAATGAAAAGTGAAAAATTGCATTTATAGGTCCAATATTCATGAGATAATTACTACAATTTTTCTATTTGAACTAGAATAATCGAGGACTTTTCTCCTACAACAAAAATGATTACCCGCATTTCAATTTTTCAATATGTTCTCATTCATTTATGTCTGTATATAAACCAATTTCCGTGACATGTCATGAAAGTGAAGATAATGAGTTTTCTATGGAAATTCATGTCGCTAAAAAAATATTAATGTAAGTAGACCATATTAAACATCGATATCTTCCGCAGCTATTAAACAACGAGAGTTGTTTGAGGTTTCATTCTTTCCGCGGGTTTTTCTAGTTCAAATAAATCCATATAAATCTTCACCAGCCAATTAGTATAAATAGTGCCAAACACGGAAAAAAACGGCAAAAAAAGGATGATTTGAAGAGATTTCGCATTTCCATGTCGATGTCGTTTTAACTTATTTCTCATAGTTTCTGGGCTGTAGCCAAAGAATCTATTTTACACGTAAACCAATTAATTGATATTTAGAATAAATATGTGAATGGATTTCCATGCTATTGTGGAAATATTCAATCTCTGGAAAATAAAAATAGAGAATAGAAAGTGAAAGGATAGTTTAAATACCTAAATGTTCGTTGGGTGAAAGACATCGATAATAATTATATGGTGTGCTGAGATCATCCTCATCAATAAGTCCCACTCTCCTGTGTCTACTTGTTTGATTACGAAATGCCGTGCTTGATATTGAACTCAATGATGTCATTGACGTTGCGCTGAGAAGTACTGACGCAACTTCCGTTGCTGATGTTGGTGTTGTTTGCAAACTACTATTAATTTGGCTGCCTTTTTTCTTCTCATCGTGAACTGATACAGCAACTTTACGGGTTCCTGAACGCTGCTGTTGCTCTTGCGTCGTTATTGTTGTTATAGTCGTTGGATTTGCAGCACTACTGTTGAATCGTGAACTAATAGTACAGGTGGTCGCAAATGAACAGCTGCTTTTATCGGAGCTATTGTCATCATCGTCTTTCAATGACGTTGTCACACTAAGTTCTTCTGTTGTTTGGTCGCGAATAATAGGCGCACTTAGGATTGAACCCTCAGAGTGATCTTCCGATGCTTCAGATTTATCGATGCTCTCCGTTTTTCCAATGATCAAATTCTCATCCAGTCTTCGAGAAAATATGTGAAAGAATAAGCGAAAAATAGAAGAGGTATTATTAAACAATCAGTAGTTGGTAAGAAATTGATAGAGTCTATTTCTCCCAAAATTATTCCCAAGTTTCAAGTATTCGAAATACATTTCTTCAGTTATATGATGATGTTAAATAATAAAATATTGAATAATATAGTAAAAAATTGTACTCGTCGTTAATTACTACAATTCTGTCGTTTTACAAAATGGAGACGTCTACGTTAAAATTTTAGTGATACGAATAACTGTTTTTTTTTCTTTTTCCAAACCAGTTTTCGAAAGATGAAATTGGATTATCGAATGTACACAGGGTTTTTTTTTTAATTGTCTCTAATAAGGCCGGGAAAAAGCAATAATTGCCAGATGAATAATTATTGTCAGGTATGAAATGTTAATTTCGTTTTGATTCAAGTTCATACAAGGGAAGTGCACTTCCCATTGAAACAACTAAAGTAATATTCCGTACAGATCTATGACTTGTCTAAAAAAATCAATTCACGATAGGAAATCGATAAAAAATATGAGAAATTGTTTCTGTAAAATTCAATTGAATATCACTTCAGTCATTTTCTGATAAAGAAAAACCAATAGTAGAAAACCAGTCATTCAATTGAATCCCAAGTTTATGATACATTTGAAATTTTTCCACCAATATTTGTATGGAAAAACGAAACGATACACCACAGATTGTGTGAAGATGTGAATGTTTCCAAATGAAGAGATAAATTTCCAAAACTTTTCTCATTGGGAATTGATATCATTCAGCATTATATGCTAAATTGAAAATAATGACAAAGGATAAATTAGTAAACAGCCTAGATGTGAGATCGTGATAGGGTGGAAATTATATTTGGGAATTCCCAAAATAATATATAATGCAGAATTTGGAAGCTGTTTCCTATGGAAGGCCACTTTTCAAATAAGTGAAGACAATATTTCCAAAAATTCTATACGGATCGATTCTATATTTGGCGCCACTATTCAATTTACAAAGGCACACATACTTTTTGACATCATGAATGATATACAGTCGACTTTTCGGAATTTAGTCTCGATATGGTTGTGAGGTATATGGACAATGAAATTACATAATGCTATTACCCAAGAGTTTTATAACGAATTTTCATTGGCGCATGAAAATGGAAGCGTTGCAGTGAAAATTGCGGAGTGAAGCGATTTATAATATTGAATGTACTATTTTTTAGCACGAATAAAAAATTTAATTGGTTTCGTATTGTAATCCAAGCCAGACTCAAACCAAAAAGGATACTATGGAGAGTCTCGCGATTGGAAATAATTATAAAACTTTTCCGAAACGATAGAGTCGTGGGAAAAAAATCATTGATTCTTATGCCATTTTTTCTTTTCGCCTTTTTTCAGAATAATTCGTCACAAAACATGTTTCAATATGTCGGCAAACTTCGAAAATAACTGCTTCGATAACTCATTCGAACACAAATTCGAAATTGAAACAAATTTGAAATTAGAAAGTGAAATTGACATCGCGATAATTTTGATTGCTCATCGAAATATGGATTCCGATAAAAAACAATCAATTGAGCCGATCCCAATTACTCGAACAAGTAATCATACAGTTCCAAACTGGAATGACATGAAAAAAAAAAAAAGAAAATAAATAAAGAAATAAAAGAGTGAATAAAAATTAAATCGCAAATCGATTTCATCATTCTTCTTATTTGAAAGCAAAAATTCTACTCTCGGAAAAATACAACTGTTGATGTGAATTTAATTCCATGAATATAAATACTCACCCATGATCGTCCCTTGATGAGCGAATGCGGAAGAAGGGAGAAGGAAAGAAATCAATACAATATTCTAATACATTATGAGTTGAGAGGATGCAAAAAGGTGTAATACTTACCCAAGTGGCGGTGGTGTTGGTAATTGTTTATCGAAACCCTGTTTACCAAGCAGCCAATATGTTGGCATTTTGCCTTTACCTTTAACTTCCGTACAGCCACGATATTCAATGTGATAACCTCCCACTTGGTACAGACGGTCACGTGTAGCTTGGCTTAAATGTATACGCCACGGTGCACCCGTTGATTCCATTCTCGATGCAGTGTTTACTGTGTCACCAAACAAACAATAACGTGGCATTGTCAAACCTACAACTCCAGCACAGCACGGACCTACAAATATAAATTCAACCATCCTGTTGTAGTTCATTTACATCTTCATGTTTTTATTTACTCTTATTCGTTTTTCGGTTTCCACAAATTATTTCATCATCAATTTCTGATAGCTCACCGGTATGTAAGCCAATACGCAGTCGCAATTGGGTCCTCGGCAAATGTCGAACTTTGAATTTACCACTCTGATGAAGTAAATCGAGTGCCATTGTCGCTATTTGTGATGCATGATCCTGAATTTTAACTGGACAACCCCCAACAACCATGTATGCATCACCAATGGTTTCAACTTTATACACAGTATAAGCATTGATTGTATCATCGAAGCACGTATACAAGTCATTCAATAAGTCAACGACTTGAAAAGGTGTTGAGTGAGCTGATATTGTTGTGAATCCAACAATGTCAGAGAAATAAATTGTCACCTCATCAAATTGTTCGGGATCAACTGGCATTCCGAGTTTCAATTTTTCTGCTACCGAACTATGTAGTAGTGGAAGAGAAAAGATGGAGTCATTTGAATAAATATTTTGTTCGCGCAATTAAGAAGAAGAATGAGAAGAATTCAATCCCAACAAGATGTTTTATCAGAAAAAAGGAGAATAAATATGAATGGAATATTAGTCACGAAATGAATAACAAAAGAAAATTTTCAACAACATAGCGAACAGAAAATAATCAAGTTTCGTTATTTAAATATTCATATGTCATTTATACAAATGCCGTGGTAAACATTCTCAAATCCGAATGGATCTAACAAGAGCTTACTGGAGGTGATGCGCTCTTCACTTTTGAAAAATTAAATCGGTAGATGTAATCTATTGAGGTCAAACTTAGTCCGATCTTTCCTAAATTACTCTTGAATGGCAATCTCATTTGATCTTGTGCAATTTAATGAAATTCCACAGAAATGCAATCATTTTGATGGGTTGAAAAAAAAAAAAAAAGAACACGAATCAAATGGAAAGATTGGAAAAAAAAAAAATGGAACAGACACCCAAGTGTTCACGGAATTCCTCCGTATACATTCGTATTATAGAATACACGAGAACGTTGGGGAAAAAAAGACAATAGAAAGTAGAAGTTGAGAAAAAAAAGTTGTAATTAAAAATTGCGTGTTCACGAGAACTTAAAGAAATAGTTACTCATCATAATGGAAGACAAACAAATACAAGCAAATGAATGTCATCAACGAATTTCTTTATTTCTTACCTTGGTAACATACGATTCAAAAGTTGTTCAGTTTTCTTTTTTTCCATATCCAATTGTTCCGTCCTTTCTCGTATCAATTCCTCCAAATTATTCGAATATTTTTCAAGCATTTGAAACATTGTATCGACAAAATTGACTTTTCTACCGTGATTAAGCTTTTTAAAGAGATCGTGTACGGCATTAAAGTCGGGTCTCATGTCAGCCGCCTCTGCCCAACATTGTCGCATAATATTAATAGCCTCAGGCGGTGCGGCACCCTTGCTCACTGATGGCCTAATTAACGGTGGTGGCTTTTTTACTTTTTCAATAATTTCTGTCAGAACAAATATAAAGCACGTAAATATACAATGACAATTTAATTTATATAAACACGAAGATAATTATACCAAATGAAAGAAAATAAACTTTTGATTAATTTATAGCTGGTGTTGAATAAATGAATATTTATATATAAATATATTCCGATACTACATACGTCAACTCAAAGGGTCGTGTGTACGCTCGTTAACTGAAGCATGAGTGTGTGTCAACATGCGCCAATATCATTATATGTTATAACCCACTGAGATATATTGGATCGATACGTAATTTTGCTCTTTTTTTTTTATAGATTGTTTGTATTATGTTATAAAATGAAACATTCAATGACTATGTTTAAAGGTGACGCTGTCAAGTAGAGAATAAATAAAATATAAGCGATTGAATATATCAATTGACCTTCAGGTGAAAGTGCTAGCATACAGAAAGGCTCGCCACGAACCACCACTTCTTGCATAATTATTCCAAAACTGTAGACATCACCAGGTTGAGTGCCTCTCTTACGTAAGCCTGTGTGTCTTAACAACTCGGGCGCGGTCCACAAAAGATCTAAGAAAATAGAAAAAGAAAGGAATGTATGAAATATTATTCTGGTAAAAATCACGATAAAGAAACTATCATTAGATCGGTACTGATCTAATTATATCCCAGTAGGGATGGACACGAGGATAAACTTTTGAAAAAATTGATTTTTTATTTATACGGAGATAAATTTTTTCTTGTTGTTTACTCGTGGGCATGAGATTGCTGGAAGATGTTCACAATTGTTACACATATTTATGCAATTTTCGTGTTACAGTATTGTCAATACAGCAGAATTTGCGAACACTACACGGAGAAAATTCTGAGCTCGAAGTGTAGCGAATAATACCAAAATATATGAGTGAAAAATATTCATTTGTGTTTTATCAGTAATTCGTTATAGTTTTTGTTTTCTCCGAAGATCTGCAGAATTGATATACTGCAAAGGAACCATGGCCGAACTGATATGAAAGTTCACAAAGTATATGATAAATCTATAAATTGATATTATAAATTTCACAAAGCAAATTGTAATTTTTATTTGTAATATTGTTAACCGTAGGAAATAGTCAAGAGAAAATACTCTGATTCATCAAACAGAGTAAAAACAATTATGTTTCCATAGTAATATGTCCTATGCTACAATAATATATCAAATATAGGTATCATGGAAATTGTATTCTTCAAATATTGTTCATTTTCATCGTAAAGAATCATATTTGAATCATTTTTTTCACTCAACCGTTTGTATCATTCCCCAAATAATTGTAATTTTTCACTTACTTTATAAAGTACCGCTCTTTCCGTCGATAAGAACCTCCACTAAAATAAATGCTATTCCTACCGTTATTCACGTCTTTGTAGAAATTGTAAAGCAATTCCCTACCGCCGTGATAGTCGTCGCAAAGTTTGATTTCTTCTTGCAGTTCAGAAAAATGAATTTGTTCATCCCTCATGATTTGAGACATTGAAGTTTTAAATAGGAATCCGATTTTCCGGACTATTTCCTTTCAGTAATAATGATGCAATCTGATCAGATCGAATCAGACTTTTTCCCTTTTTTTTATTTATTATTCATTCGCGATTTCGAAGAGAAATCAAAAATTCAAGTACTAATATTCTTACAAATTTGAACCACAATTTATGTCCCAAATTTAAAAATTTCTGACGATCATTTCCACCATGTGAACGACGAAAAAAGTGATAAAAAGAAAAAAATAATAAAAACGTGTTATTAGATGATAATAATTTTTCCACAGCCCTTTTACTACTGTACCTCTCGCAGTTTTTGTTGGCGGAACAATATTTTGACCCTCATAAAATGCCGGCAGTCCATAATCCGTGACCTTCAACACCCAACGAGCGTCTATGACGCAATTCCTGGATGTGAGATAGCCATGGACTCTCATCGGACTGCTGTGGAGATACCTCATGCCCTGCAAATAAAAAATTTATCAGTAAAATTCGTCAGGTCATGATATTAATCTTGAAAGGTCACCCTTAAGTTCGCATCCTTTGAACGTCACTCTGCACAAGAAATTATTTCCTGCGCATTTAATTGCCCATATCAATAAAACTAATCGACCAATTTTGTCAGTTAACCCGAGTATTTCGTTGGAAAAACCGTCGAGAAATCGAATACAGTTGAGCCTTCGTAATTTGACCCTTCTGTAATTTGACTGTACTTTAACTGTTATAGTCAGTAAGATTGGGTATACGCTCATAAAAATGCGCCGTAAAACTCCCAACTAGGAGCAGTATATGGTTCGACTATTTGCGGAACTAAGAGGTCAATCAGACCCAAATTACGAAAACTCGAATGAAATGGTGAAGAAATTCTGAAATTAAAATATCAGACCATTAGTCCGGAAGCTGACCATAAGGTCTGGGTGAAATTGTGTGTCGGAAGGTAAAGCTATATGATTCTAATGTAAAATAAGAATATATAGTCCAGAATTGCGAAGAAAACACCCCGGAATTCAGATATCAATAATTAATGTTTACGATCAATATTGAAAATCCTGTTTTAATCATTTTTCTTCTGATGGGGGAAAGCCAAATAAATCAATAAATTATGCTATATGTATAAATTGAATGGCATGATAGTTGATTTTAATTATTTGAAAATTACATAATACATATAGATGAAGGACCTGATATACTACGATTGCCATAGGGTATGATAGAAGCCTCCAAATAATTTTGTTAAACTTCTATATGGAATCTCAGCTATCCACTAAGATTCCACGATAATTCAGATATGTTAATTGATCGAAATTCTCAACATTAACTCAAAACTTCATGAAACAGTTTAGTCTTCCACTTCCCCACACGACCACAAAACCATATATAAGCAAAGATATTTTTTCATTTATAGATGACAGATTTGTGTTGAGGGCGTCGAAATCTATAAAAATGATTACTCCTTTCCTCATGACAAACAACTTTACATGGGGCGCTTCATGGTTCGCACGTGGACTACATCAGAAAATAAAATTTGATGTGAGTGTACATCGAAAATTTTCATTTCAGCTCACCTTCTTTCTTTTTCGAAACATTAAACCAAAAATTAACAAGTTGACATTGAAGAGTTATTGAACGATAAGAATAACTAACCACTATATGATGAAATGAAAAGTCCAGCGAGTGTTGAGACAGCGCTGTGTTATTCTCAACACGATAATCAATAGAATATTTTACTAGGACCTTCGAGAAACATTTGAAAACATCACTCGGTGCTGACCTGAAAATTGAATCTGAATGATACATATTATTTATTTCCTCGAAGAACAATCAGTAAAAAATATGAACCTAATAATGTGGAGATTATGTGGTTAATATTTGACTTCTGAGCAGTTACACTGCCATTACATTTTCGGCCCATGCCCATTAAACTCAGGACATAAAATTCAAAATTCGCGTTGAGGTGCTATTTTAGGGAAACGGGAAATGTGTACGAGTGAAGAATCAACTTGATTGTATCGACAAATATAGTGTGCCATAAGTTTTGAGGCTTAATCATAAAGTTATTACAGTAGACGAGTTCTACTTAATGACGCAGACATATTTCTATGCAGGTCATATATGATTTCGTCTGAAGTTCTATTTCAAATATTCGAAATACTATGCAAAAAAATACCCATTACTCATCAACAGTGCATCAGCACATTAATGATAAACATGAGAACTGTAATTTCAATCAATTCTCTTGGGGAAGTGTATCAATTTCATCCACAGCACTGCTCGCAACTGATACTGTGGGTTTTGTACCAACAAACAATTATATATGTTGAAGAACCATCGTCTGTGGCAATATTTGTATTGGCGGAACGTGAAAATTTCATATGCTCGAATGCTGAGAAATCTCATACAGCCGTACATCAAACTAATATGAAAATCACATGATTCTCTGTATTGACTCCACTACTAAATCGGTAACCCGCTGTGCAGTAAATATTTTTCATAGCTGAGGAGTACATGCGGGGCAGTCTCATGTAGTCTGTACACGTTTAAGTGTAATAATCTGTTGGAGGTACTTAGATGAAACGAGTTAATGTTGACCGCACCCGTCATACTATTCAAAACATTTTTTGACATGACATTTTTATGTATTATGACAAGATCATTTCTAGATGAAGCTAATCGAAATCTGTCATTTATTAAGAGAACCGTGCATGACCTTCATAAAAAATGGTTCTTGATGTCCGCCAGTATGAGTAATCTCAACTACCAATACATATTATATAGAATGGAAAAAATATGCGCATTTAGAGAGTCAATAATGCGTTCTTCAAATTCGAGACACTTGTAAAAAAAAAAACAATCTTTTTCGCTATACAACTCAACGGCAAGTTCCAACTAGTATCTAATACACTTTTTTCCTTTCGGTGGATTCACTACCACAAAGAATATAAATATTCTCTTCCATTAGCCTCGTTGACATTCTCGCAGATCAAAAAACTTTCCTTATTACTATATGTAATGAAAAATACAAATCGAATAAGTTGAAGGTACATTGAATCAATAAAAAAGATAGTACTTACTCGTACGAGGTCGGTGAGCAATGACAGTCTGAATGACCAGTCAAGTTTTATTTCATCTTGCATCAATACATCCTCGAGTGAACCGCGTGTACAATATTCGTAAACAAGACACGGCCGTGTTGGTTCAGTGAGACAGCCAATCAATGGATTAAGATTTTCATGCCGCAATCCGTGAATCTGAGAAGATTCATGAGTCATTCGTTTAGAGAGAATTCAAATATTTCTTATTTTATTTTCAACATATATTTCAAGTTCTGATTATTAAAAACATGCATCATTTTTTTAACTCCAACTTTTGGGTTAATTTCTCAAGTTTAAAACATTTTTTCAATAGTTTTTCCTTTTCAGTGTTATTCTGATTGAGAGTATCATAGCTGAAGCCATAGTAAGTAGTACCTCGTGCGTGTTCTTCCAAAATCTAATCAATAGAAGAATTTTTGCTTCAAAAGGTTGAATATCCTATTATTCACGACGTAATGACATTTTTTTTAGAGCTTTGTCGACATAATTTGAATGCATTATTACGTCTGACTTCTTAATCAGATTATTTCGAGAACTATCCATGCAATATGTGAGGGTAGTTACAAAATCAGAAATGAAAACTTTCCTTATCAGTATAAAATTTCGCAGCGTCGGGTGTGGGATAGATAATAAATGAAGATGCAATGCTCAGTTCACTGAGTGTCTTCGAATAATTCGCATCCGAATTATCTCCAAAATATTTTTCGATTATAGTTCATGACCGATTGGTGAGGATTATCATAAGAAGCGGTATGTGATAAGATTCTCCATCATGAATCGAATCGAAATCACACAGCTTCAAAGTTGAATCTCAAGATTCGTTATTGGCTCAGAAAAATAATTCTTCTCATGGTATCTATTCCTTCACACGAATCGAACAGTTGAGATTAATATGAAATGAATGAATGAAGAAACAGCACTCTGGCAACGTCTTGTGATCAATTAGTTCAAAGATATTGATGACCAAATTGGAAATTCACGTAAATCACAATTGCAGACATATGTGCACTGCATGAAGAAATTTAGTAGTACAAAGTATAGTAAATAATGCCTGAATATATGAATGATAACTACTAACTTGGAAAGGAAGTTTTAACCAGGATGAGCTCGCATAGTGATATTTACTAGACAGCATGGCGGAAAATCAACGAAACGCATAGAGAACATTTACCACGTATTTCATGGATGTCCTACTTTCGATTTAGCCGGGACTATCCTCTTATACACTTTCTGACACGCTAATGAGACTTTACACGAAGCAGATGATACGTAAAGTTTGAAACACGACAAGTTTCCAGATCTAATGCTGAGAATAAGAAAAGTACTATGACTTGTCATTGTTTAACTTTTTTCGACGTCTCAATTGAATTATACCCAATCCTGATTGCGCGAACAGCTCCGATATCAATACATTCTCAGATCTGATAACGAGGATAAAAAAATGTTGTCATTTATTATCATCTAACTTCCAGTTTCACTGAATACATCTTTGTTATATCTCACTACGACTCAAATAAACATTTAAATCATATTCATACCTAATATGACTCACTGAAGGAATGGTCGGTTCGACATCTATTTGAAATAGATACGGATCATGAAACTTCCATTATGATGTTATAATTCGAACTCCGGTACAACCGAGAGAGTGAATGATTTCAACGAATCCGCAGGAAAATCTGATAATATGCCGAAGTTTATATTGGGCAATGAAATTGATGTATCTTTATCTACGATCAAATTTGACTTTTGTTTCCACTATAGAATTACTCATAATTTTACACGTAAAACCAGACAATATCATTCGAATGATGAATTCTATATTGTGTATGGATTCAATCGTCGTCTTTCACTATACGATTCTAAATACGATAATGAACAAAAGAGTAGAACGTATATGTTTAAAGAAAGAAGGGAAGATACTGCCAAATCGTAATGAATAGAATCATTCTGATATAAAAAATAATGGTCGCCAATTTCCTTCTTCAAATAGGAAACTTTAGAAATTTCAAAATAACAACTCTACTTCCGAATAACATTTTTTTTCTTCAACTTCTTTCCGCTATAACCAATATGATATATCTTCTACTATGCGATATCTTCCAAACTACTGAACATCAGAAGCTGTTCGCACGACCATTTCACTTGTCTGTTTGTCTATACTACGAAGTTGCCTCGTATAAATTTTTACCGTTCAATTTGTAAGAATCTAGTAACGAAAAAAACGAAAAAAAGGAGAAAACCCAAACGAACGATTTTCTGAAATGGAATCTAGACTATAAAGTTATATCTTGGAACTGCATATTCATGGCTCTATTCGTAGTAGAAACTTAAATTATTGCTGCGTAGATCTCATGATTCTCGATTGTTATGGGAATATCCTCCGCATGTATTCTGTATCACTTACGAAACGCATCATTGGATTGAATTTGCAGCAATTGACTTCCATCTTTTAGTTTTTTCACACCCAAAACTACCAACCTAATTTCATTGTTTATTTTATTAACACAAGAGATTTCGATATAAACTTATCTTCGACACGTTTAGAAATTTTTCAATATTTTTGATGGTTATATTGCATTCGCCACCTTAATTTGAATTTTAAGGTCCAATATTTGGATTCAGGAATTTAAAAAACCCATATTTAAAGTGTGTTCAATTCTGATCGAAAGTTTCTCAGACTTTCTCGCCGCTGTTTTGAACCCAGTGTTATGAATTTTTTAATTTCCACTGCAAATTTGTTTACTGTAACCCCGAAAATTTTGAGATCACATGTTTTGTGCAATAGAATTGTGGTCAATGACCACATTGTCCCGGACAAACAAAATTAATATAAGGAAAGTATATGCCAATATATATCCAACATGTATAAGAAATTATACATCAAAATTTTCACAGACTTGGATAACTCGTTCTCAAGATCATTTTGGGAAAACTGGCAATATTTACTCTCAATACTCAAGAGGTTAATATTTTTCCCAATAAAAATCTCTAAAGGGCAATCGTTTTTTCCTTCAAAATTTTGAAAGAAATCGACCCTGTTAATTAAAATGTCGAGTCGGCAATAAATTGACATCGATGAAAAAAATATCAAGTCGGATTAACGTTGATAAAACGTTAGAGTACTCACCATTACTAATACATCCATGGCTTTGCTTTTCAGTTCGAATGTACTTTGGCATGGGAGATCCTTCAGTTGAACCAGATCGCCCTGAAAAGAAGAAAAGAAGGATCAAATTATATATATATGAGAAAAAAAAAATCAGAGTGATTGATAGGATTGCTTCAAAGGATTAAATAGTATTAGCTCTGATTATTAAAGTGGATAGAGTCGGGTCACTGTCAGCCACCGATACAGTCTATATATATTATCCACGCACTGTGTATCTATACATATATACACAATCTTACATTATATCTTGCGCGTGGGTCTTTGAATATCGTGTGACGCGCAAGACTGCTCGTGCTCGTCCTAAGATGAGGTTTCAGTGAACCCACACTGCCCTGTAGTAAATCAGGTTTTTCCACTTCAGGACCGCCAAATTCTTGGAATTGTTGTAACCAACAGCAAAGCATAGCTTCAATCCCCTCGTCTACCTACGGAATAAAAAGATGAAGCAAATAATGTATGATGAATAAAGTAGAAGACAAAATGAAATGAGACTTATGTATGGATCAGTGTTGGAAATTTCGAAAATTTTCAAATCATGCATTCAATTTGCGTCTTACTCTTTTTGGATTAATAAAGGTGTGATAAAAAAGTAATTGGAAATTTGTGAGTTAAATTCTTTGTTACAAATTATTAACGTCGGTACGGATTTCACACTGCACAACTTCAAATTTCGAAAATGTTTCGTATTCTTTTAGAACCCATTTATGGAATGGCAAAAAAATTTTCAATTGCACATTTGAAATCGTGAAGGAAATGAACATTTGATAATTAAATGGATGAATGTTTCGTGTTCATAAATTATCTCAACAGTCCAATTTTTTTTTTCTCATCTGAACATCATAGTTAATGCCAGTGATTCGAAACTTGACGTTCACACTGGAATAATATTAACGATATTCATCACGCGCGCATAGATTAATTCTAACGAAAATATGACGCTCATTTTTAATATATCTTTCAAAAAGTTCAGTTTTCAATACGAATTTTATGTGAAAATTTGAATTTAACTAAATATTTTGTATGGGAAATGACAAATTATCATTTACCATCTCTATATCATATGAAGAATAAATAAAGGAAATAGTTATTGTGAAATTGAGAATCAACGTAATTTTGATGATTCACAAAATTAACTACAAAAATTGAAACATGCCCAACACTGTTACGAATTCATTTTCTTTTTCATTCATTATTTATAATGATAGTGTCAAATTTTTTACCCTTCGACTATCCGATACTTGCGGGAAAACGAAGTCTGTTGCTGTGAGAATGATTTTATACGGGCCTTTGGACATTCTTTTATTCAAGAAGTGTCGTCGTATCAAAGCAGCGGTAACGAGAAGCAATAGTGTCAATAATAAGCATCCAGTAACAATGGTGATAATGTGAACTGTCCGTATTGGAAGGTTATCATTGTCGTTGACATCTTGTAATCAATTTCAAGAAAAAAAAATTATATAATACTTTTAAAGGTTCCATTAATGAACATTTGGATCGACATTCCGCTATTGTGATGAAATAAAAAGGGCATATTTACCGTTGCATTCACGGCCATTTGTACAATGAACGACATCAAGTACCTCTTTATCAGCCAGATTGTTCCCAGTGACAAGCTCTTGAACAGTCAAACGCTCTTTGCTTTCAATCACTTGGACGAGTGGCCGCCAACCACCGTCACCACCATCACCGTCACCATCAATTAATGGCTGCCGCCACGCCAACAATCCATAAGTGAACATCTTGTTATTATTGTATACGTTTAAACTTGAATTGTCACGAGTCAAAATATCAAGAGATTCATTTATACGATCAATCACTCTTGGCATCACAACCGATTCTGTTCCATTATAAATTCCCACGAGATTATATCTATAAATGAAATAAAAAGATTTATTATCGAACAAAAATATAAATAATATTATATATGAAAAATATATGGAACATATACAGAGTGGGACATATATAACCCACCATGATACAATGATCGATCTACACGTCTGAAACACAGAATATTTTTATGTATAAAGTAAACCCTACAAACTTGTATTAAAGTGGGAGTTCAGTTTGTAATGTGGTCAATTTTGGCACCATAGAATTCTGAGAAAATGGCACAATATGGGCGCGAATATTGCCCTTCTTGAAAAATTGATATTAAACCACTTTGGCATTCATTTCCAGGTAGTTATTATCCATCACCCGAAACTAATGGGTATTACACTTGCCTGATTGTAGGTGAGTTAATATTCAATTATTAACTAAAAAAATTGACAACGAAAAAAGAAGTATAATAATTGCTCCCGTCCATAGTGGTGTGAATGGATATGAAGAAAGTCGACTTCATACATTATATTCACATTCAGGAGAAAAAAAATCATTACAGTATTATAATGGTTCATTCAAAATAATGAACACTGTACGGCCAAAACTTTTCTCCTACAGAATCACTCTATAATTTGATAAGTTTTTCCGAAAGAATACCATGGTGAAAAAGAACAAAAAATGAGTCGTGAGTTTTTGTTAAAGTTTTGTAATAAACAATTTTGTTTTCTCATGAGATCTTTTTTCTTTCATGAAAGGAACTCGTGAAATTTGAATTAAACCGATCCATGCCACCTAGCTGATGCAACGTAAGGTCGAGAATCGATTGGTAGGGGGGTCATGTTAAATCTTTTCAGAGGCGACAAACAATAACACATAAACAAAATTCTGATGCTTTCAGTTGATACGAATGCTAAGTGAAATTGGTCTTCATTCTAAACGAATCGAAAATTGTCTTACTGGGTTTTCTTTCCGATACATTTCATAATATGTGAACATTGAGATACAAACGATGATTGAATATCGATAGGGGAGAAAACAAATGCATCTAATAACACTTCTCGGATGTTCTACTACCAACTGTTAATTCGGAATCAAAGTTCAATCTACAAGACTCGTAGTTGTAGAATATTCCTGTGTACTCCATTGAATTGAACTTGTACAATGTTATTCAATTATTCATTCTATAGTATAACAAATATCACCGAACTTGGTGTGAATCGAAATCTATTGAGAAATATCTCAAAGATCATTTCAATTTCTCTGCCAAGTACATTAAACCAGAAAGATGACAATAATCGTGTATCTGCAAAGTGTCCAATTCAACCGACTTCATCCTTCTATGACAGGTCGAATGTCATGATTAAATAGCGAACGATAAATTAGGATTGATCGAATTTAACCACAGTATCGATAGATGCAATTCCTCACCATACTCTATGTAGAGCCGTTATATCTGGGTACTTCCTACTCCATTCCCCAAAGTTTAGATACAAATTTGGACTTCTACCAACATGTCCAATAATACAATAATCGTCGTCCGACGATAGGATCTTTTTTTTAAATGGAAAAATATTGTTTGCAGTTTTTGTTTTCACACTTTTTAATCGAATTGTCGCGTACACTTGTATCTTTTTTGTTCGTTTCATTATTCAAATTATTTTGCATATTTATAGTAATATACAATATTGATAAGAGACTGATAATCATTCATGGCAATTACCAAGCCTTTATTCAATAATATTCATAATTATTTTCATGCCTTCCGTCAAAAGCCCGAATGGGTGCTCAAGTAACGCGGATATTGAATAAAGAACATACATGAATTTTTCTTTGTCAAAATTTAAGAAAATTAATTTAAAAATTTAACGGTCGATGAGAAACGTTCGTGAACATATATTTTTGGTATTATTTCTTATATTATCTTCAATTGTGTTAAAGTCCCATTGAGACAGATATTTCCCTATCGATTCGTTCCCAATTTAAATTGGAGAACTCAATGAAGTTTATGAATTTGCTGCTTCTAGATTCGCACTAACAATTCCAAAATTCGAGAAATTGGACTGGGTTTCGAAGAAATTAAAAGATTAAAGCTTAACTTGATTATATTGCTCTAAACTCTTTCTACACGACTTTATTTATTAGTAAAGTCTTGTGAATGAAAATTAACATCGTGATTGGTTGCTTTCAATGTTCATTGATGATATAAGAACGCCAAGATATGAAAACAATCAGTTTAACATGATTGGAAGTGATCCAGAAAACCGAACCATTGAAAAGGAGGTTTTATATTATTTTTCAAACTGCAATGCAAACGGTTAATCGATTCTGTGGGAATAGATAAACTTGTCACATTAGTCACGGTCAATTCAACTGACTCCATCCAAACAATTATGAGCGATTCTTGTAATGAATTAATTCCCCATAATCACGCACCTTATCTACAATCCATAAACACAATCCATTTATTTTTCATATATAACATTAGCGTTTGAGCTGTAATAACTGGGAATAAATATAGAATAAATTTTCGATAAATGAACCTTCGATCGAATGGCGCAAAAGCCAACAAATTCGTTGCAATCAACCGTGGTCGCTTGGGAAATCGGTGTGTTTGACGTTTTCCCATTGAGCCAGCCTTTCGTCTCGTTGCTCCAGTCATCGAGGTTGACAACGCCATCATCGTCGTCGTACTGGTAATATTATTGAAAGAAGTTTCGCTGGTGGTTGAAATACTATGAGGTAAAAAGAGCTCAGGACCCACGGGATGAACAAGAAGAAAAATTGAATTGTCATGGCGCAATGCTCGCATTGTCTGCAGCTGTTTCAATACTTGTTTGGTCAATACTTCATCCTCTCCTGGTAGACACAGCACTATAACTACGTGATAATTGTTTTATAAAAATAAAAGAATAAATAAACCATTTGTATTAATCATTATTTTATTATTCATTTATAGTTATTCGTATTATATACCTCGACATATGAGTGATTCAAACGAGATAAGTGAGTGATATATTTGGTCATTGGTTATAGAGCGACGGGAAATAAGCGCTCGATGTCGTGGTATAATTCCGATACTTCGTAAATTACCAACTATTTCACGATCCAAACTTGACCACGGCTCCTCATCTTTTTTAAAATTAACAATTCATAAATATGGTAATCTTATTATATGATTTGAATAAAAAGTATAATATGAAAATATCGTGTATAAAGTTTTATCAAAAAAAAAAAATATGCTTACCAATTGCAATCACAGCGGCGGTTTTCCATCTAAAATGGAGGAACAATTGTGTTAGAGCTTGCGCCATTGCTGGAATTGATGGAGATAGTCTTATAGTGTATGGCAGTTGGGTTTCCTCCATCATACGCTGCAACAACATTAATTTTCATGGTCCCATAAATTCATATGTATTTCTAATTTATATGTTGATAACTTGGTGGGCGTACTCAGTGAGAATACAATATATGGCTACGTCAAATGGGATGTACTTGATTGCCAAGTTCGAGCCAATTTCTGTTCTCTATTAAAGTTTCTTGTTGAAGAAAAAGAAAAATGATAATATTATGTAATAAATAAAGAAAATAATTTTACCTGAAATATGCGCTAGTTATGCGAACGTTTGAAATGAATAATTTCTTTTTGAACGAAATACGATGAATACAAAACGGTAGGAATAATAACGTATCTACAGTAGGTATTATAATAGTCTCATTATTTGTGGGCTGGGACATGAGTGAGGTTTTTAACTAAACGAATTCCTTTTCGCGCACGCGGCGAGTATGGGCATTAGAAATATGTCCGCGTGGATATCATTTTAAATATTAACGCAAACGTGTAGTAACTTGTTATGAAACGAAAGTCTGAAGAGAAAGAGCCATTGTAAATTTTTTTAAATATTTCAACTCCGAATGTGTATTTTTTCAAGAACATTTCTGTAAGAATTTTATATTGAAACTCGGAAACTTGTGGAAATTATGGCACTACGGTGGGGTAAATCAAACAGAACCAAATGCTACACTACAAATTCAATCAATAAGGAATTAACATGTAAAACGTATCGAGTATTTGTGAATACTACAAATATGTAGAATTCTCTACATAAAATTTGATACGTTTGGAAATGTGTGGAAAGTGTCTACAATGGCCCAGATAGGGAATTATATGTTTGGTTATACACTCAGCTTTGCAGTGTACCTATGTTCTCCAGTAAAAATCTAAACATTGAAATCATATGCTCCACTGTTTCTCAATCACAGTTGTTTAGTTTTACAAAAAATAATGTACGAAACACGGGTCGATAGACGATTTATCACACATTTAGTTGTTATTTCCAAACTCATGAGTGTAACAGAAGACAACTTAAAAGATATATTTGGGGTGGGATAAAGCCCATTTACGGCACTCGTATTGTAATCAAATACTATTTCATTCCAATCGTTCGCAAATAATCATGAACAATTCACGAGTAAGAATGGTTTCATTGCATGTCGTAAATTGTTCATAATATTATATAAACAATTGTAATTGGGGAATAATTTTTCTTTCTCGTGGAGTAATTTCTTGTCGACCCCAAACATATCCTGTAAGGCAGACTTCTTTAAACCGTAGCAGATCGCTATGAGTGAAAGCGAGTTTTTCACCAGTTTTTTTTGTTATTTCACAAATTTTTGAAGTAAAGAATTGCACTGAGTACTTATTGTTTGAGCCAATCAAAGACCGTAACTTCTTTGTTCGGCACAAAATGTTTATATTATCAAAACATGGAACTATTGCATACAATTGTACAAATTAACAACGGTTTTCATGTCGTCAGTCTCTCAATCTTTTTAGAATATTCAGCCCCAATGTGACACCGACCTAAACACCAGCTAACATGATTCAAAACTATGTTTCGCTGTTTAAGAGAATTTGGAGAAATGACAATTCACAAAGATTAAATGATGTCAAAAATTCAACCCCATCAAATACTTCTTTTCACGCTATGTAACACAACGAAAAACATTAGGGTTACCCAAAAAGTAAATTGCATCTGCTACCAATACTTGTTTGGATCATTTATTCATGATCTCGTAATGAACATGAATAACTGTTTGGTCCATCAGACCAAGTTTCACAAAATGAATTTAGAACTTAGTCTGATGAACCAAACAGTAGCGTAATTAGCCTCAAATTTTCAGTATGGTATTTGGAGGTTAATATAGGTAGTCGCTAACGATAAATTGATATAAAGTAGATGGAGAGAAAAGTTTACTAGTTCAAACTATGATGAATGTATACACACATACACACACACGCACAAATGCATGTCAATAAAGTTTCGGGAGAAAGCACTTGTGCCATCGGAAATTCATCAGGATCCATTTAAATGTAAATTGTGCATCGAAGTGAATGTAGATGTATACAAATTATACAGTGAGTAAAGGGAGAAGTAACTTCACACACTTGCATCATCTCTCGTTCTCTATCTTCCCACCTTTCTTGTCTGTTCTCTGTAACATTAACTGGTCCAATTTTGGCACATGGCTTTTTTACAGTTCACTAGGTTTTAAAGCTTATCGGTATATACGTAAAATGTAATCAATGTCAAACATTCTATAACAAAATTACGTTAACATTCTGTCTATTCAAATTGAATTTTGCGGACAAATTGTCATCCAGTTGTACATTGTAATTTTGTTTCATGTTAACGTTAATTCAATCATTTTGGCAACTAGTTTTACCCATTCCATTTGATAATATTGATAAATTAAATATTTCAAAATAGTTTCCATATCATTTCGCAACGACCATTGGCCATCTATCTATTCGTTAATCATAAATCATCGCACATAGCTATACGTTTTCTTATTTAAACTCAGAAGGAATAAAAATGCGAGAAGGATATCTCAGCTCAATGAGATTTAATTATTTTGTGCTGGATTGTGTGATCGAATTTAATTTTCTGATTCATTTTAACACCCACACTGCCCATTAACAACAAAAATATCTTGGCTCGGAATTTTGTGGACTTAGGTGGTGTCAGAACTCATGTCAATTAATATAGCTGGAATGGTCGATTGTGGTAGAATTGTTGAGAGTCAACGGCAATTCCGACCGCAAATGGAATTCTCCTCGGTTAAACTGATTATATGACTATAAGCTCTCAATTATATTGTTGTAATTATTCAATGCTGCCTGACACTATTGGAATTCCATTCAGTTGGACTTATCATCGAGATCTGATATATTAATCCTGTATATCGAATTGAGGTGCCAAATACTGGGATAACTTAATTAGGTTAAAGCACCTAAACGAATTTTGGCAAATGGTATTACTGTTAGTTCGATTATCAACACGGGCAAAATATTAACATCGAGAGAGTCACCATTTTGTAAAAAATGTAAATCAATAAAATCGGGTGTGATAGATAATACTTTTATTTTATCTTGTCGATTGAAATAATGTTTTTCTGTGTTGCAAATAAAAAACAATGAAAATATGAGCCAAGAATGGCTGATTGGGGACACTTGAATGGCATTACATTTGAAAATGAGTTTGCGAATGCGTTCATCTAGAAATCACCTCTTCATAAACCGATCACCAATGTTTATCTTCAAACCTGACCCACCGATATCAAACTCGAACAAAGCACATATTCAATTCGTCTGGAAGATTTCTATTGTCTCTACTAAAAAATGGAGAAATCCATGAAAAATTTACATTTTTTTACAATACTGAATTTCTCAAAATTTTTCATGTGATTCTCGTATGGGTTATAAAGAGAGAAGTCTTCTAGATTATACGAACATATTATTCTGTCAATGTGCAAACCTGAACTCGCACGAAATGTAACTGCTATTACACCTATAATATTCATTTTCTCAAGCAAAATTTTATTATTTCCTTTTTTTTTCGGCACAAGGGCTCGTAGAAAGTAAAATTTCTTTCATATTCACCGATGTGACACTTCAGTCAATATCAATACTTGGTTCTCATCACGCCTTCATAAATTTGTGATCGTAAAGAGTGTAGAGATATCTGCCTCAATATAAACTTTCAAATTCAGAACGAACCTAATATCTCTCTCGTCATCACGCGTTGTAAAGTGCGAAAAAAGAAGTGTTACACGTATTTAACACATGAAATGTTTTGATGAAACACACGGATATATTTATATATCTACATGGAGAAAGCGAAGGAATCTTCAACTCCAAAGTGGTATTATCATCGTCAAAAGGGAGAGAGGAAAGAATGAAAGATAGAGTGTTAGATTCTGTGTGCCATTCTCTCGGGCTGATGTACATAAGTGGCTCCGGCTCAATTCCCATCGCAGCGCGTCGCGCTTATCCTTTTTTCTTCTCACTTTTTTTTTTTTTTGTCTTCTTTTTCGGGACTTGATTCTACTCTGACAACGAGACAAAGTTGATGGGGAAAACTAGGTCGGGGGTGAGATGTTATACAGGCAGAGAATAACTGGGGCCTGCCAACTTGAAAACATGATAGAGGCGCCTACATCCGATAAATTGTCTTGCTATTGCCTTGTATTCCTCCAATCATTTCTTCGTCCTGTTCTTTCATATATACGTATATACAATAGGCAGCCGCTAGTGAGCACAACTATACGTATAGTTGAGACGACGGACAGAGAGACGCACACAAAATATTATGAGATAATATTTACTTATATTATAGGAGTGAATTTCACCCGATTGTTGTGCGTCCTCGAAACAATGAATCAAAATGATTTACGTATTGGGGCGCGATGTTTATATGAAAGAAAAATATTGAAAAAAAAAAGAATTGAAATAATGAATTCAGTGGCTGGAGAAGAAAAAAAAATACATGTGTATATTGAGAAAATGAAGAAGAGAATTTGAATGAATTCGGCTAGTCTACCACTCTAGTGAATTGAATACATTAACGTCCAAACTGATATTCACCTTGTTCGCTATATCCACTCTTATTATGTTTTTCTATGTACAGTTTGACCCGGATTAACAGTGAGCGGATTATCCGTGCGGCAGAATATGTAGTTGAAAATCACAAATATATAAGTAATTGAAATTATAAATATCATACATAAAAAAAATTACCAACGAACAGATATGAATATAAAGAAGGTATCAGACAATGTTTCCGGACGGGATGCATTCCTAACCTCATATTGCACCAATTGTTCTTCGACTTTATTATATAAATTTTCAATGACATTGTTCACTCGAAATTATTGAGTTAATTGGTTTGAATACCGATTCGAGATGTGAGTTGAATGCAAATCATATTTTTTCACTGTTTCTGATACTATCTATGAATAAACAAAGTTCATCTTGGCATTAATGATTCCACGCGTTCTTGTTGTGATGACACACGCGTATATGTGCATGATGAATTATTTGTTACGCAACTAAAATAGAACTGTAGAAATACTGCAACACGTTTATTTCTAGAGCCTTTACCTAAATATAAATATTCCAACTGAGGAAATAATTAATTTTCATGTCGTTCAGTTGGCAATGATATTGATTGGTTGGTTTCATGAACAATGACAAAGTACATATCACAGACACCCTGATTCGTATCTTGACTCGAATGACATGCGTACTTTCATCTTCCAATTTGTAATGAATCTCTTTGCGTCATATCTGAATGAAATCCTGCTATCATTAGTATTCATGAAATACATATGTTCAGCTATTAGTTAGTAGCATTCCAGAATTACATTGATAATTTATGAAGTGGCGTTAATACTTGACGTTTACCAAAATTCCGGTGGTCGACAAGTGCGAATTTTGCTCATTATTGTCTATAAAAAAAATTCACAAATTGTTAACATTCAAATACGAATAAATAGACGATGGTTATGGTAAAGGATGAATTATTTCAAATTATTTTCAACAATGAAAATATGGTACTAAACGATGCTGTATTTGAATTGACAAGTTACTCAGTAAAGTTTAGGCAACGAAAATAGTGGCAAAAAAATTTTCAAATTCACATGTATGCCAATATTATATTTGAATTTTTCCATGCTATAATTCGATCAAGAAATGACGTCGCATTGCATCTACACGTATTGTTGTAACACAAAAACCAAAAAATACTTGGATAGTTAATGTAATTATTTATGTAACACTTGAGTGACATTTTGGAAATATTTATTTATTTGTATGCCGTTAGATGGTCGGCGATGGTATAGTGAAATATACGGTGCGGATGTTTCAACTACACAATATATGAATCTCGATTTCCAAGTTCAGAGACAAGTACTCAAGATAGCTTAGTGAATAAAGCGTCTGAACGATTTTTAAGGACATTATCGCTGTTTCAAATCCAGCCTGGGGCTGACAATTTGCTTTGGACTTGTGTAATCAATCGTAAATATGAGTAAGTTATTTGTAAACGAGTGGATGATAACGTATGGGAATATATGAATTAACAAATTTATTTCCGCAATTCAATTTTCAATGAAATGATCGATAATATTATTGCAGATGAGTTCTTCGACTAATTCTCTATCAATCGTCCAAGGAGTGGGGGCATTCCGTCGAGTTTCACTTCTATTTGCTTGCTGGGAGCTTTTACCTTTTCTTAGTGTAGTAAATTATCGTTCTCCTGAACAATTTGCTGCAGAGATACTTGAATACATTTGCACAACAGTATTAACAGATGGAAAAATATCACAAAGTTCACGTGTATGAAATAAATCGAGCAGTTTGTAATGCAGTGCAAGCTTTCGTTATAACCATAGTTATTTTTCACAATGACGCATAAATTACTTAACTAAACTATTCATAATATTTACAGTCTAATAACCACACAATAATTTTTGTTTCATTTAGACACAATCAAAAGTGACTTTTCATCATTTCTCATAGACCAATTCCCACTAGGGTTTATGGAGTTACCCCAAAAAATGAGCCGCCCTGGGCCTTAGGGGCTTAAACAAAAATCCGCGCTTGATAGCTACATATCACTAGCGACCAATATTCCGTTTTGTAAAGAGAATTTATTTTATAATACGAAATAAAATAGGTTAACAATATTTCAAAGAGCTCATACTTGAAATGATTGTTGAGTTAAAGATTGGTAAACAAATAATTGTTCAACTCGTTTGTATGTATACGTTGAAAATTTTAAAGTAGACTTTCTTGGATACAGCCAATAGGTTCGATGTGAAATACGTTTCGAACATTTGAGTTGGTTATATCGATTGGCTACTCACTCTGTCGAAAAAAAGTACTCATATTATTATTCCCAGCATTGAAATCCGTAGTTATCACTAAAGTTGTTCTAATTAGATCTTTTCGCATACGAAAGTGGTGTTGGCGAAAAAACTATTTCCTTCATGACGTTAGAATACTTATCAAATATTAATCGTGATTCGCAGAAAGTTCGGAGAGTTCTTGTGCAATTCATTATGCTTTACTTTATCAATATGTAAACAACATTTGTACTTTAATATTCTTGTACCATCGCGTCAATCCCAAGAAAGTCGAAAGAGATTGTTTTCAAAATTCCTTTTTACTGTAACTTTTTTCTTCATCGATAGAATATTGTTGATTGGTATTTGAAATGCCATAAGAAAAAAACATATTTTATCATCTTTGGAATTGCTTTTTCACCGAAGGTGGGTCGAGAAGCGGGGAATAAATCCTGAGAATATGATTGACATATTTTGCAATTGGGACAATTGAAGCATAGTATGTCATCACCCGATTTACCGATTGAGAAACATAATAAAATATATCAATATTTTTTATAGAGAGATCCTCAACCATCTGGAGTATGAATTTTTCCACCGATTCAATTTTAATATAAACTTGAAATTTAAAGTTTTTTGGGGTGCTTGATTCCGAATCTGAACTCATATTAAACAATTCAAAAAGTAATAATTATGTACAATTTGAATCTTTGAGCGACCTCGAAAAGCCATGTGCAAAAATTGTCAACTTCTCAACTGTTAAACAGGTGAACTATACTAACATTGTTCAAGAAAAAAATGCACTATCTCCCACACTTTGAACATTCTATTTATAGCCTGGTGATTTCATAAAATCAGGCACGGCCATGACGACTCATGTAGAGGCCTGAGATGGAGGCTGCGATTCCTAGAAAGTTAGTGACGCTTTGAATCTCGTGAACCCACTCTTAACAGACTTTATGGTATAGTACGAGAGTACGAGCTTCGTGCCAATAAGAGACTCAAACTGGAGGACCCTCCAAGAGGGGCTGTTACTAGCCTGTATTTGCAGGGTTCTCGATTTTAAAATCTCAACAAAGTTTGTCAATGTAGTATCACTCTCACACTATAAGAGGTTAAAGATGTAATGGTGCTTGTCTCCCGGTTTCCTGTACCGTGGGAGCCTGACCACTGAAAGAGATGCCACAGATCTGGACGCCCAAACCACCATGAGCAAAAAAAAAAGTATTTGGTATAGTTCACTTGATGAGATTTCCTCATCTAGAAGTGCGTCGGTATTGGCCGGCGCTGACATACAGCAATTTGGTATGAAACAACGCTTTTATGTATCGCTTATGTAACTAGAGAGTTGCGCTGTTTGATATTGTTTCTTGTGTGCGTACTCCTCGTCTGAAAAGTGTGAAGATTGGAAAAAACAGCTATTGAATTTACTCTGAAGAGTGAGGTGTCAATTCTCCAGTGAGGGAAAACCACGATGACACTAAAGTCTTGTGAATGAACAATATCAGTGTAATTGAATCTTCGTAGCATCCATTAGGGATATGAACATTAAAATATATGAGTACAATTAGCTGAACAATATTAAAAGTGGTTCAATAAAAATAATAACCATCAGCAGAAAGTTGTTACGTCTGAAATACTGTCCGGCAAAAGGTTGCCATCGTGGTGAACGAGATCCTCTAATGGATACCCCTATAAATTTCAATGTGATCTCTCTATCACCCGATCAAGACTTTAGAACGTGACTGTTCCTGAACTTTAATATCAAGCATACCGAAAATACAAGCAAGTTCATATCAAAGGCATAATTACGTTTCACTGTGTCACAGAGCTTTGTTTTGCGGTGACAATAGTATGAATCACCCAATTTACGAATTAAAATATCGTATAGAAAACTCTCTATGTACAACATTGAGAGCAGTAGATGGGCGAATGCTAGTAGAAATTGAGGTAGTTTACATGGTAAATAAATAAAATGGAGGAGCGAAGGAAATTCATAAAGCGAAACGAAAAGAATAAAAGGAACATGGGAGAAATGATAAAAAGTAATGATGAAACTGTAGGTGAACACTGTGGGAGCCCGCTCTCACTTCCGACGGATGCTTTCAGCACTTCGTTTCGTCGCTAAACGGAACACTGAAAATTTTATATCACTCCCAGAGATAATTCTTTCTTTCTCTTCCACTCTCCCTCACACTTCCTCTCTCTGCAGGTTGAATGCAGATAAGTGTGGGTGTACTTTGGTTAAATTTACGTGCTAAAAACAAAAATGCACATTTGATATTCAATATAATTGTATTTAATACGGGCAGTTTCTTATAAGTATTCTGAATGGTCATTATTTCATGATATTAATTTATTCCATATTAATTTGGAAATGACCTCACGTGGTCTGTGTACCTGAAGTTCCCATCATTCATAAGCCAATGGAAATTGAATTTATTACATTTCAGTATTTTTATGGTCACTATTGTTATTTCGATTTAACTATGGCATTCGTTATCCTCCGAATTTTTGATCAACGATCTGAAGACCTCTTCCGCCATTCTCACACATACAAAAATAGTTCTGCGCTTGAATCCCATCCCTTACCATGACTCTTTATCCGTGATTTTAATCCTACCAAAAAAAAACGTGGAAATTAAATTCCAACAGTTTATCTCGCGCATAAATAACAGCCTCGACCGTTCCTGTGAACATCTAGAAAATATTTTTATAGGAAATTTTACTGACATCTCGTTAGTTTTTTGACAGTAACTTTGAATAGACTCAACTAATGTATGAACGAAAACTTTGTTCGTTATATTCACCCCTCCAACCAACCTTGACGTAAAGAAGTTATTCTCCAGTTGTAATTTTTTTCCCATCTTTGCTCTTATTTTTCGTTAATGATATTTGGTCCTACCGAAGGATAGAAAAAAAATAAGATTCTAACATTTCCACTTTCACAGAAGTCGCCCTTTTCATTAACCCTTAGTTCGCTGACTCCTGAAGTCAAATTGAATCATCGAACTCCCGATAATTTCTAGTGGTTATGAATATAATTTGAAAATCTCAAAGTCATACCATTGATTTCATTGGCATGTGAAGCACAATTTCGTATTAGCGACCATCATCGCTTGAATGCAATAAATGGTAACTATGAAAAACTTGATTGACATTAATGCATATCTGCATGATGAATAACACAATAATTAACAATTTTTTAAATAAATTCATAGTAGTCACGATTTATGATTCTGTAAAATTCGTTAATTTTACTTCTTGCTTAACTTATCATATTTATCAATTCAATCGTGCCACTTTTCAACATGAGAGTAACGTAGCAAGCTTGGGCATGAAATTAGGGCGCAACGTGTGGGAAAAAAAAAACATACAAATATGCTGTGGATATCATTGCACGGTGGAAAGAGTTTAGTGTGGAATAGATTTGATGTGGATTTGGTGGTGGTGTTGGAGTTTTCAATATGAACACCAACGTAAGATTCAGAGTAACACTATGATAGAGATGCAGAGATGAGTTGCTATATTACTTTCTCATCGAATACATTCTAAGTTATTGCATTTTGGATCCTCTACCACGCAACGTTCCGTCATTCAGACTCAAAACGATAGTGCTAATTAGTATACGAGTATACGAAAAATATACCGAAATATTCGTTATACACAATTTAATGACGGCATATAAGGTATGGGCTTGGATAAACAATAATCTGGTGTTGAGTTATACATAAAATTTTTTACACTGTAGTATTTAAGGTGAATACAATGGAACTGAAACTAGACGATAAGTGTGTGTGTGCGCAAGGGTCGAATCGAGGTCAGACAAATAGTTAGACAAAAAAAGTGCAAAAAACGAAGACAAAGAACGTATGATGAGCATTGTTCGATAATTAATCAATAAGATATTTCTGAGTGAACTATGAAAAGGTACAATCTATTCGGGTATTAGTGCCAACAATCACGATCAATTCTAACTGAAACCTGATGAAATGTATCCGGGAATGGCCCGAATATGGTCTTATGTTCAATGATGCTACTGTGAACCAAATATTGTTTCGAAGATGTGTAATCATTGAGTTCAAGTTGGATTAAAAATTTCGTGTAATATTAATTATTTCATTTCCACACGAATATCGATTAATTTACTCTCGTTCACCTATTTCCCGAATTATTAATATTTCTTCCATTATTCTGTCATCTTACTATCATACTTCATTTTTTCATATGTTCTGCAGTTTCCTATTATTTTTTTTTTTTCTGGATTAAATACAAATATGTAAGCATTTTCAAGTTTGATTCACGTGAATAACTACGAAAACTGAAATTATATCATCATTTAATACGAATCTTACGTCACTAATAGCCAATTAGTACATCATTAATAGGCTATCAGTACCAGCTGACGATGCGTAGTAATTGGGATAGTGATCAGGTACAATATTTTTAGCCACGATATATATCTATACATACAGATACAAAATCGTCTTAGCAGCCTTCATTAAAATTGAATCGATGGTATCTGAACGTCGAAGTACAAATGATTATATACATCAACGAAGTAGGCAATAATAAATTGAATGATATTTCCTTCTAATACTCTATGACACGAAGTTAATTTTCAATACTTCTTTTTATGTTGACCGAATATTTATCCCACAAAATTACTTCTGCATGAGAAATAATTTCCATGGAATAAACTCAGTGATCTTGATGAATTTTCAAATAAATTATAAGAACGTGGATGTTCGTGTTTCAATGAAGTGCGAAGTTAGCAGTCACTGACAATCTGATTGTTCAAAACAGTTTGGTGGTAGATTCAACACAGAATCTAGTTAAGCACTTGAAATGTCTATATTTCATGAAAGTGATTCCATGGAATTGGAAACCAAAATGTTTTTGGCGGACGAACCTTTTTCAAAAATTTGAGGAGAGTATCATTCGATTGGTTATTGTCTGCTCTATTGGTTTACAATCGTCATTTGTACTTCAACGTTCACAAACCATTGAGATAATCTGGAAAAAAAAACCGGCGATCCAATGTTCAAACATACTTCCATTCACAAATTTTGCGTAACAATTTAATCAGCTGATCTTGAAATACCATTTACTGTTATCCGAGTATATTTCTCTATTGCTCCATTTGTCTTTTTTATCCATCTACTTTTTCTGCATCACCAGTTGCTGTGTACTTTATTCTTTTATTATTCTACAATTCTTTCAATATCATTTTGCTCTCCATTTCCATTCTTCAGTGTAGGAAATTCATATGTTCTGTTTTCTCTTCATTGAAATGGATATCTCGCGATGGAAACTCAATTGCACTTCATACCCTTTATTCAAAATCATGTATATCATATTCAAATTTGTATTCGTAATGTTGTCAGCCAACCTCAATTGGAATGTGACATAAATAAGCGTATTTATGTACCTATCCATTTCGATTCCAGTATGCCAAACACGATTGACTCAGTTGATGAAGAATGAAAGTATGAATGAAGGGAACGAAAAAACGCAGTCAATTTGTATTAAACAAAAGCAAACCATGGATAATAAAAAATGTAGACAATTATGTGTGAAAATGAGAGGAGAAAAGAAAAGAGAATACGTGATGAATACGTACAATGGTGTAACAAGATATAGAATTAGTAGATAGAGATATTCACATCACGCATTCGTATATACATTCATTTATATACATTACCGCAGGACAGGTCCAGGTAAGCAATGGTTTTTCCCACAGGTGGGCGAGACGGGCCGCGACCTCACACGTGTTAGAATCTAATGCGGCTATCAGTGCTTTTGTTGTTGATTGACCGAGAATATCAACGAGCACACCAAGACCCCATGATTTCGATTCACATGTGACTGCAAAAGAGTGAAAAAATCAAGTTAAATTGAAATCAATTTTGCGCCATCATAACATCCTGTTACGCCTTTCCTTGCTTCCATTACTCTGATTATAAAATGATATTTGTGTTCCAACGAAATTTTTTTTACAAAAAAATTCAACGTTGAATTCCACAGTTGTCGACTAACAGTAATTGCCAATGGCCGGAGACAGATTAGGGAGTCATAGAGAGTGATAAAGAGTATATAATGGCTCGAAGGATCGATCGCGCACGCCCCTCATCATCCCCTCACCGCAGCCTTCCTCCAGTGAATTCAAAATACTGTTGCATTTATAGTTCATTAAATTGCACATTAACATCTCAATTTCATTTTGAAATAGATATAAAAAGTACGAAATTAAAAATTATCTATTTGATTTTTAATTGAATAATTTTAATTGAAATGTTACTATAAAAAACGTGAGTTTTTCACGCTGAAACGAACTAGGTAGGCAATCAATTGTTTGGATTTTTCATACTCATATTTGCTGTGTCAAAAAATTGGATAATAACATTTTAAAATGAACCAACTACAACGAAACATTCAACTATATTAATATATATTTTTAATTAGAAAGTTATGAAAAAATAGATGAAAAGAAGGTATATTTCCGCGGTTTCAGTGAAATAATGTTAATTAACATTTACTAATTATATGCATGTGAACGAATGCAGCAGTTCTGTTGTGGATAGTGGAGTTTGTTAGCCGAAAATATCTCACGCGTATACGAACTGAGTAATTTTGATCTAATTACATTTATTCATTGATTATGTGTGTCTATACCAATTGATTCCCTAGCGAGCAGCAGACAATATCATTAAAAGGATCACATGTGTTCGCATGTCGAACCATACTGTGATACATATAGTTTGTGCGAATGGTAGATAAAAAAGAATTATATCCAATTGAAAATAGATACAAACAAATAAAATTAAACTTTTGTAGTTTGGTGACAGCGATTTTCTCACGCGTTCACTAGCCGAGTGAATTTTCAATCCTATTATATATTCATCGATTCAATGTTATTCTATCGCTTCAAACATTCCCTATTGATACGCTCAATAAGATGAAAAGAATAAAAATATATATCACTCCTATCTCGGAGCCCAAAAATAAATGAAAAATAGCTCTCAGTTGAAATATATATAATCGCAACATTATATTTCATGTATGAATATAAATATAAGAATATACTTACGCGACTTTTGAAGAATGTTGATTGTAAACTTTTCACGTGTATATGTGTTGAGTAATTGTTTAATCTCCTCATATTCATCAACTTGTTGTAATGTCATTGATTTAATATTATCACAATTGTCACGTAAAAAAATGACAATGTCATCGTGAAGGCGCAATGTAGCACCACCAATTCTGTCATGACTCCTTGACGATGGTATCCCATTATATATTGGTCGTTGTGGTGTTGCTGATAGAATAGTCACCAGATTAATTATCAGAAGCCACCAACTGCAAAAGCGCTGGTGAAGCCGGCTCCGGGCCATCAGCCCGTGCAACCCCACCAACGGCAGTCCTCCTAAATTAATAAATTCATTCATCTCAATTATTATTATTTCACTTTATTATTATTTTTTTCTTTCTCTTGTGAGACGAGAAGTTATATAAAATACAATGTTTACCTCCGAGTGTCGCGTTCCGACGTGACAGCGACAATTTACTTTTTCGCACACTGTCCACAACGGAAACTCATTTATCTCAGTGGCATTATTTATTTATTTCTTTCTTTTTTCTTGGCTATCTCATGGCGGTGACTTCCGTTCCACCTGCCACATCACCATGCACCGTGTCATCTCATTTAATGCTTTAGTTAGCATGCCCAACTTTATGCATACACATTTACATACATGTATAGTTCAGATATTTTTATTCATTGTCATCACACCACGAATGTACGGTTAAGTCTAATTGTTATTCTTTTTTTTTTTTCTATATAGCTTAATAAAGAATCCATTTAATATCAAAATTGTTGATAATGTATTTTTGATTTATTTATTTCGATGCACTGAAGTTAAAATAATTTCATGGTAATTCACCGTGTAAATTTATGCTTCTGTTGATGGAGAACTGGAACAAAAATGAAAAGAAAATTGTGTTCATGTTGTGTTCTTTGTTCGGATTTTTTTTTTTTTTCTTTAATTAGGAGTCAAGACAGCGCGTTAATGTATACAAAAGTCAATGTTGTGGAGTGCAAAAATTGGCTGAATGAATATCTGATACATAGACTCACACGACAGTAAATAAATAACACAATAACAACTAAACATTAAGCGAAAGCTGAGGGAGTGAGAAAAACATTGCGTAAAATGCGGCACGGAAGGAAGAAAGAGAAAAAGAAAAAAAGAGATGAAGAAACAGTGGGATTGAAAGATATGTTGGCGTAGTTCCCTTGAATCTACATTTATTGAGGGAAAGGGAGAGTGAAATTTGTATCTTTTCATAACATTTTCTCCTTCTCATTCAGTTGACAGAAATATTATTCCTGAAATTTTCGCATATATATTATATTTTATAGATACATGATGTCAGGAGAATATATATATATACTCAGTACCTCATCATATTTCTTGTTTTTCCCTTATTTTCTGTTGTATTCTTTGAAAAAAAAAAAAAAAAGAAAGCAAACAAAACAGGCAAACAAAAAAGCAAAACAAAAAAAAAACATCATGGTATAGCCAAGAAACACACAAACAAACAAAAGTATACAGTGATTTGAGCACATGTCACTCAATTATTGGCGATAGAAAAAAAATATATGTGAAAAAAATTAGCAACGGTCAAAAAAGTCAAATGTGAAAAAAATCCGCTCAAATTCTCACTAATTTGATGAACAAAAATACTCATCCACGCACAAACAACGTGAAACCAATATAATTCTACTTGTAAGAAAATGTGCAATAGAAACTGAGTATAAAAAATTTTATGTGTAAAGTTCAAAATTCTAATAAAAAAATGAAAGTGGTAGAATGTAATAACCAACAATTTTGAAGCTTTTATCATGATAGATATCAGCTTATGCAGTCACCGATGACTCCAATTAATCGTATACAATTTGTGAGTCCGATGATAAGAATAGAACACAAGGTTTGACTTTACAAAATTAATTCAACAATCAATCCATTCACATAACTACGTATTGATGGAAAAAAATGACAATAAAATTAAAAATCAAAGACAAAAGTAACCAAAATTTAAAACACATGTTTTTATGTCTATAATTAACAACTGAATTCAAAAATTGCGACAGCTGAAAAAGCAAAAAAAAAAAAAAACCGATTGCTTACAAATCACAGGGACTGAATAAAACCCGTGTACTGTTATGATTTGTGAACCCATAAAATGCTGCCTATGTAATTGAACACTGCAGACGGTACATAAAAATTTAATGTGCAAAAATAGAAATAATTTTTAACGAAACAAAGTGAAAAATTTGATAAAAAATAAACCGATAGTCAAAAACTTTTAATAAGGATATACCAACACATGCAATCACTGATGAATCCATTCGTGTGCCATTGTCGGATCCAAAAAGTAAACTGGGAAAAAAGCACTTGAAACTTACAAAATTTATTAATTATCGTATCAATTGATATAAGTTATAGATATTTAAATAACGAAAGAACAAACAAAAAATCGAGAACAGCGCACGCGTGTTTGTCCATATAACAGAATCAAATATTCTAAACAATATTCGCGCTATTATATTGTTATATATGTAATTGTAAATGAGATTACACTCATACATTGACGCATGGCCCTCGCACATCCGTTATCGAACTGAAAGCGCGCGACCCACGACCACCGTGACATCGGTACACTGGCCGAAGCTCACGACCAAAAGCGCGATAGAGGAGAGTCGAGATGAGTTTTGCGAATATAGAGAGAGGGCGTATAACAAAGATGAAATGATGAATAGTAAGGGAGAAGAATAGAAATGAATGGGGTGCGCACGCGCGGCTCTCTCCCGGGAAACCGCGGCCGCGCGCCACCGGCAACCCCTGGTCATATCGCGTTGAACGTTGACCGTGTTCACTGTATTTGCATGACAATATTCTCCATGCATTCTTGATCTTTCACCCATTTTAAAATGTTCGTTCAATCGATTCGTACAAAACTATCGAGAACTTCGTGTCATTTTGATTGATATATTTTCAATATGAAAAAAATTGCTGTATATCAAATGTTCAATTGAAATTTATACCGTTTTGAAGATTTATTTTAAGAGCAGCTCATCCATACAAGTGAACAAAGAGACATTAATACGATGTCAAATTCTACTTCGTATGAATTACTGATGATTTATTATTATTATTTATAACCTTCGTGAGATAGATAAATGAATAAATATAAAGAAAAGAAGAAAGACAAATTTATAAGAATAATATCCCCATATCTTTTCAAATTACAGAGTAGAATTCTCAACGGGGCAAACAATTGATCTTAATTTTTTGATGTTGAAATCATTCATACCAGACTAGTTTCAACATGTATCAATACCTGACATTCATGAATATATCCATTTGGTGAACCAACGTCTCGAACTACCGCACATCACAGTAGAGTCAAAGAAATCACCACGGATTCTGCCACATTGATTACCTAGTGAAAATACAACACTGAATTAGATAGAAAGCGTTCACATTTTGGGTGTTATTTATCTATTTTCTCTCGTCTTGTTACAACGTATAATATTATTATTTTGATTTCTTCGAGATTTATGAGTGAAAGACTGGCTGGGGTCATTCAAAATGAGTAAATATGTATACAAAAACGCGGTAACCAAGAATGAAAGAGGTTAGGTCGTGTCACATCGATTGATACAGATTCATCTAGTAGTTGTATGTCATCATAACTAATAAGGACATTTGCCGGGAGCATAATTTCAAACTAATTGCGGCATTACCGAGAGATTAATTATTAAAGTTGCTTCTTATACACACGTAGCTATTTGAATAGTACGAGGTTTAGCATACAAACTCAATTACCATATTACTCCCAGTCTCCATATATCCGGATGTGTGAGAAACAACATTAAGAGTTCATTATGTACAAAATGTTGTTTTCAAAACAATTTCTCAGGAAAAAAGAGCTTCTCTATCGCCAATTTCCAACTGTTAATCCAAAAGTTTTGACGGAAAATATTCTTCGACATATTTCAACAGTGAAATGCGAGAAAAAAAGTAAAAAAATAATTATTGATCTTAGACTGTTTACAGTTTTAAATCAACAGTATGGGATATGTATATGAAAAATAAATTTTCTCTTTCGAGAGATTATCTCGCACCTTGAAGTTACGTTTAAAAATATATTGAGTTTACAAAATCTTCAAAATTGTTTCACACTCAAAGTTTTAGGTAAAGGTCGGACATTGATTCCACTACCCATCCTTGAATCTTTTCTCTGTTCTCTGCATTAATTCTGGAAATATCTGACTAGTGAATCAGCAATAAGATATTGAGATAAAAAAATTATTCGAATTCACAAACAAAAAGATGCATACATGACTATATGATTGCTATATGTACCCAATCCTCTACACATCGCCCGAGGAGCCAGTTAGATAAGAAACAACAGCTCTCAGTACTGTTTATAGCTACAGTTGACCCTTTATACAAAAGTGTTACGGATGTTTTTGTATACACGAACTCGGATATGATCAATGAACACTCACAAGGTTCAATCACTAGGTTACTTTTATTCACAAGACTATATGGATAAATAAAACCTTAAAAATAGTACCTTTTTTATGAACAATGTGATTATAGCTCAACCATTACAGCTACAATACAATAGATTCTTTGATTGAGATTTCTGTAGTCGTTTATACAAAATCTGTACCAATAAATCCAAAATCCATAATGGAAAATCTCAGCATTGTGACGTGAATCCATCGAAGTAACTTTAGATTAACATAGAACTGGGTGGATATAAAATTTTCATGATTTTCCATGATGTGGGTCCATCTATATATTGCTTCACGTTTTAAACTTTGAAATATTAGGGTTAAGTTCAAAATTAACGACACCAACAACCTCAACACCAAAGTTTATTATAATATCAACGAATGGGTCTATACTTCAACAAGTTGAAGTGCAGTTGATGGATTGAGACTTAACAGTTCTCGATGTGGAAAGATCGGACACCTGATGACAATGACTAACATGGAAACTTGAATTTGGCACAAATTGGTAAACAAATGACCCATGTACTTAATGATACTACATACTGCAAATTAACATTACAATGCCTGCACTGCAAAAATTTTCAGTTGCAAATATAAATTTCTCAGAGCTACAGTAAAACATCACACCACTTATACCAACTTATTCGAAAAATGTATGAATGACAAATAGTTGTTAAGCATTTCGCCATTCAAATTATCAATCTCCTCCGTAAAATTAATTTTCAGAGCAATTTGGAGTTACTGCCGAAATCATGAGAATTTCACTTTTCATGAAAACCAAAATGACAAGGCTGACAAACGTATCATTTAGTGGATATTTCAGGGAAAATCATATCAACTCATGTTTTTTCCGAATCATTTAGTTCCTTCCTGAAATGAATCACTGAAACCCAAATAACTTTGGGAACTGCTGCAAAAGTATTTCGTTAAAAATAGCCAGTAAAACATTTTCAACCTGTGAAAATATACAATTTTTCAATTCTCCTTATCTCACGGAAATTATATTCACTGCACGTATGATAATCCTTTAGGAACCGAGAAAATGATAATATTCCACCTCACATTCGAAATGACTCCATTACGTTATTCCTCCATGTATTACATTACTAGAGATACCTAGTATTTGCTTTATCGGGATAAATTAATTATAATCCATCCATCTATCTATCTCTTCTCTCCTAAGTGTTCTAGCACATAACGCACTTCATTGTCATGTAAAATCCTCTGGATCTATAGAGCTAATTCCCACGCAGCCAATTTTGCAAATCCCTTCCAATACGCAATGCACGATCATATAGCAATATAGGTCAGGTTATCGCAACGGGCCGGTCTTTGATTCGCACATCACCTACGAGGATAATGGCATTACGATTTGATGTGAATTGCATCATCTGAATGTTAGAATCTTGATTGTTCGGAAAACATATGCACATAGACACACAGGTAGACAGACGGACGACTTCAAAACACATTTCAGCTGTAATAATTGACTTATATACATTGTGATGATTCAAATTATGGAGCAATACGACACTCATATATGAATGTCATACAAGCAAACACATTCAACGTATGTGTATAGTTATGCATGAAATATGGAGAATGCATTAGACAGATAAATTAAACACGAGTGAGGTGACTCTATTATGACATTGCGCATGCGTTACAGTTGCATGATATAGAGGTATATTATACAATATATGCATATATGGCTTGTGAAGAGACAAAAATGTATGAAGTGAGATGTGGGTCCTTAATTGTTGTATGTTCTCTCTCTCGCTTTAACCCCCACGTTTCAACGAATAATCGATTTCGGTACGTGGTGGATATGTATGTTGTGTTATATTATTGCTAAATCCACGAGTTGACATAGCAGGTGTTTGAGTTACACAGTCAATTATTTTATCGCAAGACTTATGCCAAAAAATCAATATTTTTCTATTTATTGAGAAAATACATTTACGAAAAAGAAAAAAAAAGTATTACATTAAGTATTTAAATCACGATACACAGTGGGTTATATACTCTATTTTTACGTCATTTTACACATTCACTTAGAATAAATGACACATAAATTTTTTTTCCCTTCTAAGATGAGAACCATTGTCAAAATGGTACTATCATATACTCATTGTCGCAATGAGAAAAAAGTATTTCGTATCGCTTATCATAGTCCAAAAGCTACCAGCTGATGAATGTTTTCGTGAAGTTTATCAATAACTTGGTTTTAGATTCGTTCAATTTCATCGTTCCGAAAATTCGAAGAAGAAAAGAGAATGGTCGCTGTGTAATGAACCTCCGCCTGCGATATTCATCGTGACTTTTAAACCAATTAATAAGGAAATGAAGATCCAAACGAGCAGCGACAGAGAAATAGGAATATCCCCGTATTCCGCTGCCATCGCCGTGATTATTTTCTGCCTCGCTATTATTTTTGGTATCAAGTGTCTGCTCCTCCACCGATGAGCTGATTGTCCGCTGCTCCTTACCTTTGCCCAAAATCAATTTCTTTCTCAATCTTTGATCAGGTATGAATGAATTCACCATCGATTTTATATAAATTTCATCATACCTCGAGTATCCCAAATCCTGAAGAATCGTGTATTCCAAAGTGCTTCAACGACAGAGCTGTCCGAATCACAATAAACCACAATTTGAATATATGGTGTCGGAATATTAAATGTTCCCACTGCTGATAATTTCCAGTGAGATATCATATCAGTCAACAGCAACTTAGTAAACATTTCCATGTTTCATTTAGCAAGTCAGGATCTGATAAGTGAACTTGATGATGGGCGATTGTCCGTACACGGCTTCGTTGTTACGAGTCTTTATAAGTCTGTGGCTTCTATAGTGCGAATTATACTCATCGTTCATGTTGTTGTTATGGACATTACGTTTCCATGGAAATAATTGTCGTTTCACATGATGGGTGCAATTTTTTTTCATCTACAAAATTATGCGGCGACGATGTTGAGAACACAATAATTGAAGAGATATAGAGCAACTAATAGAGAGCTGTATCGATATTTCCTTCATGTAAATTATTCAGAAGGCTGATGTCGGAATATCAATATTTGTGCTAGCATTGAAAATAATAAATTGTACCAATGATAGCATGGGATTTCGCTTTCAAATCATGATATGTATGTGAGGTTCAAGAAAACTCTCAGAATAATGATCCATGAGGATTTGATTATTGTACAAATCATTTTACTATGAAAAGTCATTCCATGAACATGAGATTCCAGTGTGGGAATCCACTTTCGGGTGTCACTTTTCCCTACCTGAGGTCAATTTCATTCTGTTTCTTCTTTTACTTTTTACTCGAACTTAAAAAGCCACATTTCAAATTGAAGCGTCGGAAACTTGTGTTGCGATGTACTTTTATCATCATATAGCTTCACTAGCACGAATATTGCTCATCGTTCATGTCTATGTCATGACATATTGTCCTTCAAAAGATAATTGCCATTTCATGTGACGCGTGCAATTTCATTTGTGTAGAAAAATATACGAGGACATGATGGAGATATCGAATATTTCGATATATTATATTGGCTCCACCGAGATTTATTTCTCTAGGCAAATAAAGGAACCTGCACTGATGATGATGTTCACTTCTTCTCTCTGGTGTTAGTTCATTTAATTCGAGTTGAATATAGAATTGGAAAAGCTGTCGCGTAATATTCAACAAATTGAACAATGATAATGACAAAATGTTTTATTTAAGAATGCATTAAGATGTTACCATTTTTCTAGTTGTTTATTTTCATGTTATTGTGTCCGGTTGTATTTTCTGAGTTAGGTATGTTTCGCATTCACGGCCAGCAGTTACAATTCATCTCGGGACCAGGGGTCCTGAGATTCCCATAGGTTACTTCCCCTTAAAGGAGCTGCTGCATTTGGCGAGTGTGGGATTCTCGCATCCCATTGACAACCTTTATTTCCAATCAAGTTTTTATACAAATGTTTGATTTTCTGACAGATAACCTATGTTAATTTCGTTTGATCGATGGAATTTCAATATACCGAGATCACTTTCCAGCGTTTGTCGTTCCTCGAACAATTTAATTACTCGCGATTATATTGGGACGCGGTATGACGTCTTGAGCCAAGTACATAACCATACTACTTCACACACAAGGGTTACACGACTACCGCTACTATCTGTACACGACGAATCAAGGTTTCCTCTCCATTATTATGTATTGCGTTGTTCAATATTCAATAATTACAGTGAACTTGACGGAAATATCCGTAGTTAAGTAAATGAACCCTATGATACAGTTTATTTCAGCTCGGAGCAAAAATAGGACTCAGCTACTAATGATGATTTCGATATTTTTTAACAATTATTAGCTGATAACAATCATCAACAGGATTTCAAGTATGTACAATTATTATAATCGGAAACATGGAACTCCCATTATGATTTAATGTTTGATACTTCTCTCATTGTTATCGCTGCATAGTTGGGTTAGAATACGATATCGAGGCCAATCAATTCTCCAATTTTGTTGCTATGTTATGAGCCTTGAGTATCGAGCACACTATCTATTCACCGTTTTCTAAGTTAAATTAGCATAAACAAAACTAAACAAATTTGAATAAAGTTAGCTTCTCTGCGAAAATTAACGTCAAGTATATACCCCTGGTGGTTTTACCAATCGCAGCTGAAATTATGTCACACAGAATATACCAAACATCACATATTAATCTACATATTTTTGAATACCATTTTTTAATTAAAAAACAGAAATGGCGACGCGCTACTTGCTTCCTTACCTCTCTCATTTTTTAGGAGCTTCCATCTTTGAATAACCACAAACGAATTTTGAAAAATAGATCATGTTTAGTGTGCAACGATAGATTAGGAAGCACTTCTTACCGTTAAAAATAAGTCAAAAATAAGAGGTGAAATTTGTTATTTATTAATGCTTTACTTTGAAACAAAATTATTTTTTACAGGTATGAGTAACCATTGGCGTTCATAGACACAGGCATATAAATGAGAGAGCGCTGTTACCACATTTTATTTTATGATACTACTACAGAAGTGTTTTAAAAATTTATGTTGTTTCAAACATTAATTTATCTAAACAAATAAGCTATACATAATTTTAATAATTAGAATACTTAGTTGTAATAATTTTTTTGACGATGAGAAGTGCGAAAAGATGCAATTGCTCTTTTGAATCATAAGTTTCACGCGAACCTCGTTAAACAAAACAACGGAAAAATGACGTTACCGCGTTTTAAATTTCTTCAAACACAAGCTATATATATGAACGAAATATGTAGCAAATTCCATTGGAATCGGTACGGGTGATTCTCTAGATAACTCTCTCACCATTGAGCGGTTTTCGAGAAAAAGTGGTTGTGAGAAAAACTCATTTGTAGTTTGATGGTTGATTTTAATAGTAATACAAAAATTATTTTTGACCTGATATAACTCTGTCGATTCATTTGGCAAACTTCTCCTATCATTTCGCCAGTATTAGACAGTTATATGAATAACAGACAAAAAAAAATGAAGGATGTGTAAACAAAAGTTTCACGGAATAGTGCTTTTTTTCATTGAAAATCGGAAAAAAATCATCAATTATAAATAAACATCAATTATTGACGGTGGGACGATAGCCTTCAGTGTGTAGAGCAATGTGTTGAAATTATAGCCAGATTAGGTCCAATGAATTTTGTTTCTGCTTCCTACCAACCAAAAAAAAAGTGGTTTTGCGATAAACGCGTTTAAAGTTTGAGTAACAAATTTTTCACAGAAAATATATACTTCCATTAATCATCTATGCCTGGTCGTTACTGTTGTACGATGAACCTCCGGCTTCTTCATACACATCATTTGCCACTTTGACTGCCCTTGATTTAATTCTTTCCATTTTGGAAGCTTCAGATCGAACAGAAGAGATCAGGGAAGTTGTTGCAGCTGATGTGGGTCGAGCAGCGCGCTAACCCAGCGCGTTATCATCTTTGTGCCATAACTTCCTAAATATTCTGGAATTCGGCGTAAAATTTTCAGACTATGCTCTCGATATATTTTACTGTCGAAACATGTAAAAAAGAACAAATTAAAATTTTAATTTATCACACAGCAATAGTGCCTCAAATGCCGAACTATTGGGTTCAATAGTACCACTGATATCCAATAATTTTTTTGCCAATAGTAATGGTATTTTTGGACTTAGAATATTAGGAGAGATATCCTCTGTAATATTTATTCAAATTGATATCTAACACTATCATACTCACAACAAATGAAGCGTAAATCACACGGAACATTCTTCTTTTAATTGAAGGTAGTTATGCCACGGGATGACGAGGTAAAATTCACAATTGCAGATTCATTAATTCCATAGTGTTTCGGGCACGCCTCCATATTAGATTCCAATAGTCTTTTGTGTATCTATAAAATGATCCATAAAATGAAAAAAAAGAAAGAATGTACATATAAACTATTTAGGATATTCTGAACAGTTTTATACTCATTGAAGAATGCAACGAACATAATTCTTTAAAGTTTTAGGACTCCAAAAATAGCTACAGTAATTGAGAAGCAATCATCAAAGAACATGTAGAAAAACGAAAAAATTGAATAATCGCTATAATTCCAATTTGTAGGTAAAGGTTTCAACATGTGAAAAAGAAGTGAATCAAAGAAAATCTTAGATAGGAAGATTATATACGATTGAAGAGATTAAGAATGGCCCCACTATTCCCGATCAGAATTTACTTTCTGATGGCTCGGGGTGGATCGAGGTCATTTGCTCAAAAAGAAAGGAAGACTAATATAAAGGTATAGGAGTCGATGAGAGGGGAACGTTGACTGATATATTTAAGTTGTCGATACATATATACGTACATGTTGTTCGTTTGCCTCCCTCATACCCATTTCTATAAAAGCCTCTTCTGCCCTATTCTTTCGGCTACTGCCTGTGACATTACAGACGATCGTGTATAGAAGTCGCAGCGCATACCAATATTATATAGGGTAGAAAGTGGGTTGAAGAAGGTTATAAAGATTTGGGAATGTATTTATTGGATGGGGTGGATTTGCAAAGGGAAAATTGGAGGGATGCTTGTACACACACAGATTTAGATATGATTATTGAATTTATACAACGACATGATTCACAACAGATATATCTACGATTTCAGTGTATGTACAGCATTTTATAGGATATAGAAGAAAGAAACTTTAGATATTTGTCTGATGAAGTTTCGAATAATTTTAAACTTCTTTTTCCTTCAATGTTACAACGATTGCGCGAATTTCGTTTATTCTTTCCCAATCCTCTATTGCATATGAAGCTATGTAGACCAATTCAGATTCATGTTCTCTTTCTTCACTCCATGGATGCCATCACAATATGAGAAAATGCAATTCATTTTTGGAAATCAAAACTTACACAACACCACATTTTCTTCATGTCCCCGTTATTTGCAAGTTGTTTTGTTTTTTTTCGTCGCTCATCCATCATGAATTAATCACGTGGCAATAATGTATGCAATAAAAACTCAAGGGAGAAAACTACTGAGACTGGTCGCAAAAAAGCATTGTCTCATTCGAAGTTGTTATTGACAAATGTGGTAGGAATCGATGGGAATATCAGTTGACAAAAATGTAAGACACGGTTATTTCAGAATTGTATTGAACGTGACGATTCTGTGAACCCTATTTTTTCCGTATAATCGATAATGAATTCCAAAGGGATTCTGGAATTCATATAAAAAATGAATAAAAAGGGGTGAAAAAGAATTCGAACTCTTCAACTATGAAAAATGCGGCGCGTACAACGTAATTCAAAATGATAAGTTATCCCACAAAAAATTTCTTACAACTGGATAAAATCAATTCACGTTGAATTTCCTTGACCATTTTGAGATTGCGTAGGCGTTTCTTTTCGATATTTTGAACATATATTCCCGGAGTAGCGGCAAGAGCCTCATTAAATGATCAATAAATTGCTGAAACGATGTTAAGCTGCTGAGAACACTGTTAATAGCTTTTTGATGCAATATACTCTTTGTTCACTCATATACCAATGACAAATCATCTAGATACACCCTCCTGCGACTTTGTATTGAAAGAAGAACGCTGCGAAAATATATAATCATCCCACCCGGTACATTATTCTAAAAATTCGCTACGCCCTGTTTTCTTCTCATTTACGCAACGAAGAAATGGTTGAAAAGAAACAACACATGTCTCTGTCCGATAAGCAGGGGTTCTTCGGTGCGAATATGGATTTTTTTCTACACTGCTAAATCAAGTGCTTTAATTTAAAACGTCAAAACATTTTACTCCTCACCCTTTCATTGTAAACTTTGAAGTCACTTTTGAAATGTTTCATCAATGGTATATAGTGGACACACGACTGTAATGCACACGAAAATTTCTACGTAAATTCTGAAAGTCGGTTCAACGGCGTCCAATATGAAAAAAGGACTAAAAAAATGTTCAGCTTGACGAAAAGATTTTAGCAGAGTTAAAAATCGCTGCAAGACTTCCCATCCATAGTATACGTTCGCTCGTATCTGAATTTATGCCTGAAGGTTAGATAATAAGGAACCTCAAATTGGAAACCCGTCACAGAATTCTTTATAGCTACATCGTTGTTCAATTTCAGAATTTAGCAGAATGTAAATGTTCTTTGAACACTATTTTTCCCACACAGCAATGAAATGCGCACGGAATAAGTATTACCTCTCTTCTGGCGTTATGCAACCGGGCGGCACTCAAATCCTCGTCTGAAGTCAAGAATTTTTTCGGTCGCGAATATTGGATAGAAAAAAATTGCATTATAATCAATGTTGATGGTACATAATGGTGAATATTTATACATATTGGTCAAAAATATTGGAAAGTGGTTCAATTATATGTTGTCATAGATATTCAAACAAGAAAGGTTAAACAATTGTTGAGATGAAATGCACTTGGAGATCAACCTTTGTTTTTCGGATCAAGAAAACCAACCTTCGGTATTCATTGTGAAACAAAAGTTAATTGTATTAAAACGTGATGAATCGTGTTGCAGTTACAACACTCCTGGTTTTACTGAAAGTATCGTTTTCAAACGTTTTTGAACATTCTAATCAAATTATCACAGAAGCAGCTGATACGAAAAGTTTAAAACTCGACAAGTATTCAGAACTGATAACGCAAAAAGACATTCCTATCGTTTCATACGTTTCTTCGACGTCTCATTCGAATAGTCACCGAAACAGCTGATTCGAAAAGTTTGGAATTCGACACATTTGATAATTCGATATCAAGTATGATGAATTATTGCCATCCATTATTATCCAACTCTCAGTTTGCCCCGGAAATATCATTCGTATATACGTTTTTTGGACGCCCCAGTCGAATGATACGTAATTCGGCTTAACGTCTCGATTTCCAATTTGACACCCGTTTGAAACAAATACAACTCTATAAAATCTTCACAATTATATTATGATTCAACTTCCGGTAATACACTGTGAACTGAAGTGTGTCATTCTGACACATGTACTCACGTTGTTCCCCATCTTGAAGCATTGTAGTCATTTCAAAGACACTTAGAGGTGTGTCAATTTTCCATACATAACCCTAATCCTGTCGTCATTTTTAACACACTTGAATTCGCAATGTACAGCAAGAATAAACAATGTCGGTAATGACTCAGCTTATAATTCCGATGATTGAGAAGGCGTTATTGAATATTATTAAATGCTGCTATTTCGAACATGAAAGATTTATAAATTTCTATGTATCGTATAAAAGTCGAGATCCGGTTCCCCCGGGAGTGAATATAGCTCCAACATTGACTTCGTAGAACTTTGGTGATTTATATGCGGAAATCAGAAGTTTGGAACAGTCTGACTGATCTAGTTTCACTAGAAATAATGCATGTCATGATCTACCCGCAACAGACAGAGAACTGTTCTACCATTGAAAATGAGAATTAATTTCCAGCTGAATAACCAACCATCGAAAATCTTCTCATAGTACACAAAAGTTCAACTTTCGATTTTTCAAAACCAAGAATAAATGTTAAAAGTACTGCTCAATAAAAAAGTTTAGACTCTACATGTCCGTATATACAATTCACAGACGTAATGAAAACTAGTGGATAAATCAACCACTTGAAAAAATATGTCCGTCTTTATACAAACGTGGTCAAAATTATTCGTAAAATATCATGAGACGGACAAGATAATCGATTTCTCAATAATATTCCGGGGCATCATAAATCTTTCAACTTTCCTCACATTATCAGCCGCATCGAGGCGCAACGTCGTCGTATTAAACTTTTTGCCACGTCGTTATATTGACCCTTATCACTTGTTAATAATGCTCTCATAAAAGTCACAACGCCGAGAGAAGAATTTTTTTCTACACTCTGGTCGAGTGAGCGGAAAATGGCCGCAAATTTCCGTTCGTTACCATAAAAAAAAACTAGATAAATGCCATATACGAATCTCATGATTATATCTACATGAATTGATCCGGAATGTATTGCGAAAGTATTACTCAAATGACAAATATTGATCCAATCAGATTTACATTCGTCTTTATGTCTCTAATAGAAACAAAAATCCGAGAATTGTTATGAGCATTCTCCACGCATTGAACAAACGTATACACAACTTTGACTTTCGATATATATGAATAGTGTTTTGAATTGAAGTAATACATCAAAACGAGAATCGCCCGGGCAAGAATCAAATAGCGTTGATCTAGTCTGGTGTTAGCATTTTTTCCCAATGGTTATATTAAGTTTCTAGCGAAAATGTTCGATTGGATACCTGAGTATCCGGGTATTGACAGGAGAATAAACCAAATTTGCGCCAATCACGTCAACTACAATTGCAAGGGAGAAAATGAACACAGTCTCGTTACTACGAGTCGGAACAACGCGAAGAGTGTTTCAATTTCGTTGACAACTCATGGTGAAAAGGGGAATTAAATAACACCACGACCGCATAGCAACTGAAGATAAAGATTCTACTGCTATTTATCAAAGGACAGTCAGTTATGCAGGACTATCCGTCGTCGATACAGCAGATTCCCCTGAAAACAACGAACAAATTTATACATGCTGTTGGTCTCAGGAATAAAATGAACCCAGTAGGAAATATGTATTGTCAATAAATTAATCGCCATATAACACAAAAAAAAAACGAATGAGTAATCGTAAAAAAGTATTATATTTGGAAGATGTGCGGGTCGCGTGTCAGACCATACATTTATATACACTTATATAGGTATTGTATAAAAGTCGTAATAGAGCCAGCATAAAATTTTTCAATAACATATGGTGATAATACGGGACACGAGACCAACAAGCATGAAAGCGGTGCTCGACTAAAGAATTTATTTCATTCATTTTTTTTCCTTCCCATCACTAGACCGTGTAATATCCATCCCACATATATTCCATTTTTTCTAACCTAACAGCATATACCTAAATTCACACGGTGTGAAAAATATTATCATAGGTTATCATAAGATTGTAATAAGAGTATATATTCGGTCTGTTACAAACCTCATCGAAATTAATGTTACAATACCACATCTTATTGATTTCACACGGATATGTTTTGCAATGCATAATCACATATATTATTCGACAAAAGTAATAACAGCGATGAATGAATGACGATAATATATAATATGGGTGTTAACTTTTCCTTAACAATAATGATTATATTATTCTTTTAGATTTCATGGATTTACAATAATAGATATATTCACGGATAATCAAGAGTGTCGATTTTAGTCCGCATCGGCGTAAATAGGATCTAGTCTGCGCGTCATATATAAAAGACCTGTCATTTATCTGCATAATATGACCAACACATTTTCGCAGTGTTCTAGCGGCATTACGTCGCTGGCCACCTACGTTTGGTTATCCAGATTAACATACTGTAACATTATATTTTGATAATGATTCAGATCGAAGTATCTATTAAATTCACATTATGTAAGCGGACTGTTCAGATATTGAGGGGAGGGGGCTTAGTATATTTCTATATTTCTATCATCTTGTTCTATGAAGTCCATATGATGAACCGCTGTTGGTCGATAATAACAATTTATTATCCTGACTATTGCATCATATATTGATATTGGTCATGAAAGAAATTTAACCAAGTTTCTATAAAACACGGTATACCGCTTTCTTCTGCACTGCAAGTTCTTTTTCCAATCACTACTATTGTACAAATCGAATGTATATTTTTTTTTTCACATACTAGACATATCTACTGCTAAAAATATGTGTATAGTTGTATTATATTGAGTAGAACCTGAACTTCGTTGGAACGATAACGCGCGAATTTGCATCATGTTTTTCTAGAAACTTTGTTCACAGTGAAATGTTGAAATTTGGTATGCTCATGGTTTAGTATATTATTAGAGACGGGGGAGATGTTAAATAGTAATTCGAAATGATAATGAATTTTTGTTTCTGAAGCGCAGGTATAGGAGGGCTGCGGAGAGCGCTGATATACGACCCGAGGTGATCTGCAGACATCGTCGTTGAACGAAAATGATCGTGAGCATGAAAATTGAGAATATTTTACTCTATAGATATTAAAGCACAAGATTAAACGAAATATTAATATTTGTATAAGTACGCGAAGTCATAGTGAAAATACTTATTCATCAAATTATTTCGGCATTGTATGTTCATGAGTCTTTAATATGTTTTTTGTTTTACTTTTCTAAAACCAAGTGTGAGGTTCTCTGCTGATTTTGTAACCACTTAATTTCGTAAATTGGCCATAATATAGTCCTTTCTCGAACTTGGAATATGCGGCACATCAACTCAACGATTTGGGACTTTGAATTTGCACTACATACTTAGACGAAAAAATTGATTCTTGGAATTATCTTCTACTGCTGTTACTATCGTTAAACAAAACTTCGTTTTTTCCAATTCAAACTTTCCATTTCAATATAATAACTTGCTGTACACAATAATATTCTATAATATTCATAGCTTTCTCTCAAATACTTTTGGTACATGAAATATGTAATTGTACTCTCAATATTTTATAAAACGAGGGGACAAGACTGTGTGTAATGAAAAGTTTTATCCTGTTATCAGTACTTGAACACTTCGAAACATTTCAGCGTGTGCAATATAATAAATATAATGTCTACAGTGGTAAAGATGAGGGAAAAGGTGTTTTGGAAACACTCAATTTTGCAGAGCATGTATCACAAATGATCGTCAAAATATTATAAATTTGTTATAACTATTTTTATTCTGGAGGATAAATATCTCAATACCTGAAACCAGGATTCATATTTTTTTCAATAATAAATAAAATATTGTAAAATATTATTAATCTTGATTGGAGCATTCTTCTCCAATGTTGGTTTCTTCCATCACCATATAGTACATACACTCTTCATCGTATATGAGCATTATATAAGGTCTAATAAAATCATTTCCTGTTTTCAGCCCCTATACCGGATCGACTTTCACGTGAAATGACCATGTCATGTGCCTTGGTCAGAGTGAAAATTTGGAATGAATGATAAAGAGATTTTGAAGTATTTCATTGGATTTCCACTGCACAAGTATTTGACTAAGACAATATTCCTTCATAAAGTATAAATGAAATATCGATCAATTTCATGAGAATTTCGGTCAAGTTCCTCAACCCAATACAAAAGAGTGACCATATCATCAAGCACTCCAGGAGGCACAAATATGATACAATCAAATCATAGAGTAAATTATAGCCAACAATTGGCAAAAAATCATGAATTCTTGAAAGTTCATCAAAAAATTAGGATAAGTGTTGAGTTTTGGAAATTCGCTTCCAGAAGTTCCCTGTGAATGAATATGAATGAACACGATCACAACGTGCTCATGTCTATACCGATTTACCAAACCACGATATCACTCTAATAAAACAACCCCATCATGCATCTTACGGCGTGAAAATTGCATATGTATCAAAATTTCTTCATTCTCATTTGTGGTATATTGTAGATTAAAATATGAATTTAGAGTTAGTAAATTGTCCTAAACCTACGAATCAAGATGGACCTTTTCTCTCCATATCATTGTTACATGACCCATATTTCAATGAAATTAGCACAGATTACATATCATTAATAAAACGATAATGAATTATAGAGTTAACTGTAAAAAGCAAACATAAAAAATGGTCATTCTATTTTATAAAGTATATGTGACAATATACCACACTTACACTGACAACTCTCGCTCCCAAGTATATTCTTGCATATATTCTCAACAATTCTCAGACCTGATTTGATAAATATCTCATATATTCAACATATACAGAATATACGGATAAAAATGAAAAGTTATCTTAATCATTCATAAAAAAATAGATATTCTCCAATATATAATTATATGTATACGTATGTGTTCAACTTATTGTAGACAACATTTGTCACATCTATCGTGCGGGATAATTTACAAAGGAAAATAATATCGCATATTTTGTTTCAGTCAGAGAGATAATGTGGAATATAATCTATTTCACACCGGCAACACAGTGAATGAAAAAACCATGATGACATGGGCGTATATTGGAAACAATTATCATTCACTATGACATCTGACGTATAAAAATGTATATACAAGATGTCCCATGAGTGTATATGTATACACCTTATTCATATAGGTAATATATAAAAGGTAATACGGGATAAATCGACCGCCCGCAGTGTACCATATAGCTTTTATTTGGTAGTACGCATCAATGCGTGGCCAAGATTCACCATTCGCCCACTCCTAATCATGCGGGATGCGCATGTATATAAATACATATATATGTATTGACAGGATTTTTCCTCTTCCTCCATCATTCTCCAAAATTCCATCGTCAATCGAGAAAAGCATATAGCAGTGTGGGACATCGTGAGAAATTGAATTTGTACAAATGATGATGGTGGCGCGGATATATATAGCAGTGCGGGCGTTCTCACGCATTTACGGTCCAAGTACTTCAATACACATATACATATCTATACAAATAATAATAATATGAATACTGAATATGTGGATATATTTTTATAAAATTCAAGTTATGCATTATCCATGCAATTCATAATGTATATCAAAATTTATTTTTCAATCTTTATTTAATTTCATTTTCATTTTTTTCTTCTTCTAAGTGAAATCAAATTTTTGTCGAAATTAATATTTTACAATATAATGAAAGCACTAATACTTATAAGAATGTGTAAAATTATTGCGATTGCATGCGCGGATGATTTTTCACGTGATATAAACTCACAGTTTAACAATGTATATATATTATTGAGACTACACGATATATATGGTGCGGATGGTCGCGACGTATATACGCTACCTCCCCGTCGCCTTCGCACAATTATGTTCAATTGAAAGCAATTGAGATCAATTGATCTTAACTGGCTGAATTAACCGGCAAGCCTGGCATGACAGTGAACTACGCGGGTTTCGATGCCACGTTTCATTCTCGTTCACCACATATACTATATCTACTTCAACACATTCCTAAACTCTTTTTCCTCTGTTTTATTATCATTAGTGTCGCTAATACACATATAATTTTTTGTTTTTTTTTTTTTTTTGTTTCTATGTACACAACTATGCTGTATCCCACCGGCAGAGGAAGATTTTACAGATAGCAACAACTAGCCAACAAATTAAAATTTACCATTTCATAATTGTCAGAGGGGTTGAAAAAAAAAAACCAAAAACATAAGTGTTATCCTTTCAAACTGTTGTTAAATATTTATTTTTTCCATTCAACATATTATTCTACAAAATCGCTGACATAATTCATTATTAATGATAAAAGTGATAATAGATGAAATGTTATAAAATAAAGGAAGATGAAGGGATTTTGTTTTGTATGGAATAATGATCTTGTCCCAGAAGAACAATGCGTCAAAGGGTAAAGACGTCACACACACACACACACACCCACACAGATATAGACGCATACACAAGCAAACATGATATGAAAATAAATGAGAGAGACGGAGATACGAGTGAGTGGGAATAGGAGGAGCCGCAGGTACTCCTCCTCGTCGTCACTGGCTGTTACACAAGTGGGAGCATCGCAGCGACGACGATTAAATACGTACATGCTTCTATTTTCAAAGTCACCACACACAAAACATTACACAAACTGAATATAGTACACACGCCAATATTTTTTCATCCACACACATAGATATATATATATTTCAATGTTCAGCGGAACAGAGATATATTTCTTCTTTTTATATATACAATTCAACCAAAAACATTCACCGGCTTTATTACACGACAATAAAACACACATTGATAATAGTTATTGCATGAATTCACACTGTGAAAAGTTATTCCAACACTTGGCGTAATGAATGTGACACTAATGCAGATATAATTCAATATGTCTGAAGCACTATATGAGGATATGGTAAATTGTTTTTTCGTTATTTTTTTCATCATGGAAAAAAAAAAAAAACAAAAATAGATCCACATGATTTGTAATTTTGAAGTTGATGGAATAAATGTGGATAGGTATTTTACACAATTGGTTATGGATATGAATTGCAAGAGTAAGCGACAGCATGAGACAGTGATGTAAGGGTGAAAAAAAAAAAGAGAGAGGGAGCCGAGGGTCAGTGCAGGAGGCGACCCACCCGGTACTGCAGTCTGGCATCACCGAACCTTCACTTATATCGTGCCTCTCGGCTAATAACGCCCAGTAATGTGATATGATTAGCTTAGTTGAGTTCAGTTTAGTTCGTATTCGTTCAATTTAGTGGTTCGCCGGCAAAATCACATCGAGTTAAAACCATTTAGGCGAGTTAAAGTTGCCGACTTGGTCGTTTGTCGCGTGAATTGCACACCCCGCGATAATATACATCCCATACATACACATCACAATATTGTACAAACATATAGACAGACACTTTAATGTCTATATATTTACTATTTCAATCATTATTAATCTTCAACATCCAAATCTTCATTCAAGATACTTCATCTATAAAGAGATGAGCTCTAGTCACAATCACTCATAATAGATTAAACAATTATCCTACCGCATCACGTTCAGAGATATCAATACACCTTATTTCAATAACCCCGGCATACATTTATTATAAAAGTTATTAATTCTTCAATGTTCCCTCAAAATCTCAGAGATATCATTGACAAATATGAGACACTTGCATTTGTAATACAATAAACTCCAATGCAATGAAGTATTATTCTCATTCAGTAGCGATTTTGATCACTGTAATTGCGAATATTTTAAATAATACAGAATTAAGATAGAATATTAACTCACTTTCTATTTAACTTGATGAATTGATTATTCTATTATATATTGTCACGAGAATTTATTAGATTCATCAGGGTTTGGTCAGATTGACTGTGTGAAACGCAACTGTCATCAACTATCAATATTTTTCTTGAACAATCAAGTTCACAGAATATCGTAATTCCAGATGTTGGTGATTTTACCATTCAATAATTAACTATAATTCACTCCATTCGGTATGCGTGTTTTGTACTATTCTAAATGTTATAGTATTTTGCGCAAATGATGAATAATACTCACCCCAGACACGATGGGAATGGATCACTTCGGTGACGTTCATCAACTCTAAGTATATAGATATATGAATGTAAATAGTTATTATAGAAAGAAAGCGCAGGAAAGAGAGAGAGAGAGATGTTTCAACGCCTTAATCGCTCACGGAAAATATTATTCAACTAACAAATCAGAAGTGTTGTATCCACTAAACGGTTCAGGTGTTTGACAATTCAGACATCTATGCCACTGTTTATCCTACAAGATGAGAAACCTCTTCTAGAAATTTGTTTATTTCAGCCAAAAGCATATAGATACATTTAGATTTAATTGAGAACTTTGTGAGCATTGTAATGAAATCTATTGATGAAAAGACAGAATCTTTTATCAACTGATGATGACAGCTAAATTCAATTACATCAGCTATTATGAGTTTTTAGCGTCGTTGAAGAAAATGACGCTAATCTCCATTATGCTTGTGCAGAATATCCACTAGAATACCCGACAACTGATTCGTGCTCTCTATATATACTGGAGATGTAGAAACAAACACAAATCAATGTGTGTTTTAATTGACGGAACAAGAACAAACATTACAAACATTACTCACTAGACACAATAATACAAATGGTATATTGATTATTCAATGATCTGTTTACCGTTAATGTTATAGAATTTTTTATTTTTACTAAAAAAAAACCAATTACATTCATAAATCATATATATATAATATATTCAACTTCATATATAGTTATCGCATCTTTCTATTTTATCTTCTTAAAGAAGTGAAAGAAAAACACATTGGTGGAACAAAATTACAGCAATGATAACATGATATTATTGAATGTCCCTATAGTTCTTATCATAAAACTGTAGTACTTTCCATTTGTTCGCGAGGAATAGTACATGAATCAAGTTTGTAACGCAATGTTTGATGACCATTGAATAATTTGAATAAGTGTTCTGATATAATATAGACAGGATTTATTTGCATGTGATAGTTTAGTTGACACTCAATTGTATTTGATGCATAATCAGTGTCGAGTATGAAAATATACATTTAATATTGTATTCACATCAATATATATCATCGACATTTACCCCCAACTACCCAGCGAAAGTCATCATATGATATCAAACAAACATTAAAAAATAATGAAATTATTGGAATTTTGAGTAAATTCAAAGTGCATTGCGGTTAAGTTTCTCAATTCAAAAACTATTAGCACACAACATTTATCTCTTCGATTTTTGTATTATTTATTTGCCACTCACATGACTGAAATTATTTTGCGAAAACCAAATAATGTGTTTGGATTGAAATCCAACTGCATCAACCCACAAATGTTTAACTCGACGCACAAACTTGCAGTGTTTCCAACATCAATGACATCTCTACAATGATCTAAACACATACATATATGTATATATACATATATATATATATATACATAAAGACATTTATATGTGGGATGAATATTGCCTCGAATCAATTCTCCGGTGATGTTGGTCTAATTAACGCTCATCGAATTAGCACTTAATACGCGCATCCATAGACACAGAATGCGAATGGTGAATGGGGGTAGTTTGATTGGACCAATTCGAGGCAATTCCTGGCGATTGCTGGCATTCATTGAAGCCATGAGTGCGCTCAAGAGCTTCAAACATTTCAGTAGCATACTGCTCGTCGTCCAAACGAGATGGTTGTTAGATCGTGTTCCGTTCTCATCGACAACTATCTATTTATATTTTTCTCAACAATCTGTCTTTTACTCCACATAGTCGCATTAAAAAAAGACAAATATCCTCGCCTGTCTGAGCATCGCGACATCATAGAATTAGCAACATTACATCTGTCTGCATTATTCTATGCAGTGTAAAATTGTCCATGACGCTGTTCCAAGCTTAGAGAAAAAAAAATAAATAAATAATTAAATGAAATGAAAAAAAAAAGAAAAAAAAATCCAACAAACAAACAAACGCTTATTTGAAGTAAAAGAAAAAGAATTGGATGAAAAAATATATGTATACAGTACGAGGTGAGTCGTGTGCCGGTGGAAATGATGCAGGAAGAATATAATGAGCAGAGGGGAAAGTGGATGGTATAGCAGAGATGGAGAATGAAATTGTCTCTCTCTCTCATTCTCTTTTTCACTGTCCGATGTTGCTGCTTCTCTTTCTCTCCCACACTTTGATGAAGCATCTAGTGCTGTAGGGTTTTGCTGCAGTAGGCAGGACCATGCCCGCATATCTCGCATTATCTCTGGCCTCTCATACACTCGTATCAACGCACGACAAACTGTTGCGATTGGCCGCCAGTTGATCCACCACCGTGGGCGGCGCCATCGCTCGTTCCCTTTAAATATAAACGTGTGTGAGTGTTGTTTTTCATTAGCAATCGAGTTCTCTCAGTGTCGACCAAGAAGAACTATAAGTTTGATACTGTTCCGCGGGCCGCGCTTGACCAAGCACCATATATTCAACCAACATACATTCATTTCCATTCAGTTCTTCAGGACTACCCGGGCGTTACAAAATTTACTCTCTCTCTCTCTCTCCTCTCACTTTTTCACTCTGGGCTTGAATTGTTCATCTCTCCCGCGTTCACTTCGTTAACTCTGCTTAAAACTAATCAAAATTAATCATAACCCGGCCAACAATTGATCGCAATTGGTTGAGATTCCATTAACTGAGCGCCGACAACTTTGCTAACTTGGACGCGCTTAACAATCGTTCTCAATTTGTGCATATTGCCGTGTGTGTGTGTGTATGTGTATGTGTATAAATTTATTACTATTATTATTATTTGTTAATTGTTATTAGTCGTTGACAGCGTTGAAATAATTGCAAAGTTAGAGAGAAACGTACCTGGAGACAAAAACAATATTGAGATAAAAACAAAGAAAGCGAACAAATCTCTTTTACGGAAGAGTTTAAAAGAGCATCGTCGCTTAATGTACCTCGTCGATAATAAGTGGCAATCGATTCTCCTGGATCATCCAAGCAGGAATTACGATTACGAGGAGGCATCCTCGTCATCGTCATCAATAGTCAATAATTTACATCTGGCTGACGATAATTTTTATGCGGAGAGTTTTATGATGGACGGTGCACCATTTGATGATCCAATATTTTCGGACTTTGGCGGTCGCAGCGGTACAGGTGTACACAGTATTCAAGTTATGTTGGGATTACATGGTGGACATCATACTGCTGATTTGATACCGCCCGGTGGACATTTGCACAAACTTGATTCGTCTGATAGTTCACCACCACCGCATCATCAAACTTCTCATCATCATTTGCAACAGCAACAACAGGCGGCGGCTGCCGCTGCCGCCGCTGCGGCACAGCAACAGCAGAAGGAACTCAAAGAATTGGAACTTACCGGCATGTATGCACCATTAGCACAAGCTCAAGATGTCACTACATCTACTGCATCTTCAAATGCACCCACATCAAATGCGTTACAGCAAAGTTTACAACTTGGAAATGCATTGAAACGAAAACCCGACGATTCAATCAGTTCAATGACACAAGGTAAGAGAGAGAGAAAGAGAGAGGGAGTCACTCCATATTTATCTCCTTAATTCCATTTCGATACAAAGAAACAAACAAAATTTGGAATTATTTTTGGATTTTTTATTTATTCAATAAATTTTGTTTTGTTATTCAGTAGTTACCAATGATGCTCAAACTGCAAAAAAAGATTCAAAGAAGAAGGCCGACAATAATGGAATTAAAAAAAAGAAAACGAGGTAGATATTATTTATACATTATTGTATTCAAGACAGAGAGTTCTATTTGCTAGCAGTATCTTGATATTAGACACATATTGTGATAAGACCTAAACATTTTTTTTTCTGCTACACGAATATCTTCAGGTTGTGAAGTAATTAATATTTTCTACACGTAACCATGCTCAGTAGACAATGACAATAACTATCAAGTACATATAGGTCAACTACTGGTGGTAAATCATACCTGTGATGATATCTACATTCAATATACTCGATGAAAGATCGAATAAACAAATGATTACTTTTATTTATTGCAATTATTTGGCAATAATTTTCTCCTATACTGTCAGCTACAGTTCGATTATGAAATTCGATTTCATGACTAATTTGATCTGTATTTTGAATAATCGGCGATGAGTTATTAGATATAGGATAGCACAGGATTACATTTGAATATTTCATCTATCTTTATTTGACCAGATATCAGCGGGTTGTGGATCAATATCCACATTATTTTAATTCATCCGCGTAATGCCTTAAGATTCCTATTCATTATTATTAATTATTTTTGTCGCGTAAGTGTCATTAGGTAAGAAATTATATTTCAGAAAGGTTTGATAAATGGCTGCTTTATTGATGGGTTAAATGAGTGGGCTTGGAAATAGCGTGAATAAAGTGCATGTAGCGAAAAGAGTTATATAATCAAATGTATATGCAATTGTCTCTGTATTGTATTGTATGGGGAGCAGACTTTGGAATTCAATACTTCTGGTGTAATGAAGTTGATTATTTTTTTTGGAAAAAAAAAAAACAATTCCACGGTACATCACGATTTATGATAAACACAGTACAGCATTCGTTTGAATAAAGTTAACCATATAAATGTTAACAAATTGAAGTGAATCCATGTACCATCGCTCGTGGGTGGAAATAACTGATGTTAAAGCACAACGTCGAAGTTTGATCCTCGATTGGAATAGGAGTATTTTTATAAATAGATCTTTGAAATTCGATTATAATCTTGAAGCCGTCCGGTCTAGCACGACTTCATTTACGAGAAATATTTTGAATCTGTAATAAACGAAGATGATTAAATATTTGAATATAAACCATTGTGAAAAACTGATATCGTTAAGAATAAAAAAGAAAATGCTCTCTTGAATTGTTACCTGAAGTCATAGGATCCATCTGATTTTTAATCAGTTAAATAAAAATATAGGGAACCGCCAAATACTAAAATTTCTCATTGGCTCTTCTTTTTCTTTTCAGAACAACATTCACTGCATACCAATTGGAAGAATTGGAACGTGCTTTCGAGCGTGCGCCATATCCCGATGTATTTGCGCGTGAGGAGCTAGCACTAAAACTCGCACTATCTGAATCGCGTGTTCAAGTATGGTTTCAAAATCGCCGAGCCAAATGGCGTAAAAGAGAGCCGCCGCGTAAAACCGCTGGTTACATGACTGCGGGTTCAGCGAGTCCTGGATTAACCGGTACATTTCCATCATTGAATAATACTCTCAATCCATTCGCAACAAGTACAAGCGTAGCAACCGCAGCGACACCTGACGCATGGGCATATTCACCAGCTTATGATCTCGCGCCGCATTTAAATTTGTTGAGCCCTACCAATTCACCATACACAAGTTCATTTGGTGGACCAGGCAACAATGGTTCAGCATATTCGTATGCGACAATGTTACCTCAACATGATGCAACATTATTTTCAACCCAGGCGGGTAATGCAATGCGTGTACATCAAGATTATATGACAGCGAACAACAACAGTCCACCGCCATCGGCATTAACACGTGCTGATTATCAGAGTATGGTTGCTGCCCATTCCCCACAACATTCGAATCATCTTGTTTCCAATGCAAATACAAATTCAATGTCCGAAGATGAACATCAACAGAATAAACAATTGGATTATGTTGGTAGTTTGAGCCCCGCTGAGAAATATCATCATGATCAATCGGATTATACGTCACATCATCAGCAGCAGCAACAGCAGCAAGAACAAAAACAAGAATATGATATGCATTCATCACCACCGACAAATTCACGTCAAACAATTAAAGATCAAGTTATGGTTAAAAGTGAACCAACAGGACAACAAAATTATGTACAGCTTCCACCTTTTTTGAATTAACTCGGACCCTCGGGTTCCGAGTAAAATATCATCACACAACGCAATAATTTGTTTATTATTGTACAAAGCTAGTATACCATTTTTATTTTTATTTTCATTAAAACTTTTTTTTTCTTGCTCTCTTTTCTGTTACACTGGAATCGTTCTTCTCGATATCTTGAGGTGTGAGGTAGAAGAAAGTAATTGAATTAAGCGGGGAAATCTGAAAATTTTTAGGATGTGTTGTTACTTGATATAAAATTCAGTGAAAAATTGTCAACGTCTGCGATAAATAGAGTAAAAAATATGTGGATTCAAACTTTTAGCTCAAAATGAGAGATTCTCCTGACGATCAGAATTCGAAAATTCATAGATGCAAATTGAAGCAAATAATAATGTGGAAGAAATGAGTGCTCTGTCAACTTTCAGAGATTAATAGGTTTGCGGGTATTGGTGTCGGAAATATGGTCGGCTCATATCGAAAATAAATGGATGTTTTGGCAGTCACACAAATTTTTTGTAGAACGTACTGTCTTCAGTTTTCCGAGAAAAAGTGCATACATACACAAATGAATGGAGCCATATTGACGAATCAATACCAGTAAAACTATTCAGAAAATTAAAGATATTCATAATTTTTTTTTCCCCCGAACGTTGCTTTCGTTTACACTAATCAGTTCAGTATAATACATTTCCGATTGCGATTTCTTGGAAAGTCTGAGTGCTTTTAAGCTTGAAAATTAGGTGGAAAATTTTTGAGGAAATTTTAAACTTTGAGATCCAAGTTGAAAGCTGCATATCTGTGAACAAATTTACGCACGATTCTATGCAGAATAATAACATGTCTGTACAATGTTCTCATAGATATCCTTCACCTTGAGCTCTTGTCGAAAAATTCTTGAAAGGTCACCTAGAATCGCATCGTTGTATGTAGTCGGATTTCCTTTTTTTCATTAAAAAGATTACGTGAATTTAATTCACTGTAGTTCAACTCCCCGGGGGTTTGGACTAATAGCTGTAACATTACCTTTACTATACACAATGTTGTACTGGTGCCTTGCAATTTGTTTTTCCAATGTTTATCACTGTATGTGCCATGTAATTTCGTTCTCATAATGTTAACAAATTTTGCGTACATGTTTTATACTGCAAATACGCGCAATTTGATTCATTTCGAAAAGTGAAATTGCAAATTCATCTTTGACATACATATATTTTACGTCATCGTTGATTATATTCGTGATAATTAATGCTAATGTTATTATTATAGTTGTCATTATTGTTGAAGGGAAAAGCAAAACACGAAAAAATATACGAAATTTTTTTTTCATCCAAAGAAAAAGGAATGCTTTAAGTGCTTATGTGAACTAATCACCCTTTCTGTATGCCTTATTTGCGTGATTGAAAGAATACGATTGAAATATTATATGTCATTGAATAATAAACAATACTATTTTGATGAGTGTTGTGTTTTATTCTTACTATCAACGAATAAACCAATAGATTTACATTGTTAAAATGTATGTGTATACTTGTCGCAATCGGATTCCGCTTGATCATCAAATTTTTCAGGTGTGTTTGGTTATTTTTCTACATGAGTATTCTTCCAAATACCATCGCCAGTAAAGTGGAATTCTTTCTCAATTTCGTATACACACAATGCCAATAATTGTGACGGTGTATAACGAAATGATTCACCCATCAATACATTTCGATTAATTAAAGTTTTCAGAACTTTTTTCACTTTGCCTCTGTCCAGAAAATAAACAAATTATTGAGTTGAATATTAATCATGGATAAAATCACCGCAAATAACAATAGATCACTACTGGTTGTTTACTTTGGATAAAGAATCACTTGCAAGTTATGTATGATATCTGCATCGTTGAATTGTGATTTAAGAAACTTTAGTGTTTTGTACGCGTTCAATAAATTCATACTACGCCAACATGGATGTTTTTGTAAAAGTATTTGCATATCACTGCTACTCAATCCTAATTCACCGCACAAAGTTAAACATACTTCTTTCGTCCGATTTCTGAAACATCCAGATACCACAGATCTGCAAAAATAAATATGGTTTATGACAATTGATCAACTGTATTAACTTGTTTTGCGAATTAATGTTCGAAACTTTTACGTCCTTATGTTTTTCTCAATGACACCTATTTGAAATACACTAGTCAACTGTTCGAACATATATCGCATGACTTCAGCATATATGATATTCACAAAAAAAATATCAAAACTTTCTTCATGTTGTATCCAGTGCAATTTATAAACAGGAACGCACATTGCAAACGTATGACTTTCTATTACGGAATAAATCCAATTTAAAAGTCTGGATTCAAATAACAGTTGTTGTGTGTGAGAACTGCTCATTTAATTTTTCTTCGAGTATTTTGACATCAATATTCGGTTTGAATGGTACAATTATGAGTCAATCAAGTATCATTCCCAGTTCAACTGCCCGAATATTTGTGTTGAGTTACTCGGAGAATCGCGAAATGATATGACTTTAGCTCTCAGTCAAAAATAAATGAATACAGTCCTCATTACTTCCCAGACAGAAATCCTGTCTGTCGAAATAGGGTGCTTTTCCACCATCTGCCATAAGAAAAAAAAAACATTTGCCCCCAAATGAATGTTCAATTTTTACCATGAACTTACCTCGCAAAGTTACTGGTTCGTGTAGTCAGGATATCAACGGTTATGTTATGTACATTGACATAATGAAGATACCTTAGACGAGTACTAATATTTTCATTTACAGAGAAAATTCGTAAAATCTTTGGATGTTTCAATAGTATTCGTAATTCTGGCTCCTTCGTCAGAGTCGTCCATCCTTCCAAAAAAACTTTCATCTCGAGAAGTAATACTTCCGGATATGCTATTATGTGTTCGGGTGTAAAATTATGTGCCTCTAGACATGTTTTTATACATTTCACATTTTCATATCTCATTGCATGAAGTGCGGGTCTCATGTCAAGTAATTCTACAAACGAGATATTACAGATTGTTTGGAGTTCATCCAATATTTGTTTCAACTCATATGCTGAACATTTGACTAAACACTTGTAGTTCCATATCTGCAAGTGAAAACAGATGAATAAAAAAAAATTGATCGGATTGCAAATTCTAGTATCCAATAACATGTTCGTAATCACCGTTTCTATGGGCATTTTCCCGTGCTCAATCAAAACATCAAAAGACTGTTCCATATGCGATAAAGGTCTATAGATTAAACTCGAAACCATACTTTTGATCATTTTCTCATCGGTGAAAGGTTCAAATCTCCATCGAAGATAATGTTGCAAACATTCTTGACGATAATCATGTAAAATCATGTTTTCATTTAACGTCTTCAACAAAGAAACATCCGGTGGACGTTCACGTAAATGTGAGTACATAGTTTCGGCAACACAAACATCATCGGATATACGTGTGTATGCTTTGAACACACTGATTGCCGCATTGCGGGCCCCGCTGAAAAATATCAGTAAATGAATCAGCTGTTTAAACTAGTTAAGATTTCTCAGTTTTTGCAAATCCCTCAAATTCCGTGTCGTTTATACAGGTGTCCCCAATCACCACAGATATGAAAAAATGAAATATATGAAAATGCAAAACGTCAAATCTGACTTTAGTTTTGAAACGAATTTTTTAAGTCAATGTGGACATTTTCTTCAACATCAATCGTATTTCATGAAACCCTATAACAATGTTCAGATATCAACAACTATTCGTTTTTACACTCAAACCCTATAGATCGGCTTTTCAATTGAATGTCGTTTTTCATCCTCATTTGAAAAAACTTGTCGTTTTCCAAGTCTCAGATATGTATTACTTTGTTTAATCCTTTCTCAATAGTCAGCACCGAAAAACAGAACAAATGGAACTGGGACCAACAGTTTTGGGAAAAAACAATACCACCCCATAAAGATGACGAGTTTGTCTAACCGGAAGTTTCTCAAATTACTGTTAATCGTGTACCCACTAAAAACATGTACAAATAATTTTTACCTGCGTCACGTCTTTCCGGACGTGTGAAGAAAATACATTTTGAAGGTTAACTTCACTCGATTCATAATTTTTCATCTATTCTACGTGTGAAACTATCGATTGATAACGAAAAATACCTCGTGAATCAATTTCGTCTCTGTCAAACATCCTAAACAAAAGACTGGCTCATATGAACTCCTGAATTCCCAACAATTCCAACACATCCCGCCCTAGCAGATGAGATAAATTGGTGAAATACAGATGTATGAAAACATGAATACGTTTGCAGCCTAATGTCAATATTCTAATTAAAAATGTACCCAACATTGGGCAGTTACTAAATATGAAGTGGTGACAGAATTGGGATCTTTTTTTACTTCTTGCTAAATCATTCATTTTAGATTGAGTAGTTGAGAATATACTGTGATTCATTTACACTTTTCATCAATCAAAGAAGTATGGATTCCTCATTCAACAGAAACAAAATAAAACTTGAATTGAACGGCGAGTTTTCATAAACCAGAGGATAAAAAACAATTTCCATCCCAATAAAATCCAAATGGAATATGAAAGGAATTTCAACGCCATGAGTAAGTTAAAATCAAGTCATATTCAAGTCAAAACGGAAGTTTACACGCTATTAACAATACGCAAAGAACAGAATAGGAACCACCTCAAAATTACATAGTAAAAGTGTCACAGGTACGGTGACATTGAATTGTCTTTACTAAAAAACAGTTTACAACTCTATTATGAATAGTAACAATGCCAAATTTACATTGTTACAGCGGGGCTACCAGTTGTCGCTCATTTCGTTACTCATGGGAGCTCAAATCTATAGAAGAGGTTGGTTTCTATTCCCTTCTTTTCATGCATGACTCTTCCGTAGCATTAATCGAATTAAATATTGGTTTCCGTACCTAAAAACTGTCCGTTCAAAATCTATTCGCAGTCAATCTATTCCGACCATACACGTAGTAGCCGATGAAGAAGTTTAGAAGAAAAGGGCCGCTAGAGTCCACATACCTGACAATCATTGCTGTATTTATGTATTTCGCACCCATTTCCTTCAATACCAATATTCGATGCATCAATTCTTCCTCATTTAAATGGAAAACTTTGATATCATTTTTAATTGAAGACATGTCAATATCGGAATTCTGTCTTGGAGAAATAGTTCAATTAATAAATCAAAGTTTATATTTAGATAATAAATAATATACTTCTCTACACATACCTTGCATATTCTCAAATTGTTTAATATTCTATAGGTAGGCATACGGGAAATGTCATTATGATGACGAAGTATATCCTTCACGTCATGATCATTTAGATCGGCATATTCTTTAAATAGTGCCTTGAATTTTTTATACTTCTCTGATCTTCCATGGAGAATAGGAGTTGCACCAAGAAACGTCGCATTCATTTTAACAACACATCTATTCTCATAGTAATTGGATATTAATGTCAATAAATATTTCGTTTTTTTCATGGACTGCATATTCATGTATATTCCGATCAAAATCTGCAAATATCTCACCCAAATATGCAACTACACAACAGAACGACATTGATCTCGGATTATTTTGTTATTTAATTTCTGTAGACTTATTACGAATCATTGCATTACTTTTTACACTGACACCAAATAGGTTATATTTATTTGTGTTATGCATTCTATTTTCTCCCATTGGTTCATAACATAAAGATATTAGACTGCGATGATTGGTAACACAAAGTATTATCAAAATGTCAAATAATGTTGGAATAGTCCAGTTCTGCCCTCTCTATGTAAAACCATATAGTTTTTGTTAGATGGGCTGATGCAAAGAGGGAAACCCCCGTTACCCATCATCTCTGTACTATGTCATATCAATTAATATTTTTAGGTGGTAGCGCAAATAATGAACGAAAAGTTAGCTGAATGAAGCACAGCATTTTGGAATGATCAAATCACAGAGTACATACCGAAGATTTTTTGTTCTAACGCGGAAACGATGACCGGATACTTGAGTGAGATGTAAGTTTAGGGCACACTAACACTAACACACTCAAGTAACAACAACTGATGGCAAGCATTATCAATTATTTGGATAAGCGGATTGAATCCAATTGCGATGGATCAAATTTAAAAAATCATTACTATACAGCCATAACCATTCCATATGATTTCTAGGTTATTCAAATCGAACATTATAAAATTTTTCTCTTTGTAGCTGAAAAGTTTGGAACTTAGGATAGCTCACCCCGAAGTTCAACATTATTGATGATTAATTTTTCGAAAGACTGTAGACAACCAGAAATACGGAATTTTTCAAAAAAAAAAAAAAATGGAGGAACCTCAATCAACTCCATTCATCAATAATATGTTTTCTCCAAAGTAACCGATCGAATCAAACCAGGAAAAGTCGAGAAGAATAAAAAAAAAACAATTCTCATATGTGGACTACAAACTCTGTGTATTATAAAGCTCTGCTTTTGCTGTAATTGTACATCGACAAATTTAAAATATTCATTAACTCCACGTACTCTCGCAAAGACACTTCAAATGATCAACCGCTCAAAATATGTTGCGACATCCATGAGCAAAATGTGGATATCATAAAATTTATATGCCAAATTGTAACTTTTGTTACGGGATAGAATGAAATATATGATTTTCATTGTATCATATCCCATACGACAGTAACATTGCAAATACTGCTATCATGAAAATTACATTCTTTGAATATCATTCTGTGAATTTCTGTGTAAAATTACATTCACGTATTATTTTTCATTCAGCCGTTCATACTACATTTCCTAAATAATTATAATTGTCACTGTAATCTTCACCGCAGATTTTTTTCTTCGTGTATTAATCGGAAATTGGCGCGCAGACCTATTCAAGTGAAATGCTAAAAGATAGCGCCACTGCTGATTGTCAAAGGGGTGCCCCTCAAAACAAAACAAAAATAAGACAAAACTTTTGGAATAAGTGGTGCCCCTAGCGGTGAACACGGTAAATAAGATGGTTAAATGAAAATTTTTGGCAACTCTCTCTCATGCCCCTTGCATATATGTATGTAGCATGTAGTAGTGCCCTAAAGTCACTGAGCTCAACTGAGCTCAACTGAACTACTGAGAGAACCAAGAGAGAAACACTGTGAGAAACAGCAAGAAACAGTATATACTGGTATATACACATGCACGCATCCGTTGAGCAATCGTGTGTTTGTCGTGTTTGTGCTTGTGTGGTGTTTGTATAATAGGTTACACTTGTGTGCTCGAAAAATGACACTTGTAGTAGCGTTAATTAATTATTTATTCGTTTACACGGGCCCAAAAGTGTTATATTAAGACAATTGATCAAGTTAATTGTACACCACGCATGTCTTACGTTACTTTGTACCACCAACGACCACGACTCCTAACCAAATATATGACCAGAGGTTATGATACCAATATTCAATTGAATCTATCAACGATACCACCAATGTTTACTATTCAATACATTTCTCTTGGATATTATAAAGGTTATCAATTCTTCAATAATTTACAATCATTTATTAATTATTGTTATTCAAATTTATTATATTATTTGCATTCAATTCATTTCATTTGTACTTTTATCACTTTACAAATTGACTTGTTTTGACATTTCTCCGCACCTCAATGTGTGTGAGTGTGTGTCATGAAAAATTTTTCCCCGTTTTGGTTCGACAGTAATTATAAACATTTTTATATTCCATATGAATTTAATAAATAATTATTCCATCAGATTTGTTCGCATCACGACATCATTTCTGTGATGAAAGTATGAAAATTGTAAGTATTTATATGTACCTCGTGTGGAGAAAGTTGATTGGAAAAAATATTTGGGAAAGACACATGGACGAGTCATCTTCAATCGCACAAATGCAATTTTTTTTTCTTACCCCGTCGATATTTATTTGTCTGCCTGTAGTTGAATTTCCATCAAATATTTATAGCGGAAAAAAAAAAGGGAATGCCAATTATTGTTTGTATAACTATGACCTAGATATAATTTACACCGAACATGTGAAAATTCATCATCGTATACTGATCTAAATGTTTCGTTTTTTTTTGCAGAATGTGGCGAATGGATGATGCATAAGAAATGACGTCGCCGTTTGATATTAAAAGAAAAGGGCCACAATGATGGGCACGGCCTCGGGTATGGAGGAGGCTTATCAACAAGTTCAGGTGCAAAAAATTTTATATATATAGATACATACATACATGTATGCATATATACGTATGCACAGGCATGTATATATATATATATATATCTATGTAAATATACAGATATATATTCGGATTTCTTTGATGGAACAATACCAATTAAATAATTTAACTGATAACAGAATGAATTAATTTTTATATGGATTCATACACAGGATATGATAAATCAGGTATCCAAAAGTTGGAAGGACGGTCAATTAGTGGAAAAACCGTCATTGAGCCACAAAAGTCTTCACGGCCACTCGAGGCACAGTATTCACTCCCGACTCACTCGACTTTATTTCGAGGAGTTGTCCAAAGTTCCACATGCCACTCCTGATTCGGTTTTGGTAACTAAATATCATCGATCGTTCAATTATTACTGTTATATGAAACTCGTAAGCGTCTCCGTGTCCAATTTCGTCGAGTTGTTCGTCTCACACTACGAAGATTTATCAATATTTGCATATTAATTATAATGTACAATCTACAGAGAACAAGAGAATTAACTTCTATGTGATAAATTAGTATGAAATAATGTATTGCTTTTTTTTTTTTCTTATCAATTTTAATTTATTCGTCATACATTTTTGAAAATGTTCAAATCATATTTATTGACGTAAATACTTGACAATTTCACTCTCACAATTGCATCAAATCTGGTGAATGTAGTTGAAGCAATCACATATATTAATAATATTTTTGCACTAAAAATTTTATTCCTATTTTTTAGAATAATTTGGAGAATGAGTGTGACTTATTGGGCCGATTGGTGCAACGCGAGTGCCTGCACACACTAATTGTCAATCTTTATGCTGGTAACAAGGGATACTCACTAGCAGTAAGAAATAAGTGAGTTGAAAACTAACTAAATAAAAGCAAAAAAAAAAACAATGGGAAAAATGAAAATAGTAATCCAAATTTTATAATCGAATCAATTTTACAGCGATAAGAGTAATCAATATGACAAAAATTCTCTGCTGGCTGAAACACAATTGATGGGTTACGAGCAAGGAGAATTACTCAGTTGTATCGATAATGGTCAATTACCAGCAATGCTCGCTGAACAACTGGAACCGAATAATTCACATTTGTTTTATGATGGTTGTATAATAGCCGAGGTGCGCGATTATCGTAAAAATTTATTTCATGGTAAAGCTGATGTTCATCATGTTCTATTGAAACCAACAACACAAAGTATATTATCGGACGTGTCAACATTAACAAGCGATGGTGATTGGAGTCATGATGAACGTTTACTATTAGAATCACGTTTAATTGAAGCAACGCAGGGCCCACTATGTCTCGATCCTAGTCCAATATCAACGTTGGCATCAACACGATTACGTCAATCACGTTCATTATTAACTGATAATCAATTACAACGTCAAGCCAAAAAATATTCTCAAGTAACAGTTAATCGTAAAAGAAAATTGGAACAATTGGCACAACCTGATGGTATTACAATACAAGATTTGATGCAACGTATACGCGCCAAAAGAGGAGGACAACAAATAAACACTGCCTGTTCACCGCCTTCATTAATAACGCCACCATTATTGCCACCAACAACGCCTGTTGACGTATTAAATTACGCTAAGGCATATGAAAGACCGCGCGAAACGAAAGACTGCCTTCCCCAACTCATCGAGGAATATATACTTGAGACTGAGCGTGGCCAAGGCCGTGTTTATCACATCAAACTGTCGATACTTCAACGACCATCAAATTCTGAATATCTCGGTGAATTGTATGTCGATCGTGATTATCGTGAAGGCGAGAGGAACGGTTCAGCGTGCCGTTTTACATTGGGTACTCGTGTACAAGCCAATCATTATATGCAACAGTTTACTGAAATTTTCACGGAGGAGGGTAGAAAAAATGTAAGAATAAAACACGTGGTACCAGGACAACCCCCGCGCGTTACGTGTACACCAGGTATGCAACGTGCTCAACAACAAGCTCAAGCCCAACAATTAGCCCAACAACTGCAGCAAGCCCAATCACAGCATGTTGCCCAACAAATATTGTCGCGTGCCCAAGGACAATTGAATAATTTGGCTGGTCAAGTTGCGGCAATCAAAACAATGGCGGATGCAACAACATCATTGCAGCAACAACAGCCAAGTAGTCATGAAGCAGCAGCAGTTAATGCCAATGTTCAGGCAATTATTCACAATGATAATACAACAACGAGCACAATTGTATCACCTGTACAACCATTAACTAATGGCATTACTGCAGCTGTAGCTACTGCTGCGACAGGACCATCAATTATCGACGCTACAACATTGGTCGATGCAAATACCACCGCTGCAGTTAATGGCCCGGGTATCCTCGTATTTCAACAAAAACCAACGACACCAAGTGTCAATAATACTATTACAACAAATGTTCCAGTATTGCAAGCGCAGTTGCAAGCAGGTGCACAAAGTGCCATCGGTGAAACGAGCATTGGCGTGACTCAAAGTGATGTAACATTCAAGAAACACTCGACAAATCCAGCGATCAGTGCGCTTGTTACGTCATTAATGAATTCAGCGCAGCAATTTCAACAACAAGCAGCGGCGAACGCCGCTGCAGCTGCATTGAATAACAGCGTGCAACAACAACAGCAGCAGCACGTTCAACAGCAACAACATATTCAACAGCAATCCACAAATAAAACGAGTAACGCAGCGATCTTAAGTTTATTAAATAGCAGTCCAGCAAATTTAACGCAACAGAAACAACAGCCGCGGCGAATTTCTTTGAATGCCGCCCTTCCACCGCGTGTTATTAGTCATGGGAATGTTATAACTGTACCAAGTACACAGGGACAAGTGCGCGTTAGTTTCAGTTCGGCTTTAACGAGTCAACTAGCGGGTAAACAACAACCAGTTAAGGCTACTGCTGTGAGATTAGCGCGTGTGCAGGATAATTCTTCAACACTTGGTCTTTCGATGCCTGGTTTGTCCGCATTACTTGCTGGTACACCGTCTGCCGATAATCCAATTCCTGGTATCAATAGGGCGTCATCATTGCTGGAACGTTTGACAGCGTCATCGAGCCAGAGTAGTCAACCGGCAAGTCCAATGACAACACCACCACCACCTGCGACTAATGTCAGTCTCCAGGGTGTTAATTTAACTAGTCTACCCAACACTATAAATGGACTTCAAAATGTTCAGGTGTCGTTTCCGGGCTTATCACAACCTATTACAATGCCACTTAACGTTTCGGCTGCTACAGCATCTGTTACACCAACTGGGGTTATTGTTTCATTACCAATATCCACAGGCACCAATATTTGTACCACAGTTTCTAGTGTAAGTGTTTGGTTTTCTTTTACTCTTCATTATGTAGTAAATAATAGTTCAATCGGCTGCTCCCAACTGAAATCATCAATTCTTTTCAATTACCATATAAGACCGTAACCGACCACACAGGCCGATGAATAATATGCCGAAAAGGTGACAAATTTAAAAATTCAAAAGAATAGCTATGAGCGGGAGAAGACTTGAGAATAATTCTAATGATCCTCTCTCATGTCACTAACGGCCAAAATAAAATGTCGCGACTTTTCTTTTTTATATTGGGAATTTGATTGTTCATGGAAATCAACTGCCCATTCTTGAAATCATCATTTGCGCTTGTATTCATATATAAGTGCCATTTGTAATTCAATACGTACATAGAATCGAGGCAAATTCGAAAAAGCAGATGAAACCATTTTGAGAAGTCTTTTCAGAATACCGTGAATTCGCATTTATCATCATTAAAACGATTCTATATGATTACCATGAAAATCTGTTCTTCACCTCAGACAGAACTAGAGTTTGGTAGACTATAGAGAACCATTTTTCAACAGCGACATTAAAAAATGCGAATTTTCGAAGGATCCACCGTCTTCTATCATTCTGAATTTTCACATAAAAAAAAAAACAATAACACATCTTAAAGCAGTTGTTGACATATATTTGCCAGTATTCCATAATCGAACCACGGAATTCGTGAACTGAATAGATATACTGTAGAAATTGTGATAAAAAATTTATGTAATTTTAATTGTTTTCTTTTCGTTTTACATGTAATTTAGATGGTCTCTGCCGCGGTAGTGACATCAACGGTCGCTGGATCGAGTCCGACAGTGGTAATAGCTAATCCTGCCAATACTCACTTATCATTGCCAATCGGTTTGTCAAAGAAACATAATTAACTGATAACTCATCATATGTAGAAAAAAAAGAACAGTCATGAAATGATTATATGATTTCATTTCTCACAGCTCAAATCATCCCATCGGGTGTCAAAGGTTTAGCTCAACAGAATATTCGTAACACGAATACCGTAGCACTCTCTCAGGTACTAATTGATTCATAAGAATAGCAGTATGAATATAATATCGAAGTTTAATTGTTATGTTCAATTAACTCGTTTTGTGTTTTTTATTATGATCAAATTTAGGGTGGTCAGGCAATTCAACTCGTAGGATCTCAAAGGCCGCGTCTCAATCAGATAACCCGGCAGGTTCAACAAAGTCAAGTGAAATCGGCAGTTCTTCCTAATCAACTAGTGACAGTTGCCAAAACAGTAACAGGAAGTCAGCTTTTACTTTCTGGTAATAAGCAAGTTTTGACTCCAATTATGGGTAAGTTCGATCCATTCTCACTGAATATATAATTGTACAAATAGGATCCGTGTAGAAATTGAACACCGTATCAAATATTTATACCTTTATTCAATGCGTTGGTATCAAAACACTTAGATAGTTGTCTCGTTTTCTTTGTTTTTTCCATTTTTTTTTATTTGTGATTATCAATTATAGCAACGAAACCTGTGCTTATGGCGGCCCAAGCGACCCCATCTTCCCAAGCTGTACCTGCAAATAAACATACACTCCTTACGAAATCTTTACATGCGAGGACCAATATAAGTGGTCAAACGAATCCCCAGACACAAGGCATTGGCGTTGCCAGTCTGTCTCAGCAACAGGTAATAAAAAAATTAAATAATTGACATTTATTTTTACCTACCAATTAATGAGGGTCATCACTATGACGGGCCAGGGGAATGATATTACTCGAGATTTTATTTTTCTTGGCAATTCTCACACAAAATTGGCTTGCCAGAAATAGTAATGCCGCATGTCCCGAGAGTCATGATTGCGAAGAGTGTTAGTTTCAATTTTTTATCGAAAAAAACTAAATCTCACCGAATCAAATATAAAATTTTACAACAATCAACAGCCAACTCGATCGGAGGGATATGCGCGTGGACATTATGAAGATCAGATCATAGTTTTGCGTATACTCATTGTCGGTAGAATTCGATACTGAAAAAACACGATTAGTGTTGCGATTACTGGTGATTCCCCTTTTTCCACAAGCGCTCGAACAAGATCTACCATGTTTTTTCAATGGCAGAGTTGATTCCAACTCAATAAGAAAGATTCGTTTTACCGCCGAAACCCGCTGCGTCCCTAAAATAAATGGACCCCAAGTTATACATATCCGTTTACTGTCCAAAAGCTTTTTACATCGTGCTGCTGAGAAGCATTCGTGAATTTGTTTTTATATTGTTGAAAAACGGTATTGTCTCGAGAACTGATATAAATTATAAATTATAAATTGGTATTTTCACATGATAGATGAAGTGAAATTAATTCTCATTGTTGATTGGTTTTTGTCGATTGTAGCTTCAACAACTTCAACAGTGTTTGGCAGCACAACACAAAGCAGCTGTTGTGACTGGTAATTCACCAAATAGAACGCAAATACAAGCGAGAACATCCGCATCCGCGCCTGGAGAAGAGTCACTATGAGCGTGTGCTCCACGGAAAAAAAAGAAAAAAGGAAATAATGGAAAAAAAATGTTTGTTGTTAATATTGCGATCTTTTACGAATAATTGGAGCCTTTCCTTTGGAAAATTTTCGCCAGGGAAATATGTATATATTTGTATGCGTGTGTCGACATCTGTTAATTTGTTGTGGAAAAAAAATGGATGCAAAAAAATTATTACATAAGTATAAACGTGAATGTGGAAAACAAAGTGTAAAAAACAAACAAACATGAGAATTGCAAGGGAAAAGCTTTTCTTCATCAAGCATTACGCAGAAATTTTATTGGTCACAAATTTTAAATCTATATATTATGAAAGAGTTAGTTATTCTATTGGCATAATTGATCTCTATCGATCCTTGAACGGTTTCAAATCTTGGATTATGAATTTAAATATGTAAATAATGTCGACGATTTCCGTCAATCATCTTTTATCCCAATTAAAAAAAAATGTTCGCTCGTATAATTCTCTTATATAAGTTCAAAGTTATTTTTTCTTTCATTTAATTAATTTTTGGAGATGAAAAATGAAATGGTCCGTAGTTTCCTTCTTCTTGTCTTTTTTTTTTCCTCATAATTTGATTCGCATTTGGACACAAGATTGAGACTCTTGTAGTTGAATTAGAAAATCTATTGATATATTACTTAAAAAAATAAAATGAAAACAAAAAAAAAACACTTTGGTTTGCGATTTGATGAAATAACAAAGGAGAGTGCAATACGTATGCAAAATGAAACAATCGTGAATAAAACAGAAAAAGAACGGGAAAGAAGACATGAAAATAATTAATGAATGATACGTATGTGAGATGATAGAAATAAAATAGTGGCGTAATTTCACACCGACATTTTTTCGCCGGGAGGTTTCAATTATTGTACATATTACATATACAATATATGATGATTTGTTTTATATAAAAAAAAAAAAAAAAAAGAGAAAAAAAAGAAAGAAATAATAAGGAAAGTAAATGAAAAAATATTCAACTTTCTTATTTTATTTTTATCACGTTATTATTATTGTATCATCATTTATCGGAAGACTGTGCTTTGTGGTTAGAACAAACCAAAAGAGAAAAATCGATCACGTAAGTATTATCCGAAAATACATTTATATTTACGAAAGTGATGTGGCTTTTAAAATTATGGCATTACAATGACACAATTTCTACAAGTTGATTTTGAATCGATCCATAATTCTCAATTATCTCCAAGAAATTATTAGTATGCAAGTGTAAAAAGAAAAGAAGAAAAAGAATAAAAATGCAAATAATAAATGTAAAAAAACGCAAAGGTCAGTTGTTTATCACGAAGAATGGGGGAAAAAATTGATCAACATTTGAAAAATTCATATTTTTATATATTTGTATGTTTCTTTTCACGATTCATCCGGGCAAGATGTTACATATTATTCCTGGACTTGCAATTCAAAGAAAAAATTAAAAGGAATTAAATTAAAAAATCTTATACGTTCGATTTTGAGAAAACCATCTATAAGATTTATACATAATGCTCCATGGTGGCTTTATCTCGGCAACAAATCAGCTTACAACCATAACTTGCTACAAATAAACTATTTACTAGTACAACTACAGATAAAAAAACGATTCGTAAGTTGAAGAAAATCGTAACTGCAATGAGTGATGGGCTATTCTAGTCTACAAATGATAGCGATTTTTGATATTTTTTTCATGTAATTGAACGAACACATACTATGGAAGTTTTCACATTTTCTGTCGTATATTTCTCGGTGTACAAATGTAGTGATGAAATACGATTCTCTCATGATTCTTATTAGTTGTAGAAGCATTATAAGATTGTTATCGCTGTTTGAAATTCCCACGAGAGTTATAATGTCACACTCTTCCCAGTTTTTATCCAATTGAAATCTGTTAATCGAATTTCTTGATAATCGTTGTGATGTAACCATTCATAACTTTAGAATCAATTAAATTCTCCGAAAACTTCAATTTTTGTTTTCCTAACTAGTGGAACATACATGACGTTCTATTCGGACAATTAATAATTTAAAATATTTTTTATAGAGATTATCTTTGTACTGATGATACAAATTCAATTGACTAAATCATTTTACATGACGAGAAATGTTACATAGTATAGCGAAACCCGTGTAGAAATTGTGCAAAGCTAGTCGCTCCATGATTTCTACAATAAATAAGAATTGTTGAATTTTATTTCGCCAATATCATGTACTGTTAAGAATATATGGAAATATAAATATATTTCAATTCCGATAATGAACGGTCATTCAATTCATTGAAAAAAATCCGAAACTCCGTTCTTCGGGAGAGATGAAATACTTAGCAAGGGAAAAATTTTCATACGTAAAATTAATCTATAAACAAATTAATTCAAAAGAAACTGAACTCTGAAAATCATCATGAATAATTTACACTTTCAAATAGTTGATGATCAATTCTTTTTCTTTTCAAACGGGGAATAATATCTCTGGTGTTGCCTGTACAATATTATAATTTAATGTAAATCATTGAATGGTTGTTCACTGTACTTGAGATATTCTCCTCAATTCCATTTAATACTCATTTTCTTTTATGTTCTCCATATATGGTTTTGCGGAAGATCAAAAAATTTTTAGTCCTTTTCACGTGATTTCAATTCAATCATCAACTAATATTATTATCTAGTTATTTTGTTGCGAGTTGAGTTGAAGCCGAATCAAGCAATAATGTATCACAATCACGTATGTAATATTCGTATTACACCAACGGTTCCGAAATATTCTCCCCGCACATCTTAATACTCTATTTTCAATAGCTATTTACATATGATCATTCTATAAAAAATATATCAAGCTCATTTGCTCCGAAGAAGAAAAGATGTGAAATTTCAAATCATTTTACTTCTCCTCCCGTAATTGGCTCAAATTCACTATAAAAACTATATATCTTGTAACAACCCACATAATATCTGTTCTTATTATACATACTTATCACACAATAACAAAGTTATAATTTAGATCTTATACTTTTTTTTTTCTCTCCAACATTCTGATTAGATTTTCACAGCGTTTGATCAAAAGCCTTGTGCTTTTCTGAAAGAAAAGAAAACTCAACTTACGCTAGAATAATCACCAATAAATACTCCCCCTCCCTTCCCCACCCTCACTCTTCAAAGAATTAATTTGAATTCACGCAAAAAAATTCATTAACAGATTTTAAATTAAAAAAAAAAACCGATGAAGAAATCTTCGTCAATAAACGAAATACGAAATACTGCAATCATTGTCCTCGAGTCTTTTCTTTCATTTTGGTCAATTTGTTCTTTCTCATTGTCAGTCCAAAATTTCTCCGAAAAATGAAGAAAAATCGTATTCTTTTTAGAAGCCACATTGAGTCGGTTGATCGACTTCAGGTCGTGAATCTGGTGACGCTGGTGATGTTAAAATGATTTCACGGGGTTTCTCCATTCCCCATTCGCTTTCAGGGTCCGAAAAAATATTCGAACCTTCAATGGATACGTCAGTTGACTCCATACTTCTATGATCATCCTCCTCTTCACCCAATTCGCCATCTTCATTTTCCTCGTTAATATAATTATTAAAATCAATCTCACTATTTGTAATATTTTGCACGGAATGTTGAACAAGCCAGTCAGGTTCATCCCATGACATTTCATCACATTGAATGGATTGATTAATTTTATTTTCAATATTATCTTGAACTTCTGTTGATTCGGGAACATCGAAAATTTCTGTAACTTGCAATTTTTTGTTTTCATCCATATAGTAATATGTTGTCAATGCTTCATGATCCGATGATACTTTGAGTATATTTTCAAAAGTGTCATCACCAGATGATAAATCCATAATATTTATAACACAACTTGATTTATGTGTATAATCATTCCATTGTTTTGCATATGAGGTATCTGTGTTATTTCGTTTTTCCGTATCAAAGTTTTCTGTGTAGAAGAGGAAAAAGACGAAATGAACGATTGAAAAAAAAAAACACAAAGTAAAAACATATTTCTCCTTCCATTCTGTACATATAGAATAAGTTATACAAAATGAGATAACTTACTTAGACTATACTCCGCAACGGCTACTTGACACATTATAGTTTTCGCCATTGGTTGGTAATATACATTTACTTTGGGGAACAATATACTCAATTGTTCCAAGAAATATCGTGTTATTTCTAGAAGATCGTTACGCAATTTTGGCGCATTGGAAATAAATCTAAAATCAAATCAAGATATATCGATTAATAATCGTTCAGTTTCTAATTGATAAACCTTCTGAAAATTTTTAAGAAAATTATCGTGTCAAAATGATGGTATGCTTCAGAGGATTAGAAAAACATTTGGTGTCTTTCATTTTCATTGGATCACACACACCTGGTGAATGTAGCATAAACGACGTCAGCAGGTAGAGTATATGGAAGACTTAGCAACGATAGTAATTTAACACTTTTGTGTTTGAATAACCAATTGATAATTCCTTTGTTCGCTGAATCAATAGCATCTTGGAATAAATTCATGAGAGTTTCCGGTAAATTTGCCACTAATGCTTCCTGCCGATGTATTTTACATTCATGACACTCGGGATCGTACTCCGGGCTATCGTCCAAAGTCTCGGATATGACAAATGGCGATTGTATTGCAACACATCGCGTACAATTTATCAAATTATTACGATGAAGAAATCTCAATGCATCTTCGAATCCTTGTTTACACATATTTGAGAGGATCTGGAAGAACAAAATGGTACTGATTTTCGTGTTGAAATTAATAGACATTGAGGTATTAAAATTGATTACGATCCAAATATCTGAGGGAGAATATCGAGGTGATGACCCGAGGAATTCAAAATTCCAATGCGAATGTAGTTACGGATGGCAAAGTCCAAAGGTTCGATAAAGAGCTAGCGAAAATTTTGGTCCATCTTGATTTTATGCGATCAAAAATTACAAAAATTGTGAATTTGGCAACAAAAATGTCTATTTGGCAACAAAGACAATATATCTTCATCGAATTTCCGAATTTTAATAAAATATCTGAACGCATATTTTTAGATGATACTTTCGCTATGTGCAAATGGCATCGTTGTTCCAAAATCTCACCCTGATATTCCACCTCAAATAGGTAACTGTTATTTAATACATATAATTATATTTTACCTCTGGATTCGGCGGAAATAATATTCGCGCAAACCTATAAATATTTTGTCGTGATAATTCAATGCTGGTATTAGCAAAATTAACATGAAACAATTGTGATGATGTATCACGTGGACAAATATCACTTTCTCCACAAAATGGACTTATTGTAATTGTATTTTCATCGAGAGTCGGTAAATTATCACTGAATCCACCGTCCATATATCTTATTCCGTGAAATCTTGGTGGTAATAACCCAGAAAATATTGGAACAAATGAACTGGCGAGAAGTGCCTGAAATACCATTTAAAAAATTATTTCTATCAGTATCTACTGCAATAATGAAGAATTAAATTGAAAAAATTTTGTTTTACCTGCAATAAATCTTCGCGTGAATTGAATTGTGAAACAATAACATTTTTACCATCGTAAACTCTGGTCAGAGACACGTGAAGTTTTCCATTGACTCGAATATGTGCGTCGTGCGGCAGATACTTGAAAAAGAGAATTAAAAATAATATAAAAAGACCGATTATCAATTATCGATTCGGGATGAGATAAAAATGTTGAAATTATGGAAACTATACCGGGTTGTTCGAGCTATACCTTTTGTAAACTCTCCAATAAAAATGCTTGCACATTGAACGAAGGGCTAAATGGTCCAAGAGTTGTTCTTCTTGCTTCTTTAACAATTTTCAGTAGATGACCGGTAATACTTGCTGAAAAAAAAGAATCAAAAAATAATATACATAAATACTAAAATATTTGAATATATCTTCGTATATGAATAACACTTTCAGTTTAAACATGGTTCATTTATCTTATCTAAGTTGCTGTTATATAAAAAAAGTTGATAAAGCCAATGACCCTGACAAAGAGGAAGGACAATTGTAGCAGTACTTTTTCTTCTTTGTCGTGCAGTTCACAATCAACAAATGCTCATTTATATGTATGAATTCAAATTTGAATGAATATTCTCGAGTTGTATAGCATTACATGAGAGTATTAGGTATATTCATTAGTAACACATTTGCATCATATATTTTTAATGTGTGATAAGAAAAATAACTTTTGTATCGTTTCTATTTCTTGCCCTTGTTTTTTTTTTTTTTGCCTCACATTATCAATTGATAATCAAGCCGAGTCGGTGTCACCGTGACATTATCTATAGAATACAAAATGATTAAACACTCGCTGATTACGCACGATTAAAAGATAAATGGATATTGGAAGAAGTTGATGAACTTGTGCTCGGCAAATGCACCTGTTTCTCGAAAGTCAATGAAACAAGATGGAAAAAAAAAGACATTGAATTATTGTACATTGGACTGATTAATAATTCAACTGATAATGCATAAAAACCCGTACCAGGTCGAATGGCAGATCAAAATGCCTCAGAACATCACATAATACAGTGAAACTAAATTATCATACATTAAATTGGAAATTCATCACGGCATTAATTTTGTTTCTCGCAATTCCTCTATTGAATTCCAAAAGTTTTTAATGAACATTCTAACAGATATTTGTGTTCAATCAAATTCCATATCAAAATAATCAATTATCAATGATAAATTTTTATTTAAGAATGTATAGAGCTATGTACAAATAGAAATATATTGACGTCAATTTGAATTTCCTTATTCATATTATGCGAATTCACCAATCTGTTTTTCTTTCGATTCCTGTCTTATTTACGTCATATATTATATGCATGAATATTGTTGAACACTAGGAATCTCATGTTATTCCTTATTTACTTTAAATAATTGAATTTTATTTATTCAAGTCTCTTTTCGTCCCTCGAAATAAATAATTTCATACACCAACTACTTAATCGTAATCACGTTTTTTTTTTTCTGATTTTTCTCTTCTCGTACCATAAACACGCACACACATAACTATGAATGCGTACAGGATAACGTGTAAGGTCATTGAACCCGCTCTGTCTCTCTTCCTCCTTTTGTATTATCAAATAACAAAGAAAATTCATAGTTCCAGTTCCCTATTTACACATACATGATGCGAAATAGACTAAGATGATAACGAACATCAATGCATATATATATATAAATGTTTAGAGTATGGACAAAAGGAGAGAATCGCATATCAACCTTGATGAATGTTTTTGTCCATTAGTTAATAATATAATAACACTGATTAATATCCGAGTGCAATTGGCCTTTTCTAAGCTTGACCCAGTTATCAACATTTGTATATGAACTCCATCATATATCCACCCTACTCATATTACACATTCAGATTTTTGTTCTATCTTTGTGTTGATATATCTATACTATTCCATTCCCTCTCTATTGCAGATAATAAGTGTTGGTCAATCGCTTTGTTAACGAAGTTATATGCCACACAGAGAGGTTCCATCTCAATATATCCAAGTTACCGATAAGGATTCAATTCGGATGAATGAAAATGAATGCACATTAGAGTCATCAGGATATATTTATGGAGAAAATCCCAATCTGATACATCCATTGTCTTCTTTTATCTATTAAAAGGATATGTACACTTAAATTTTCACACAAAGTTCACACACACACACACACGCATTTATTATTGGTAAAAATGTTCCATGCATACTTCAACTATGAAGTATTGTATATAGTTGAATACACAATCGGTCAGTTTGTTATTGACTGTGTATATATATATATATATACGATATGAAGAGTGAAAGAACGAAAAATGTATAATAAGTACGTTTAAACAATAGATAGAGTTCACTTACCAATGGGAAGATCACAAAGAAGGCAACATGCCGCTATCGCACCAGCAGAAGCACCGCTAATTTTGTCCAATAGTAAATGTGGTGCGTAGTTTTTGAAGCAAGTTGCAACTCCAACATGATAAATACCCAAAAACCCACATCCAGCGAATGAAAGATTCATTTTCTTTCTCGTTTAGTTATTAATCTCTACCCGCCACTGGAATCCTAATGAAAAAAACCTCCAATTATAAATCCATTGTAGTTGATAATGATAATGAATATGAGTGATAATAATTCTAGAACACAAAACTCTATTTGGAATACTCCAAATTGAACACGAATAAAATTAATTTCTCAAAATTCAATTGCTTGTATATCATCATAATCTATTAATATCCATGTACGTATGAAGGTTTTTCACCTCTTGAAGGATTATATGAGGATATGCAAAAATAAAATCCAAAACAATTATTAATATTTCAAATGTTAATAAACTTCACACAAATGAACACTATATTGTCATTGGAGATTATTTGTAAGTCTCGAACTGAGTTCAATGTACATTGTGTTACAAAAAAATAACGTCGTAATAATTCTTGATCAACCATTCAAATTTTTAACACTCTATTCTCATAATGTGCCATGAATTCTGTTACTAATTGATATGCAGCTATTAGTTCCTAAAAAATCTTCGCACCGCTTATTCACATTATGTATTCAAAATTCACTGAATAAATCCACTAATGCATTTCTTTCCAAATTAGGTATACAGAAAATATCTACCCACAAGATACGTTGTCATAATTTTAATTATAATTGATTGACTCTGACCTTAAGACACTGAATTCCACCAAGAAAATGTCGATTAATACAATCTTTACGACGCAAATTTCGAATTAACTACAATGACAATCGACAATCTCAATTGGATAAGGTTATACATTGACAAATCTATAAATTTTGCTCGGCCGAAATTAAAAAGTGTTAAATTCAACTAATGATAGCAAAAATATAAGGCTATTCAACCAAACTACAGCAATGTTGATTATAATCTAATGTTGAATATGAATAACAGCTTGATTATTCCTGATACAATGACAGATTGGTAGAATTCACAATTCATAATGATGTATACCTATATTATTTATATATAATATATATAAATATTATACACTGAGAAATAATGATACCACAACTGTGATTGATATTACTTTTATGCAAAAACAATGAAGCAACTTTTTATATGTTTGACAAGAGCTTCACGCTGCTTGATGACTTACTGGCGACTAATCTTAAATATGCGCCACATGAGATACAGCATGAAACGTAGGTTAGATTGTGAGAGAAAAAAAATTAAATAAACAAATATAATAATAATATATTGGGATATCGCGAATGTGTAATGTGAAAAACAACACAGAAGTATTATATGATGATGATGCGCGTGTGACGTTGATTTTCTCATAGATATATAGCTGTGACGTGATTGGTGGACGTTTGATGGTGTGGTTCATACAGCTCCGCCTACAATTGACTGTTGGTATTTACGCATACACATCGAAATATATCCTAACCTCATTCTCATATACAACTAACTGTAAGAACCCAAGTGTGGTGTATATGATGCACACATACTAATGCACAATTTGTAAATAAGGTTGAAGACACACCTACATTGCATTCTCTACATTATTCCATTTTCATTATCATTATTGTGTTGATATTGAAAGTCTTGTTGTTGAGTGGGGTACTACGAATGAATTCATTGGTAGGCATTCCCGCCACAATTTCGTTTCTGAGGTTAGTTTTCAATTTTATATCGAAACAAATGAAAAGCATGTTGTGAATTTTATGTGCGTGCGCGGGTCAGGTTCAAACGCGTGTATTTATACAAGTTCATAAACATTCTGTCACTGAAAACTGTTTTGTAATATTTTTATTATGTAGTTATCAATAAAGTTATATGAAAGATCGGTGCATACAGCGCGTCAATGTGTGATCCAATGCCTCTGTTATCACCCCATCCTACTACCAAATAGCTTACGCTTTTATTTTTCATTTTTCTCGATAGGCACTGGCAACAAGTTCAATTATGTCAGCGTCTTTGGACTGTTTGTTCACTGTGAGAGAACTTTTATTATACACTTTCATGAATTGTAACATAATATCAGGAAGTATGACAACAGCATTCAATTTCTTTTATTCACAATCAACCATGTACATTCCATAACTCGAGATCGCGCGGTAAAGAGATTATGTATGTCTGTGCTGCTGCGACCGGTCTATTGTCACAGCTTAAACCTACGAAGAAAATATCAATAAGACTATGCATGAACACTGATTAAAATGTAAATGAAAAATTTCGATGTACCAGTAGATATATTTGAAGCATATACCGATACTCCGGTTGATTTACATATTCACAATTGAATATTACACAAATCATTGGCAAGCAACTCGTCTTATCACATTGTGTATATGAATAATTTGAATTCTCCCGCGTCAACTCGATAAATGCGCTTTGGCCAATCGCAGGAAACAGTTGAAGTCAGTTGAAAAGTTGGCGTACCCACACAGTGATGTAACGAAATACGGGAAGAGTAATTGCGCGCCCCAGCATTTTATGTATATATATATATTTAATATACTGAGTGACAAAGTGAACAGACTTGCTAACAGTTGCGGCAAGTTGCACGATACTGTACTCGTGGCGTTGCGTACATACAGCAACATAACACAACACATTTGAAAGCAAGTTTATTATACCCAAGTTATTTGTTTTTTTTTTTTCCATTTCAAAAGAATTGCCGCACGCACGAATGCACACATAAGCTACAACAGTTCGATCAAATTTGACACAATTGTTTGTTTTGTACTGAATAAAAAACTTTGTTGTTTCATTCTCTTTCAATAAAAATCACGAAGATTTCGTTCATCAAGGTTACTCGGTATATTTCTTCGTTTATTTGGAGGTATGATAAAATGAGTGACAATTTGGATGATAATAAAGGTCCACCAGGACACAGTGAAAATTCTAACCTCAATCAGCCGAAGAATGACAATGTTTATCATGCTATTTATGTTCCATCATCATCACAGCCTGATAACACAGTGGAAGGTATATATTTTTGTTTGACAGTTTTTAAAATATAAATTTCTTCACCATTTAATATATCAAAAAATTAAGGAACTCGATGTTCAGGGGCATAATATCATAATTTAAAATTCATCAAAGATCAGAATTGATCAATTATACTCATAATATACATGATATAAAAGTCTAGATGTAATGCGTACGAGAATAGACTGCCAATTAATTAGTATAGTTGACATGTAGGCTATATTTGGGAACGATGACTGATAGCAGTGAATAATAATCTAAACAGATCAGCTAATGATTAAGATGAGTGAAATTGTTATCAGTAGGAGAATTATGCAGAATATATTCGCTCGTCTAGATAATGAGATATGGAATTACGTATCTCTCGATTCATTTTTACCTATGATAAATTTTTCAAGTTGAAACGAAGTCTATTCATTCAGAAAACTCTTTTTTACTAAATATTCTCCACAACAGAAGTTGCATCGTTCTGGTTCAGTTCGATACGGAGAATAAGAAAAACTTATTCTTCGATAAAAGGAACAGTCAATTGTTATAAACGATTCGATATTTTGATCAATTTTACACCAAACCTAGTCGTATGTAAAAAAGTTGAAATCCAAATTCATTCCACCCAAGAAATGGGATATTTTCGATTCTAACGTTTGCATACCGAAAGTTGTTGGATGTTATATACTAGTTTATATGATTCCGAAAAACTTATTAGAATCAATCGTTGGAGAAATTTCAAGAATATACTTTAGTGTCTCCCTATTTTCGATCTCAATATCCTACCATTTGTTTGACTTCAACATTCACATAAGATGTAATGGACAAATACCAATCAGACTTTTAATTATAACAGAAGTTTTGTTTAGCATTTCGGTGAACATCAATAGTTTACATATTTGCTGTACAAATCGATTGGCATCTTCATGTAGTTCGAATTGACGGGAGTAAAAATCGTGAAAATTAACTTCGCTTAATTTTTTGAGTTGCTCAACTGGTGTTATCTTTCAAGAATTTATTTAATTTCTAGAATTTTATTTATCACACTGTTCTTCCAGAACCATTGCATGTCTACACTGACAAAATCGAAGCTCTCAGAGTTATTAAAAAGCATCCAACTGGTAGACTGAAAAGTTTCAAGTCACAATTGGAAGCTGAACAATATGCAAAACATGGATCGGAAGAAGTGAACGGCAGTAATATAAAAATTCCAACAATTACAATTACTTGTGAAGAAAAAGCGAGTTCATTCAAAGGTCCTAAGTCTCAAGAGCTCGTTACATTCAGAAAAATAATTGAGAGCGGAGATTTAGAATCGGTCAAAAAAATTGTGTGGGAAAACCCAAGATATTTAATTAGCAGTGGCGACACTCCGGCTATTTTACAGGTAAATTTTGATGCTCTAATTCAGAATATCTCATCATTTCTCAACCATATATAAGTGAAAAGATTGTATTCTCCAATAACTCTGTCCAACAGGAAGGTTGCCGATACAATGCACTTCACATTGCTTCTTCGAAGGGTTCGAAAAATGCGGAAATGTGTAAATTGATTCTTGACACAGTTAGTGATCCAGAATTTGTTGGATTACTCTATGGCAAAGATGAATTCAAGACTTATGTTAACCGGGCACAAATATTATTAGATTTGTATTTGAATACGCCGGATAAAGGCCTCAATGAAACACCACTTCATTTTGCAGCGAAATATGGGCTCAAAGACGTGGTGAAATTACTCGTCTCATATTCAGAATGTGTTAAAACATTAAAGAATAAATATGATCAAATACCATTGGAGGTAAGATGAAAACGAAAAAAACAACAGTATTATCATTTGGGTGGTCAGTCTTTCAGAAATACAAAAAGAAAAATACTCATTCATCAATTCTTCAAGTTGAAAAAATTGATTAAATAATTAGCTGCAAAATTTGGAAACATATTTCTATCTGTAATCAGATATCTATTTTCGTGAACTATGAAAAAAAAACAAGGAAATTATACTGGGTATGTGTACTTATTGAACTGCCCATTGAAAGGAGGCAAAGAATAGAATTTCTGAAATTTCATGGCATAGGTTTATATATATATATTTTATAAATTGATTCGTGTTCAGTTCATAAGAAGCTGATAATTCCAAGACAATAAGTATAATGAATGGATTTCCGTTATATTGTTTCCTTTAACTTGCAGATTATTTGTTCACGAAAGTGTCAAGATGACGAATTTCTCAAAAGAGATATTCGAATGTTCCTACAGGATCAATATTATGTTCCGGTGTTACGATCTGAGGATGGTACTATTCAACCGGAGATTGGACTGCCTTTTTCCCCCACTAGTCCACCAGTACGTGAATTGAACATAAAAAAATCATTAACGTTATGAGGGAGTACTTTTTCTTCATTCTTGTATTTAAAATGAATTGATTCAAAATTAATTTCAGCCATTGAATGTTGACCCCATAAGTCCACGAGTAGAAGTACGGGCGTTTGCGGGCCCAATGACGAAACCGCAGGCGATGGAATTTCGAAAGAAATGGAAAACCCCACCTAGAATGTATGGAACGCCAACTAAACGTGATATATCGATGAATGATTCATATAGTTTATTAACTAGCCCTAGATCGAGAGATGCGGATATTATGCGATTGAGAGATACTGATAAAGGACTCGAAAGAGTTGGTAGAGATTTGGCAGAAGAATATAGCGTTGCTTGGAAAGAATTTTGGCCCTTTTTAAAGGACTTCGCCGACTTGAGAACTAATGAAGGTTTAAATATGTTGGAGAACTATTTGATTAAGAGGGTAACTGCGGCGAAAAGAGTTTATGAATCAACTGACGATTTGTCTAAATCACACAAGGATCAGGAGAAAATGCGGAATCATAATGTTGATAAAGACAATACTATAAGAAAGAGTTTAATGTCAGATTTTGTTAACGAATTGAACAATATGTGGAGTGATTTACAAGTTGTTGATACAATGAGTCCAGAGAAATCACTGGATGAAATGGAATTTTTAATTAAGAGAATGGAAATGTGCTCATTGAATAAATCAAGTACAAATTCCGAATTGGATGATAAATTTTATACTCCACCAGACACACCGAAGTTACTGCTTTCGGGAGAATCGGAGAATGAAAGTTCGGAAGACGAAATGTTCTTTGCTGAAGAGGGTGATGCGGTTTTCATAGAAGGGTTGGTATCCAAACCTATATATATATATATATATATATATTAGATTGGGCCTGAAAAATCGACTATTTTTTTTTAAAGTATATCGAAAATATTATTTGGGATGACAAAAAAAAATTATTGTGAAAATTTAAGCCCTTAATATTAATATTAAGAGGTCTATCATCGTAATTTTTTATTTTTTTTTACTGGACGGGTTTTTGTCTCAACTCCCAAACCATCGAGATAAACGAAATTGACTTGGATACATTTCTTGAAGGAAATTGAATGTTCTCCAAAAACGTCTGATTAAAATTTTTTGTCAGATGAACCGTTTCCTTATAATCCTACCTTGAACTTTCCTACAATTTTACAATTTGAGTTTTCAACTTTGGAATATTGTAATTCATGTAAAAATCAGTATCCGGAAAAAGCCAATGAATATTCTCAAAGGAAATTAAATTATCTACAAAAAAAGGTCTAACAATTTTGGCTAAATTCACTCCATCGCAAAAAAAAAACAATTTCGTTTTGACTTCAGATTTAACGTTGAATAACTGTTGTAGAAGTAAATTTAGCCAAAATTAGTAAGAGACCTTTTTTGTGGAGAATTTAATTTCCTTCAAGAATATTCATTGGCTTTTTTCCGGATACTGATTTTTACATGAATCACAAAATTCCAAAGTTGAAAACTCAAATTGTAAAATCGTAGGAAAGTTCAAGGCATGATTATAAGGAAACGGTTCATCTGACAAAAAATTTCAATCAGACCTTGTTTGTAGAGCATTCAATTTCCTTCAAGAAACATATTCAAGTGAATTTCGTTTATTTCGATGATTTGGGAGTTATGACACAAAAACCCGCTCAGTAAGAAAAAAACAAAAATTACGATGATAGGCCTCTTTATATTGATATTGAGGGCTCAAATTTTCACAATAATTTTTTTTTGTCATCCCAAATAATATTTTCGAAATACTTTAAAAAAAAAAATAGTCGATTTTTTTGGCCCAGTCTAATATATATATATATCTCATAGGTTGTTCTATCTGAAGGCGGAAAAGAATTCAGATGACAATCGCACAATAAACACAATACTCCAATTAACAATATTCTGACAAGATCAGCCAATTGGAAAGTTAAGTCAAGAAGCGGGAATAGGAGATTGTTGAAGAATGGTCCGCTCGCTTTTCTTTTTCTCTTCTCTCAGATTGCATTCATATTATGTGGAGTGTGCATTAATCTCAAGTTTGTTTTCTTTGCTTACGACTAAAATTTGTACAGATAATCGAGATTTTTTCCTATAACAATCGACCGGTTTTGTCGTGAAGATAATCCTGATATTCTCAATCCGGGCATGAAAATACATCAGAATTGTCAAGCTAATCTATATTGCTCATTTTTGATGTAAGAATATTGTTGGCAAATAGCCTTCTTTCACGTTAGTTTATGAAATTAATTGAAAATGTTCTCTAAGATATTGTTGATTGGGATCTGTGATCACCAGTAAGACCAAATATAAGCACCATTTCAATTACTTTTCGACGTTGAGTACAATCTCATCCGATAAACTGTTTTAATTTCACTTACAGGAAGTCGCCTGGCAAAATTGATTTCGCTGTTTTGAATGCCGTTCCGGAAGTCATCGATCCAAATAATTTTCCATTTATTTATCAATGGCGACATGAAATGAAACTGGCAAGTCCAAAGGATAATTGTACGAGGTGAAAAAATTGCGTGAACTGAGTTGCAAACTGGTTTGGATACGTATACATGAAAATTTTCATAATATTATTTCCCTTAGTTTTAGGACGCCACGAAGACGATTGTTGATGACCCCGGAAAAATAATGATTGATATACGCCGGTTAAGATGTATCTACAGGTACAGATGGAAGAGAACTCTACTCCTCAAGCAGAAAACAAGTCGTATTTCCATTTATTGTATTGTTCCCAATTGATATTTATATTTCCTATATGATATAAGATTGATGTAAAGAAGAAAGTTCTATTTTCATAAAAAACATAACATTTTATATATTAGTCATTGTCAAGTCAAAAAAAAATAATAAGTATTTTGTGTGATGAAAAAATAAAATAATTTTATCGTTCGGAATTCATATTTTTATTCACAATAACATTAATTCATGATTTTTTGTCTTTATCGTCCACTCTTAATTAAACTTCATCCTCAAAACACATTACAATAATCAACAGAATCTTCATATTTAAACGTTGCTAATCTTTCTAATAAAATGAATCAAGCGTTGACAGACGTGGTTGTTGGTGGGGTTTGCTTTAATTGAAGTATGATTGATCGCATTCGTGATACATCCTTCGATGTGCGCGATGATTTTGGATTGAAGTCACATAGCTTGGCAATACGCTCCCATTCGGTACCAGGCTCCACTTCATCTGCTTCCGCAACGAATTGTTTCTCGGCATTCCTAGTGGATTCGATTTAATGGATGATAACAAGATGCATTTTTTGTTGTTTTTTCTCATCCCGTGCTTATGCAGAGGCATTATTTACGTTTATTTTGAAGTTTTTTGTTGTTAAGGGAGGTATTCACATCTTCCGGATCAGAGAAATTCTTTTTCGTTTGAGTTCTATATCTCTGTGGGTATTTTCAGAGCCAAAGTATGGCTGCTATGGAATTTCGTAGTCAGAATCGAACGAGGATTTGTCTTTCGGCGCACTATCAACAAAAGTATATTTCCTGAACTAGTTGACTTATTATATTCAAAATTCTAGAATCAATTGAGTCCAAACAAGGGCTATACGCTCCGTTCATTGGATTAAAAAATTTATTGATCTGAAATATTTTCGTTTGTCCCGTCAGCATTTTGTTAACATTGTGGATAATTCTCTTTGTAATAACTGGCATTTCTCTCCGTTTTAATACTCACAAAGGGTGTTATCGGCGCTAGTTGCACGCCAGAAAAATATCACTCGGTAAGATTCTGAGCTCAATTCTATAGCAGCGAAAGTATTGTGTAGTTTTTTTTTTCACTCAAATAAATTCTTAGTATGTTTAAATGAGCAAGAAATTTACAAAATTCGTCGATTTCTGAAAATTACAGATGAGAACGCCCCCTTTAACAAGACATAGTAATAGCGTTTGTGGAGTGTGTATGGAACAATTGTTTAAGCATTTTGTTTGTCGAGATAAAAATAAAAAATATTTTGGCGTTTGTTTTTGAAGTTCCTTATTTAAAAATCACATGCGCGTTATTGCTGAAGCGACCTTATGGCTTTCTAATATCACTACTGCGCTATGTTTCAATAATGTGGAATATTTAATATATTGACTTGACTTCGTTTCGTTTTTTTATATTTTCAGTTGTGTAAATTATGACTGTTTTTGCATACTGAAAGCTTCGCACAGTACAATGAAAATCCATGTTTGTATATACATTCATATAGCGCTACAAGTATTGTTAGAGCAACATGAGAGGCATGTACTCCAACTGAAATAATATTTTTCGCGAACACACGAATTCTTTAATTCAGATAACCAAAAAAAGATAAAAAATAAATAAATTGAATAGAAATATAATGAAAAAATCAATAGAAATGATAAAAGTGAAAGAAGAATTGAAATGAATGTGTATCAAGAGCTTTTTTTTGAACGATATGTACTACGCGATTACGATTTTGATTTACATCTAAAAATGAATCAAGGTTTTTTGTTTTTGTGTTTTTGTGAATTGGTTTTTTTTTTTTATCGATTTACTTAACTTTTGATTCACATGCTTAGTTAAATAATATTGTTGAAAAAACTTACTTGGCCGATTCCCTAAGAAGCAGAATGAGAATAATAGAATATTTTTTGTTTTTTTTTTCTGTTTTTTCATAATAAAATTATTCGTAATAATGTCTTGATCAATCGCGTGATATTTCAAATTCAGCTAATAACAATAATCTAAATTTTAGCATCAGAACAAAATCCAACATTGATCTTGATGACAATGAAGATATTGAGCCACATATATATGTTGTTATGATTTAATCAAATTGTATATTCGATCAAAAATATTCATATATTTTTACCTGTTTGTCGCTTTTGTCTTGCTCGTTGTCTCTGCATGATGTTTATACCACTCTTCTAACTCTTTCTTCGCAGCTTCTCTCCACTCCTCCCTTTTCAATTCTTCAGCTGCATCTAATGTAAGGAAAGAGAAAGTAAAATGAATAGATACAAATATTTCGATTGCAAATAATAAATTTAAAAGAAAATTCCTTTACCTTTTTCCTCGAGTCTCTGTGCCTGCTCTTCCCTCCATTTTTTTATCTTTTCCGGCTCCTCTCTGATAACTGCTGGTGCTGGCGCGGATTCTAATAAATTTAATTCCAAATAAATTCTTACTGATGCACAAACGCAATATAAAGCAGAGGAAAAAAAATCGTTCCAATAAAAGAAACAGAAATACAAATCAATAATGAAAATGTGAATGAATTGAATTGCATGATGAATCACCTGGAGCTGAAAACGAATCTGTTGGCTGATCGATGGAATTAATCATCTCGAAGCTACCGGTACCATTTCCACCGGACTCGACTGTCATATTTTCAAAGTTTCCAGATAAGTCATCTACACGTTAGTACAAAAAAGAAAACCACATATAGAAACGAAACAAAAATAGAAAAAAAAATACGGTAAATTCTACAGGCATTCAGACGCAGGGAGTAATTATATCGTCATCACTTCGTCAACAATGTGGGCATTTCAAAATAATTTGATTATTTGTGTAAATTGTTAAAAAGCATTCGAACATTTCAATCCAGTCCGATCAGTAGTCGCATACAGTACAGTTGAAATGACAATTCATTTCAGTCAACAAATGGAACATTCGTCTCCAACTGCATACGAGTCATATAGGGAGCATTAGATCAATTGCCTCAAGTGAGAATTATTCGTCCCGAAAAGTTGAACGTGTACTGTCTAAATTATATCACAATGAGAAAAGAAGAATAGGTTCACCACAGCTTTTACTTGTATGATTTAACCTTTGATCCCCATAAGCTATTCTCCTTCAGTTTGCTATTGCCTACTCTACTGATATGCAATTGTCATTTCCATTCGATCTAATCGACGCTGCTTACGAAAAGTAATATGTTTCAGATTTCTTACGAAAACTAGCACATTAGTCATCACCGCGAAAACTAGCATATTTCAGGTTTTATCGCGAAAACTAACACGTTTGGATATGAACCGCGAAAACTAGCATGTTTCATAACACTGGATATGACTCTGATATTTTTTCATCTTTTCTTTACTTTATGACTACTTTTTTTCTAATTTTTTTGTTTAATAAACAAAAGTCTGTAAATGTCTATAAAAGATCATGTCTCTGAAAAAATGTTTAAAAATGAAGCTACGAGTTTATTAAAAAATTTATCACGCAAAAAATATTTATTTAGTGTTATTTATTTATACTAATAGTTGATTTTTTCAGATTTTTACCCAAATGCATGATCACTTTGAGCGCATTCATCTCAACTATCATCTTCTAAATTAACCAGTCAGTAGTGAGTGTTCTTTTGTAGCATCAAAATTTTTCCCAGTACTTGACAGTTGGAATTAATTGTGAATGGCGTGATGATAAATGTTTTCAAATCGAAATTTGAATACATGGTCCGAATTTCAACATTCTAAATGGTAATGCATATGTCATTATGAAATATTAAACATTGTTCATAATTGTTATTAGAGTAACTATCATAGGCGCCTGTGTACCTTCCATACTTCATACTCTCTTATTATTTCATTTTTTTTTATTCAAGCTTCATCGAAATCGCGACACTCAATTCTAATCTAATATTATATAATCATCGATTTAGTAACTTGAAACCTTTTTTATTAAACCATTGTCCTGATATCGCCAAACGTCGCGTTCACAATAATTATGAGAAGAACAAAAAATAAATAATAATTAATTCCCGATGAACAGAATAATCATATGGCCAATATTTTCATACTGCTTAGAACATATAAAAACATATGAGAAATTCGCAATCAATGCTCACAAGAATGAAACAGTTAATTTTCCAGGAATCAATGACAACCATTTGAATTCAATGTTTATCAATATTTGTCCATCAATGTTTATGCCGTTGTAATTGGAATCCATATAGAATTACGGATTTTATAACAGAACAACTGAGGAAATATTTGACATTGATTTACCACTATCGATAAAAATCAATTTGGATGACACAATTTAAAAATATTTGCAATTCTTGCTCTACGAGTTTGACTGAAGGACGCTGCATTCATTATCTTTCAAACGATACATCGCTTGCGAAAGCAACTAGAAACAACATTTAACATGAAAAAAAAAAAAAAAGGATCGAGCAAAAACGCCCGAGAAAAAAAATAGGCCAAAAATTATCTGTTGAAAAGCAACTGTAAAAGAAATAATTTCAGCGTATGAGAATAACCGCTATTTATCAATTTCGCTCTTCATTTCATTTTGAATTCATTCAGTGCGAAGATGTATGAAAATAAGAATTGTAGCAAATGCAACGTACGATGCCAACAATTGAACGAATAGTGGAGTGGTCCATTCATTTTTTCCGCGATCAATTTTTTCTAGGCTCTTCCTCATAGAACTTTTCTTTGCAATTCTTTCAGTATGTCTTTTAAAACAGCGAAAAAAAGTTTTGATTCTCTTGAAGAATAATACAGACGTATTTTTTATCAGACTGGCATTATTATGCCATAAGATTGGTGGTGGGGTGAAAATGGGTCAGGCCGAGATGCATGCAGATTGTAAAAATCTGGTGCATTAAGACATATTCAGACGTAATATTACGCTGTGAATTATTATACAACGTATTAATACGTCTTACAGGTACAATAATTGTTGATGGCACTTTTTTTTTGCAGCACTTTCAGATATTTTGATGAATAGAAGAAGATAGATTTCTGGATCTTGTTTCATTAGAAGTTCATCTAAACATACTTAATTGAAAATAATAATAGAAAAAAAAAAAATCAATCGAAACTCAATTCATGAGATGTTGATGTCAACTTGTCATATATCAAAACTTCTATATTGAACGCACATTAACTTTGACGAATCACTTAAAACACTATTTGCTATGCGAGTATTGAACGTTGATACTGTCGTCCGGAAGGAAAATGCTTTAATAACATAGACAAATAACAGGGTATCACTTTCTTTCCTTTTCGATTCTGTTTAGCACTGAATTACGCACTCAAATCACATGCATACTTGTGAATACGATAAAAACCCAATCTAAGTTATTCAATAGATGCATATGGAATTAAGTATCAAGCGGACCCCACTGAGTGTATACCAACTTCACAATTAATTATGGACCACCTCGGAACACTGGTTGGAAAAGTTAGACAATGAAACGAGAGATTAGAGAACAGTTTTATTATCGATATAGTGCTGTACAAACTAATATTCATTCAAAGAAATGCCTCTTGACAAGTTAGATGGGAGGAAGTCGCCTCATTGTGTGGGTCTTTTTTCAGAATACTTTTGGTGTGACAATGTATAAGATTGAACGAATGTCGAAAACGCGACTTTGAATGCTAGGTTCATTATGCATGATAGAATAATTTTTAAGCTACTCCGATTAGACCGTTCGAATACATCCACGAAATACGATACGTGATTAAACCTGCCTGAATGCGTTTCGTTGTAATAAATTAAAAATTTGGATTGAGTTTATGTACCGTCATTTAAAGGTGCAGTTATTGGTGCAGCTGCACTCATTGATACTGGTGGAATTTCATCCTCAAGACCAGCCAATTGATCCTGTTCACGAGCAAGAAATTCTGCAGCAGGATCTACTTCAACATCATCGGTAAAATTGTCGCCGAAAGCGTCCATAATAGCCTATTATCAAAAAAGCAATATGTCATTTTCAAACCAAATATAAATTACCAATTGTTTTGAGGTTAAATAAATAAAGGACAATTCATAAGTCGAAAATAATTACAGTTGCACTTATATGGTGTGGAATTAAAAAAAAAAAATTATTGTCAAGTCAATTTTTGTATTGGGAGTCTAAAAAATTTTGAATGTAGTGTATACTTAACCTTAAAAATTCAGAAAACGTAATTGAATCAATTGACAAACAAGATTTGTGATAAACGAACTTAATGATGAAAATCAAAAATTATTGATCTCATTTCATTATTTTACCTTATTGGAATGTGTTTGTCAAGAGAGTAAGAGCGATACAGAGAATATTGATTGTTAAGTTTATCGGATCCACCCCTCGGACAAAATTGACTGTTGTACTTCAAAAACGTCAACGCGGAATGTCAACGTCACGAGAACTCAAAGAGAGCAGTCGAAGTATCGGGGATACATGTATGAGAAAGTAAAGCCAATAATGGAAATATTTTGTCGGTAATATATTCTTATGTTCATCCTTGTTTTCTTCTTTATCGACAATTTTCGTTCAAAGCGCGAACATTCGAAGAAAATTCGACGAACTCTTAATTGGCCGCGGTACACATCTTTGCTAATCACAAAGAGTAATAACGGCGAGAACCAAAAATAATTTCAATTGTGTTATCTGTTTGTTAATAAGTAACTCTGCCTCACTTAGCATTTTTTCAGAGATTTTTTATTTGTTTTAAATTTATTTTCGAGTAATTAGGTAGAAAACATAATCCAGAAATATATCAAAGCATGCGGTTTCATGAAGAGACCCTACAAAACTCGGATGCCAGATTCATAAATTACAATGCATTCTAGGTATATATAGTAACAGTGTGCCGCGCCAGGACTGGCTGAAAGATAGACCAGGATACAGTTTCAACCGCCTCAGGACAAGAGGATAGTTTTGTGGACATTCCAAAAAGGTTGGGCGCCACCTGAGTTGAGATGCGCAGAGTTTCTATAGAATTAAAAATTTATCCCAAAACCATTCGGGGAATACACCGCGACGCATATTGACTCTTCGTCGCTCTTATATTCGTTATGGCCGGCTAATGAAACTCCTCTAAGTCGATAGATTCACCATTCCCGATCCCAGCACGGGTTAGTTAAACTGATCAGCTATTCAGAATATGTTCTGCAACGAATGATGCTATTGAATTCATACATATATGCGCAACAACTCGCGTATTTCAACGAACAAGAATTCGTTCGGTACAATTCGCATTTTCTGGCATCCGGCTCCCTAGATATCCACCAATTAAATCATGCAACGAATGTAGGATGAGGCTGAGGAAAGAAGCAACAAAGCAATTGAATATAGTATATCTTTTGTTCTATATAGGCTCACACCAACCACCCCATACAATACAACGCTGCACAATTCAGCACGCAATAGCCTATAGCAGTATAATATAATTGAGTGCGTATCCTATCTGTCGGGCGACTTATTTACACTACAAAATTTATTTTAATTTATATGCCGACGAGGGCACGTTTCCTCGAGGTGGATAATTCCATGGCTTGAATAATTCTTATTTCTCTTACTGCGCTATTTAGCTAGTATTTGATCTGAACTATTCGAAGTCCGCCCCGAGAGTACTGATCTATCATACTCTTGGGGCCATTTTTCTGCAGTCACTCAAATTCGAACGCGGTCACGTACTTCATATAGCTGCGTGCGTATAGGCCAAACGAAAATGGAATGAAAGAAATGTGGAGCTATACGGAATTACCACGCTGAAAATTATAATTTTGTTACAATATGTCCTCGAATCTGGGATAAGTCTGGGAGAACAACAATCACCATATGATTGCACGAAAACATGCTCGAGATTAGCAAATTTGGATGTTGAAAATGGGCAGACAATAATCAATTGTTTGGAATCCTTAGAAGATTGCCGAAGTAGATCTCATTGTAAACACTCGTACCGGCATGTTTCTTATATAGGAAAAAAATGATAATTTCGAAGAAACATTCATTTTTATTTTATTTATGAAAAACCATGAACCAGAATATTGATGTATTTCAAAGATGCCTTTTATATTTTATTTACTGCCGTAATAGAAGATAACCTAAACAATTGGGCAACAGTATTAAGGCGATCTAGAAGAATAATCATTTGGAGTAGAAGATTCACTGATCGTTGAATCACAAATTTCTGCGATAGAAGTTGAAACATTAGATAACTGCAATTTATCAGATAAATTTGGAGACAATTTTTTCGGCGTCATTAGTGAGCTTTGCATGAATAGTGAAGTTTCCCCTTGCTCAGATGTTTTAATAACTCTGGATGTATTGTAGCCTAAACTTCCACAGACATTTTCAACTAGTTCACTTTTTTCAACGCTCATAGTTTGTTCGGATGCTTGAAATTCAATTTTCTTCGAATCCTTTCAGCTCATTAGAGATTTTTTCCAAACATGAAATACACAATTTACTTCCTGGTGTAATGGCAGGCACAATAATTTTAGATCAATAATACAATTCTAAACTGACTACATTCAATGATTTACGTATTTAGACAACATGAATTTTATAAGGATCAGCACAAACTCTCTGGTTTGAAGTGTAATTCACATGAAATTGCTTGGCATGCCTACTGCAGATAAAACTAACAACAGTACCACTTCTGGTATTCAGAAAAAGCGATCTTTATCAGCAAAATCTTTACAATCAATTAATTTCCCATCGGAGCATTCTTTATTTTTGAGCATTCCGATTGAACACTTATTTTTCTCCATGACTAATTTTCGATCGAGACAAGACATTTCAAAAAGTGTTGGAAGATGCAAAATATCAATCACGACGTTATTCTTGTACATTAATAATTAATTTACCGACGTCTAGATATATATATATATATATATACTGCAGCATGTGCCACTTCTTAACTGATTAGTTTTTCAAATCGAAACCACATGAATAAAAAAAGCAATCTCAATGAAGTCATTATTTTTACATTTCTATTCCGTATATTGAATTTTTTATTGGTTAAAATTTCTCGACTAAATATCTACTTTACTTCACTTTACTTAGAAGTTACGAAAACGAAATTTTTTTATTTACCAATATTAAAGAATTCCTATCAAAAAAAAAAAAAGATAAATTAATATGATAATGTTTTTTCTCATACTTATTATGATTAAAGAAATCTTCTGGCAAAAATGCATCCAAATCGAGAGGGGCCGACTCCAACAATTTACCGAATTGACATGGAATGACCCACATGGAATATAATCAGGAATTGTTCCGTTCCACCATCAGAGTAAATTTGTATATAAACTCATATGCATGAACTGCCAATAATTCGTCATGAAATGGATTTTGTCCATACCACTTGAATTGTTATAAATGATGTTATATTAGTAGATCGACAATTTTCTACATCAACTTGAAAAATGGATGCTACCATTCGCACTATCGGAACATAATCAATTGTACTTTACCATTCACGTAGAATTTTGTTGATGTGAAGACAATCCGTGAACCGATTTATAGACATTCTTATGATCATAACATTTTCACTTTACATTAAGTAATAGCAATTCTTTTATACGCTGCGATTTATTTGGGGAACTGCATACATTTGCTCTTCATAAACAAATTTCGGACCCCACGTTGTACTAGTTGACTGTACTACTTCGATTATACATCTTGGTAATGTGAAAAGTGAATTAATCGTCTGGAGTAGACTGATGAATGGGAGAAATTAAATTGAGTCTTGCGGCTGATATTTCTTTTTTTTTTCACATATGCTTATTATTATCATCATCTGTAAAAAGGATACAAGTACAAAGGCAAAAAGATAGCTTATCTATCCGATCATTACATTTTAAAATCATTATGTCTGAAACACGAGACAGTAATAGATCAGTTCGGTGAAATTTTTTCTCGCTACATGCTATACACTTTTATTGACAAATTACTTATCATTCGCTTTGTTCTGACTTTTTTATTTTTTTATTTATTTTTTTTTTTTTTTCGGATGTTTACTACATCCAAATTTACTGGTCCTCATAACATCTCACACTCGTGCATTTATATTACAAATACTAAAATTCAGAGTATTGCCAATATATATTTTTATTGACAACTATCGAATTTTTTGTCTCAACTTTTACTCACATGTGTTCATGTGACGAATTTCTATTCAATTTAATAAACGACAAATTGTGATAATAACGAAATTGTGGTAGAATTGTTGAGTTAGTTTTTCATTCCTTTTTTTTCTTCCAAGTTTGTATGCCAGACATAAAATAGTAAAAGGGTGACGAAAAGAAAATTAAATAAATAAACTGTACACAAAAATATCGATTGCATTGTGAAAAATAATGGACAAGAATTGATAAATGCTGCGTTGGCTGAAATTTCCACGACAAATTTAGCTTTTTAAAAGTTTCTTTTTCTCCCTCATTGATATTTCATCTTTTCAATAAAAAAAAAGAACAAACAAATTCTATCTATCACATTGGTATGTGTGTGTCATAAAGAACCCGAAAAGATAATGATAGCATAGTTCCCTCGGATGAAATAAATATAAATATTGCTTCAATATGGTGATAATAATTTCTCAGTAGAATTCAAGTTAAATTTTTACATTTTCGATATTCATGCGTTGACAAAAATGGAATAAGAATCATGTATATTTTTTTCTCTGTATTTGCTTGCCAATCAACAGCATTCACGCTCAATCTTTCATTCTATTAGAAAAAGTGTTATTTATAATTAATAACTATTATAAAAATACTAACAAATTACTTGGATAACTCGTCGGTTTTTCGTCCTCTTTTCTACCGAAGGACATCGTTCCTATAAAACGAATTCGTCCTCCTCCATATCATTTTCCCCTAAACGGAATTAAGTTATTACAAAATTTTATTTCGTGTATGATCTACTTTCTGCATAAGAAAAAAACCCCAGTACTGTACGTATTTTCCGTTTCTTTTTTCTCGTTTTCTGTTTTTCAATATATTTCCGATTGAAGGAAATCAAATATCAGTGATCGCATAAATCCGTCGAGTGGACTATAACAGTCGACATAAAGAAAGTTATACATTATCTTTCTCCGTCTATAAACCAGTAAAAAGCTCATCAGTCTTGCTCATTCACTATCCCCTCCGAAAATATAAAAAAAAATTTAGTTCCGATCTACATTACACATCTGAGATGTATTTGGGAGGTTCGTTAGTTAACATTTTTTTTTCCTGGTTATGATCTCGAAATATTACACTCGCGTTCGATATATCTTTTGATATATCAACGATCACACTAGACAATCAAGCACTTTCCGAGTCATCCTCGTACGATAGAATATCGGTACTGCGTGGTAAAAGTAACGCTACATGTCCGTACTTGCTATTTTTGAATTTTTCTTGTATAGCTTGTTGGGGTAAATTTGGCGCATTTGTAAATGTCTCCGTCAGATAGCCAATACACTTTCGTAAATCTTTGAAGCTATAACCTGTTGACAATTCCAGTTCATGTGGCCACGCTTCCTCTTGCAATGTGTGACGCGCTACCGCAACTGCAGCTGCCGCTAAATGGCTGGGCATATATTGAAGATACGGATCTGCTTCCAACATTGATAATTCACATAAATACTGGAGAGAAAAAACAAAAAATAACGTAAAGTCGATGAAAACAATTCGCGGTGAATCATAAAAAATGTGACAAAATTCAATGAATTGATGAGAAAAATACTTTTGTACAAGGAGCACACCAGGATGAAAATTGGGAACATCCATTTCATCTTTCATATTTTCGAAGTGTATATTCATATGTCATATATATAATTATAAGAATACCTATCTAAAATGTTATGTTGAAATTCCAGAAAACTGACAAAGATATACAGATTCGATTTGGTGTCAATTTTCTCTACTATCTGTCGTTGACAATGAACTTGGACAAGATGAAATTGCGGAAGTGAAAACGTTTGATTTTACATTGGAGAGACTTCATAGCAGTATATAATTCTAACGTGACTTTTTTTGGAAACAGTGAGAATTATAATTTAGAAAAGAATGATCCATTAGAATGATCCTCTCATCAAACTATTCGAAATTGTAACCGCTTATAGTGCACATAGGCTTTTTCTTTTCAAAGGAATTATTTTTCACAGCCACTGGAGTGGTATTCGACAAGATGCTTTTCTACGGATCAGTTATTCGATTGTTATAATTCCAAACTTTAATAATTTCAAATATTTTTAAATAAGATTATCAAAATTTCTCCGGGAAACAACGGATCTTTCGAGCTTCTATTCATTTTTCAGCTTCTAACCATCTTGACGATGAAAATATGCGCATAAAATCTGAATTTATGAGTCATCAACCTGGCGTTCACCTTCAGTACAAGTCTTGATTTATCAAAATTGAACTTACCATTGAAAGAAATAATATTTTTTCAGATAAATTATTGCTGATGCAGTAGTCTTTCAGAAATGACAGTGGTGTAGGTACGGTGAGGTCAAATGCAAGAACACGTAAAATAAGATGTTCCATCCTCAATACTTGTCTCTTTGTGTATGTATCATCAGTAATATAAACAAATTCACCAACATCTGGTGGATAAATTTCTTCATATTTGGCGGCAATGAACATTGCTGCAGTGCCAACCAACTGCAATTTTGCGCGCACAACGCTCATGTATGATAAAAATCGGTCGATGTACGACACTGCAAGATAGAGAGTTTCACTATGGAGACGATACTCTTCCGAAACTTCAACTAGCCAATCGACGAGAATTGATCTCATTGCATAGGTGATATCTGGTTGCTTCTTCATATAACCCGGCTTCGGCCTGTGTTGTTTCTGCATCCAAACAGAAAAAAAAAAATATTTATACATAAGATAAAGACGAATTTGTTTTGTTTTCAACTCTCTGAAGCATAGCGTTTTATCATTATGTTAACTTCTAGATTTCAGTGTTTTGTGTGAAAATGCACAAATGTCTGATGAACAATCATAAAGTAAAAAAAAAGTTGTTCTTCTTCATAAAAAATATTATAGTTATTAATGAAGAATATGTATCGATCTGAATATATGGAGACAGTGAGTGGTTAGATGAATAATAACACGTCCGAAGTAAAAGTTTCAAAATAAAGAATATGGCAGGGCGGGAATGGAGAAATTGGGGACAGAATTGATATATTAAAAAGATATCGGGGTGATATCTACGCTTCAAAGAATTAATATTACAAAATAAATGAACATTTCTTTTCTTCACCTCAGCCTTACGTAGATAATTGTAAATATCAGCCCTGTATTCGTCTACATCGTAAAAATTATTTTTCGAGATTTTTGAAACTTCACGTTTACTTCTTATATCTTTTTTCTCTGATGTTGATGTCATCAATGATTTATCCAATGACATCGGACTTCCATGATTAAATCCTGATTCCTCTCTTTTACTCAGATTAACGATTTCTTGTAGTACAGGTCGAAATGTTGGGACAATGCTAACTGGATTAACTTCCAGTATTGGCTTCTCAGCACGTTCAGATTTGATATTTATATCGGTTACATGTTTTACATGAATTTCACGTGTATCACGTGTTTCACGTAATACCACGCATTTTTCTTCTTCAAGTTTTTCTTCATATACTTTGAACAATGGTGCGTTATCATCTTTTTTCTCTTCGTATACTTTGAATGGTTCAAATTGCGTTGGTAAATAAGTTTTCGCTTTTGGAAATTTGTCATCCTTGCCATGCACTTCCTATAAATAAAAAAAAAATTATTTGTATCATGGTTATATGAATGAATATGTTCAAATGTGCGTATATATATATATATATATATATATGTGTGTGTGTGTGTGTCTGTGTGTGTACGCATGTATGTATGTGTGTGTGGGTGGGTGTGTGTATGTGTGTGTGGGGGGGTATATATATTTTGAATGATGCTCACGTAATTCTGGCAGCATTGTGAATGAATTTAATTTATTAAATGCTTCCAGTCGCAATTTCGTTAATAAACAAAAATTCATGACCGGGGTAATTATACGTAAATAAACAGTAGGGTTGTACAAAAAAATATGAGTAGGTGTGAGAAAAAAAGTGGTTAGAGCCAGGTGAGTAAAGGCGGGCTTTGTGTACACTCACTGGCTTGTTCCTGTGGCAGTTGTTGTGTAAAACGCCTAATACAGCCCGTTTTTGCTGTTGAATCCCTTGTCCTGGATGATGATCTCTCAATTGGACATTTTCTTTTCCACGTCTGACTTCAGCCATGCGGTTTTCTTGATCCTCGTGTACTCTAATCGTAGCCATGATACCAAATTGCGGCGGTTGAAGATTGCTATCTCACTCCCTCGGTTATTGAAATCACGCCTGAAATTGTATCGTTGCTCTACTCCGCTTTTTTTTTCCTCCTTTCTAATACCCCGAGAAACTTTGACTGAATGTATTTAAATATTCGTCAAACCGTGAGGAAGCCCTTTTCTTTTTTTGTTTTTTTTTCTTATTGTGAAGATTTTATGTTGGAAATTATTCTGATTACGACAGCATGGCCGAAATATTTATTTGAAGGTTCTTCCTCCGGCTTCTCACGCGTTCACGACACCACACCGAGTCAACAGCCCACCAACAAACTTCCCAGTTTGTCTCTCTCACACTCGTTCTCGTTTCAGCGCCTCTTTACAGCCCGTTTGGATATTTCAAACAAACGTACGAAATATATCCCACCACACCAGCTGTCGAGACGTTACATACAGACGAAGAGAGAAAGAGATAGAAGTGGTAATGGTAGGGGAGGAGAATGAACCAATTGCTGTGTGACATTTTGAAGAAGAAGAGAATCGACCAATAATATTGCCCCATTTTGAATGACATTTGTGCAGTGTAGACAAAGAGGGGGGAATGGATTGATGTATGGGGGAAGAATTTGCGCGGTTGAATGAACGCCAATAATAATTCAGATATGATGGAATCTACTTTATCATGCGAATCAAGATGTGATACTAGGACCAAGATGCGTTGATTGAATCAGCAAATTGGTTATAATATAAAAACACTGAAATATGTTAAATAATTTTCAATATGAAAAATGTAGAAAAACGTCTGTTACAAAATTTGCATCGTATATTATCAATCTGTTACAATGATACAGAAAATGTATAACCTCAGTGAATTTTATATTTTGAAACAACATTTGGAAAAATACTGCATGAATACAATTATAGTTTTACAGCACTGTTAGGAAGCGAATAGATAGGGAACAACATATAAATGGATTTATTCTTTCTGGATAATTTAAACGGTTGGACAGAAGTGCCTCTCGTGTGTACCGTGAGAAGCATCTATTTAATGACATTATATATACATAAATATATGTGTGTAATTTTTTTTAGAGTTTATTTTGAAAAATGAGATTTGACTTGATACACATCCGCCGGTCATTGCTCCCCTCATGTATATAAATTGTGAAACTATTGAATCTGATGGATTTGTATGATGAAATTTTAGTGGAAGGCGTGACGAATTGACATTGTAAACAAAAGATAATGATACCAGTGGCGGATTTTAGAGTTGTATAAAATAAGAACGATTGATACGTTAGGTGGCGCGACTAACGATCATTTTCAAGGACGTTTTGGAAATATTTTATAACTTTTATAATCAATAATTGTTGATTAATAAATTTGTTTTCTTCATATTCATTTGCACCAGAGAATTTGTTGAGTGATAATCTTTGATGGAATAATTGAATTTCATTTAATTGAATCATCTGCGTCATTTGATTTTGGCACAAACAAAAATCCCCAGATAACTCTTTAAGAAATGCAATGGAATTTTATATTTTGAATGTTGGCTGATGATTAAATGCCGGTCGAAGGAGCTATCGGAGGGAATTGATGTGTGTATATTGGTCATCGATTGTTGTTAACAATATTGGAGAAAATCAAGATTTCATCAGTTGAATGAAGTGAAGTTAATGCATTATCTTCACTTCATGAAAGGTACTCATTAATTTTATCAAATTGTGATTGAATTATCTGAACGTCTCATTCACGAGAGTGAACGGACGCGGGTTAGCCAATGGTTGTTTGGTTATGATGGTGTATATTTACTAAACGTTCAAAAACAAAAAAAAGGACACACATATATATATATACACACATATATATATGTATTATCATCAATATTATTTTGTATTTTGCAATAAATAAAAAAGTAATGACTGGTGAAACAAAGCGTGCGAGCCGTTCTGAAGAGCGGACAAAGGAAAAACGTGGTAGAGAATCGAGACGGAGCAATTCAGCGTCAAGTGGTGGTGATGCACCGCGACATAGGAATGCATGCAGTAAGGATAAGAGAAATAGGAGCAAGAGAACTAGAAGTTCATCAGGATCTGGCTCAAGTGTATCAACACCAGGCAGTAGACGACGCGATGATAACAATATGAAGCCAAAGATTGACGGATGGGCTAGAATGGATAATCGTAACAATGGTATAAGACATCAGGACAACGGTAATGGACGTGGTGGTGGCGGTTTCAGAAAGAGACGACATTCACCAGGGAATTGGCCTCGAGATCAATTTGATAAACGTCGCGGAATGGGCGGCGGTGGTAGAGGCGGCGGTTTTCAGAGGTTTGATAATCGAAATGATAGATTTCGCAATAATTCATTCAACAGAGGTGGCTTTCGCGATAGAAATTGGTCTAATAGAGGTGGTGGTGGCGGCCAAAACAGAGGATTCAATGACAGAAATCGTGAGCGTGAACGATTTCAAGATAGAAATGATAGGATTTCGAGAAATCGCAGTGTGCATGATGATTCATTGGAGGGTAAAAAAGAACAATCATGGTCATTGGAGAGTCCAGAGAAAGAAGTGAAAACTCAGAAAATTGATGATGAATCACCGGATCGAAGAAGCAAGAGTCCATCGAAAAAGAAGAAAATACGTCGTAGATCATCATCAACATCAAGCATATCGAGTACAAGCAGTACAAGTAGCTCAAGTAGTAGCTCATCAAGTACTTCTAGCAGCAGCAGCAGTTCATCAAGCAGCAGCTCTGATGGCGATAAAAAACGTAAACGAAAGAAAAAGAAGAAGCTCTCGAAGAAGGCAAGAAAAGCCGAGAAGAAACGTAAAGAGAAGAAGAGGAAGTTGAAGAGGAAACAGCGTAAAAGGTTGAAGAAAGCAGCGAAAGAAAAGAAGAAGAGAGGAGAGGAGGAGGATATTGAGAAGAAACAACCGAAAGATCGTTTGATGAAGGATTTGTCAAATGAATTGGTGGAAAAAGCTAAATCAATGGCACCAATGACGAAAGAAGAATGGGAGAAAAGGCAGAGTGTTGTTAGAAAGGTGTATGACGAAGAAACTGGACGACACAGGTTAATTTCGAATAAATCCGTTTGATCAATGTATATATTATCTTTGTAATTTATTATTATCCATAATAATTATGTTTTTAGGTTGGTAAAAGGCGATGGCGAAATTTTGGAAGAGATTGTTCCAAGGGATCGACATAGAGAAATAAATCGTCAGGCAACACGGGCTGATGGCGAATATTATCAATCACGTTTGAGGACAAATAAATGACTTCATCTTTGTATCGAACTATTTTCTAAGCATAAAAAATTGTCCTGTTTAATGATTTACTTACTCAAATTTATTTATTTATAGACCCTTAATTCATATAATCAATAAGCTTAATTGAGTGCAATAGCAGACTATGGTCTATGGAAGTTTCATTTCTCAGTTTTCTTTTCTTTCAACATTTTACAGTGTATTCCTTTATATTTATTTTTCATTCAAAATAATTGAATAAAGAACGTTGTATGACCATCACGATAGACTGGATCGTCTGTGATAGCAGTTCTACACAATGGACATGTACGTTCTCGATCCAGCCACGTCGATACACAATTTTCGCAGAATATATGGTTGCAATGAAGTCGAACGGGCGTGGAATATTCTTCATGACATATGACACAAATATCACCTGACGCTGCTAATTCCTCCTTCGATGGACTTTTACCCAAACTCTGAAAATTGGATAAAAAATTTCAACACCAACGCAAATTATAAAACAAAAATTTCAATGGATTTTTTCAATATTATATATAATAATTTTCTCTATTATTTCATTATTTTTTCTTCCTTTTCTCACCACATTTTGACAGAATTTGAAATAGGCTGTCTGTAGAAACCGCCATCGCAAAATTAACTCGCGAACTTTTGTTAGTATATACAGTGCCATCAAAAAAAAACCAAATGTAATTTCTGGCCAATGATATGCATTTTTGAAATACGTCATCCACGAATACATGGGCACTGTTGAACGATAAAACTGTGAAGTTGCTTCCACCCCAAGATAATATTTTCCCTATTGACAATGGAGGAGAAAAAAATTAACCGCTGTAATGTAACTAAATAAGATGAAAATCAGAAGAAATAGAATCATGTGAATGTTACTTACTCTTTTTGAATAGACCAAGAGTCCTGTAGGCAAACATGTGAGCAGCGTTTTTAACGCCACAGTCACGAGTTTGAGAATGAAGTCAGTAACAATTGTGGACCACAAGAGTTCCCAAAAAAATAATGATTCAGTCGAATAAAATAGTGGCGCACGATTTGGAACGAAATAAAGTATTGCAAGTGCACCGAAAATATACATCAATATATGAAGCAATGCTTTATGACTTCGATTTTGATGTTTAGTTATTTCACGCATTAAATCATTATTAGTTTTTATAAATACAAATATTAAAACAAATAGACAAAGTGTGCCAATACGATGGTCATATATGCATTTAAGAATCAATAATAATGCGAATGGTAAATGACTATGAATTGCTCGAAGTAGTTGATCAGACTCGAGATTCCTTGGCAATGGAGCCAACGATTGTTCTTCCACATTATTATTATTATTATTATTATTATTATTAATATTATTATTATTGGTGATACTGTTACTGCTGCTATTATTATGACTTGTATTGTCGATATTATTTGCATTGGTTGAAGCCTCTCGCATATTATTTAAAAAGTTGTCATTTGTTGTATTGTTCGGATCATAGGTTTGAGATACAGTTGTTGTTGCTGTTGTTGTTGTTGCTGGTATATCATCATCGATATTCAAAACAAAACTTTCACTTGATTGTGAGCCATGCAATCTTGATGTCTGTGGCTGTTGGCCAGGCAAACGCACATTGAACCATGAAGTCAAAGTCATTGGATTCTAATTAAGAAATAATTGAATAAATATTCAATTCAATTTTGCAGTGGAGCAATAGAGTTACATTAAATATATATCTGGCGGGTCAGATTCAGTGTTGAATAAATGTGGATTCGTAGTCATAGAAAAACTTTGAGTGAATCATGAGCCGAAATTGAGCAACCATCAAAGTTCCAGGGCTACAAAAGATTACGTTACAGTCGTAAGTTGGTTAATTTCATGTGGTTTAGAATTCTATCACATTTTTGAGAAATATGGCCATAATACAATCAATGTTTTCACTAGATATCGATTATACGATTTGGTTATATTTGACCCAGACAAACGGCTTCTTGGATCTATATCAAATTCCAGGGAACCACATCTAGTACAATTGATTCGCAATGTAAATTGGGTTCGATAGTTGATATAGAGTCATAAACTTTTAACAATTTCACCAAAAAAGCAGTGGTTATTGTCAAAATTTCACACTGAGAGTTTGCCCCAAAAAACTGGAAATATTTTAGTTCTAAAATACAATAAACCTTCAGTGAACATGAACCCGCCAGCAATATCTTGCGAAAAAAAAAAGAATATAAACAATAGAAACCACAATAAATGTGCTTACTGAGTAGGCTTGTGCAATTATTGGCCGAATTTCTTCTAAATTTGTTGGTACACCGTTTGGAAAGAAATCTGATGTACGTTCCAACGTTCCTACCGGAATTTGTGATGTCGTTGGTGATTGTGAATTTGGTAAAGAATTAATTGGTCGTGAAGCATGAGTCATTAAAATTCTTACTGGTTGTCTTTGGGTAACTGGTGACTCTATTAAATTATCACCAATCTGTGCTGTGCATTCTAGATGTTGTTCCGGCATTATATTCCCTTTAATATGCAGCGTGTGCGTATTAATGTGATCATTAACAATCTATAACTGCAAAAAGTTATTTTATGTTTTATCAAAAGTGTGAAAAAAGAGGTTATGATAATGTATGTAATCATCAAACTCATATGACGTATTATTGATATAACCATTAAGAAACAAAACTTTTCTTTACCTCTTCGGACTAATTTTATCATAGTATCTAATCGTGAATGGCTAATATATATTCCAAGAATCTACTATTTGAAGTGTCAGCGTATATATATATATATATATATATATTTGTGCATATATTCATTTATTTTCGCTTACAGTAGCATGAGTGTTGTTGTTTTAATGTATGACAAAAATCCGTGTTAAATATGATAACACAGTGTATGTGTATATCGTATATACATTTGTCCGATATATAATGCTAGTGTCGTAAGCGAGCTGGTGAGTGGAGTGGATGGAGCAGGATGGAGTGGAGTAGGGGCAGAGTAAACTAACTAACACTATATACGATATTGTCCGCTGAGTTTCTACTTGTCTCTCTCACTCCTCGGGTTTCTGCTTCAACCATATACCACATTTCATCACATTCCACCCATGTCCTCTGCATCAGCAGTCGGTTATGAATATATTATATATATACAATCGATTAGACCGTTGGAATTCCTTAGCTCTATCCAAATTTTTTGCCTCCCTCGCCCTTTTAAGATTTCATTATTTGAGAAAAAAAGGGACAGAATTAATTGATCATAATTTGATTATGATCAAGTCTTAACTGAGTATATGCAATTGGAAAGAATATAGATTGAGGGCTCAATTGCAGCTCGTTTGTCTGTTGCAAGTTTTTCTTATTTTTTATTTAAAAAAGCGTGGAATTATTGGAAATTGAAGGAAGATGGGAACAGTGCAGGTGTTTGAACGATTTCTTACAACAATATATTATTTGTTTGAGATAAAATGGAATACCGTGACTGAGAAAACCATCTTCAATTCAAACGTTCGTATACGAAAATAGTTCATGGCTACATATATTGAATGGTTTCCAGAATTTCAGTTTATAATCAATTCTATTAATAGCAAAAATTGCAATTTTATGCAAACTGATCAGAATTCCCTTCTACTAACGTCCTATCTATCATTTTATTGGACAGAATCAGTGGAGTTACTCAGTTACATCCCATGGCTGATTTCGTAATGTTATGAACATCTGTAGAATCATGTGTTGAAACTTCAATGACGCGCATACGTTCAATTCTTGGAGAAAAACTCCCAGAAGTTATCCCAAGAATGGTATTCTTGCACACATCAGTTCCCCAAAAATCAATTTATCAGAGATGGTGTTGACAATTGGTTCGAAGTATCACATACGGTAATTGTTCATATTAACGCGAAAATTTTATGGGTATAAATTTCTTTGATAACTTCGGAATATACGATACCACGACACAACTACAATCCGTTAATACTCGTTCCTTGCACAAGTTTATACCTCATACTTGGTTATAATTTCAGATTAATCATATGCAATCATTTCGAAAAATTATGAGTTGCGAATACAGTTCGTACTACTTGGTTTTTTTTTTGTCACTATACAATGGAATGTCTCGTTTTTCATTTTCAAAATTGTTTCGAATTGAAATCTACATATGTTTGCAATGGAAAACATAAGTGAAATAAAAAATTACTAGATTGTTATCAATCGGAGATGAACTTCGAACTTCAACGACTGGACTAGACATTTAATGTATAATAATAAAATGTATCGTAATAGAGTTCAGAATAATTTTATTATTATGCGGAATACTCACTTCTACCAATTCATTTATATATGTTGCTCGTACATGTGATGATAATAATAATAATGTTATCATTGAATAATCATATTGCTGAGAGAAGAATTTATTAGGATCACATGAATATATTTATTTGTACTCCATACAATTTCGATGCAGCTTGTTAATTATTACCGATCGCTTTTAGGACAAACGATTTCTTTGATAGTTATCTACTTTTATTCTAGACTAATTTGCTTGTGATTTGTGGAACATTAATACTTTTCAATTACAATCGAATACTTATTTGTTCATATCAAATTTGGCGAATCATCTCATATGAATAAATTATACTGACTATAAAAAAATTCTTCTCTCAGTAGCATGTTATGCACATACGATATTTGATATTTTAAATGCATTTCGAATTAATATTTGATATATGTATGCATATTCTATTTTTATTATTTTCTTATTTTTCGCTTTCATTGCAACTATAGAGAGAAATGTGATAGTGTTCATTTGCTCATGGACAATTTTACGTGTTTCAATAATTTTTAATCATTAAGGGGAAAAATTTTCTAACGATCAGAATTCTCAAATGTGGGTGTATATGTATTATACGATTTTGCCCAATCACAATCACATTTTGAATAAATATGTATGTATATATTATACACCTATCTACAATTGAACATTCATGAACTGGCGTCTATATAAACAGAAAGAAAAATAAATAGGTGAAAAGTAAACTATGCAGCTTGCATTTCTTGTAGTCTTTTACATGATGGTGTCTCCATATTTTTTGCCCTTTGATGTAAGTCAGGATCACCGAAATTCCTTGCTTTCCACACCATTGAATCCTCTGTAGGAATTAATCATCAATTTTTATACATAATTACATTTCACAAGAATACTTGAAATAATTAATGAAAATGAAAAGAAAAAACCAGTCGTAACTAAAAATCATAGCTTACTGTAACTTCTTTCTCTGTAACATCCATGCCTCAAATTATTTATATACTCTTCTTCAACTGAGATTTCTAGACGTCTTAAACTGCCCTGATACTCACTGTGAAAGTTTTCCTTCACATAATACGGAACTTTTAACTCCTGGGTCGTCCTCTGAACTGAGTATTTACTGAAAAAAAGAACAAGAAATACAAAAAATATAGAAATAAGAAAAACATTTACATATAGGTTTATTATTTTATTAATTTATTCATTCAGTTGGACGAACTTCAAGTATTTAATATATTTGAAATACAAGTGAAAAGAATTTACACTCACGAATTCGAATGCAAACTATAAACAGGATCCCAGATGAAGAAGCTACTCATCATCGTCAATACTATCAAGAAGAGGACCGGTAACATTTGGAGAAATGCCGTGTAACCATTTGTCTGTTGTGTATGAGTATGCTGGGCTTGAGTATTATTCTGTCTCATCCATCTTCCACCCGCACGTCTCATATAAAATTCTTGTTGTGGAAACCCAGTACGGAAGAACATATTGAAAAGCTCTTCAGCTGTGATATCAGCTTCAAAGCCTCGTGTGTAATTGTAGTGATCGTGTGATGATCTTGATTGGGCTGACTGCAATCTTTCTTCATCTGAACCATAGAGATCATATTGTTTGCGTTTTTCGACGTCCGTGAGAACTGCCACAGCATTTCCGATAGCTGAAAATAATGTTGTTTTTTGTACTATATGTCACGATTAAGCGATCGGTTTTTCGGTAGGATTGACTGAAAAATCAATTGTTTTCTGTAGTCCGTCCAAGGTCCAAGCTATTGGAGCAAACACCGTTAAATGATGATAAATCCATAAATGTGATAGATGTATTCAATTCCAGAAGTCTATTGTCAAACACAATGTAACTAAACGCGACTGTTTGGCGCTGCCCCCTCGAAACGTGATGTTTCGAGAGTTACGATTTAATTCAGAGTATATTTGATAAAGGTATTGTATAAATATCATGTTACTAAGACTTTTTGTGATTTTTTCATATCTGCAAACGTTTTCCAAACCCAAATTTCAAGTCGATTCTACTAATTGTATTTTTCCTGAATCAACGCCAGCTTTTGGCTTTTCATCCCTGTTCTCCCTCCTCGGTGATGATTACTATAGCCGTATTCATACGCATTGAGAATCTCGTCTTTTTTTTTCATGTTCAAGACAATTGTTCACGATGTTATGATTCCCACTATGAGCTTAATTTAGTTTTTTCTATTATATCCAATGAAATAACTTGTATGCGCTATAGCATTCAATATTTTGATTCAATATTCTCAAAGACTATTCATGAAATACGTGTCAGTATCCCCACCATTTTGAAAACACGAATCGTATAAATTTACATTGTTTTATTGTTATTTCTGAATCAATCTATGGTTTCAATTACCTTTAAAGGCTTCAGCAGCCCCGGGTGCTTTATTTTTGTCAGGATGAAGCTGCAAAGCCAACTTTTTATACGCTTTTTTTATTTCACTGTCTGTTGCCTCCTTTGTCACACTCAAAATCTCATAATAATCCTTGCATTTTTTTATTCTGTAACAGAAACGAATCATTGAAACCAATTTATATATTTAATGTTTATGTTATGACATCTTTCGATGGCGTTTTCCCATCAATACCTCTTAATGTGTTCATACTGTTCTTTTGTATAATCACCAGCTGATTGTGATTGACTCGTATCTTTGGTTGCCGTTTGTCGTTTTCTCACCTCTGGCTCCGGCTCAGCCTTTTTATTTTGTTTCGATAAAGCTGATACTTTTGCTAAAATTTCTGAAAGCAATTCAATAATAAAATTCATGAAAATTGTCAACGTGCGGGTTACAGTTCGCCATGATAATGAACAAAATTTTGAGTGAGTGACGAATAATTACCTTCAACCCGCTTGCTAGGGTACAATTTCAATGCTTTTTTAACAAACTTTTCAGCTTCCTCAAATTTAGTCTCCCTCATATACTTCTCCGCAATTTCCATGCACTTATCCGCTTCATCTTTATTACTGTCCATCTCACTTTAATTTGATTCGACAATTTATTTTGTCAGTATGTTTATTTTATTCTGTTTGACACTAAATTTCGCCCGAGGTTTGACGTCCGATCGATTAATGACGAAGCAGAATCCGAATGATATTCAATTACTCAATGACGATATCCTGCGCAAAATGCGTATATTCAATTACGTCATAACAAATGGTGTATAAAGGTTTGTGATGGAAAAAATAATGTAGTTGAATCAAATATATACAAACATATCTACCTATATATAAATTAAAATGTTAATTTTCAACATGAAAACCTATAAATTACCTCCACGTAGTGTCACGAGTTTAACATGCCCAAAAGTTCTCACATGTGAGGGGTAAGAGCTGAGCTTCGTCAGTGTAATGAATAATTTATTTGATGGGTACTCACACATACTCATTCACGCCCATTTTATTTACCTTTTTTTTATTTGTGTTCACACTGCGCCCGTTGTAAAAATGGCATCCATATAGAGACCTCTTGGAGACCTTTAGGCAAAAAAGGTATCTAAAAGAGTACTCACAGAGATGAGTAGAGAGATTGCCAACGCCCGGCTAAAACTTGACGCATTTTTGACTGAATCGAAGTGGCGCTACCTTATCGGACAAGCCTCGAACTGGACCCACTTTCTGATTGGTCGAGCCAATCGGACCCACTTTCTCATTGGTCAACGAAATATATAGTAATAGTTAAGCATGCATTTTTAAAATGTGGGCGTCAGCCGCCTCGGAGACTAAAATATACATGAGTGGAGGGGGTGCCGCACACAAGCACAGGCCGTGTTGGTGTGAGCCCCGCACTTCGGCTCGTGGTTCGGTTAATAGAAGAGGGCAGAAATACTATCCATATCTCTGTTCTTACCGAATTCGGCTGAAGATGAACGAAGCTATGTCGCTACATCTACCTAAGGGTATGTGCGAACCCTTGAATTCGATTTCATGATTTCAGGTTAAAATTGAATATGAGTATTGAGATGGAAATAATGTTTCCACCGAATTTTCATTTATTCGCCCTTATGAAAGATTCATATATTCATATGTATATAAAATAGAAAATTGTATTGGGAAAATATTTAAATAATGCGATGATGCTATGTGTAGGCAAATGTAGTCCGAGTTCATATAATTGCTGCTGGACCTTTCATATTATTCACTCTATTGGCACAATGGTAGCGTGCTTGCAAGCGATCTGGTATCATCCGAGTTCAAATCCGACCTCAAAGTCCTACTTTTTTTATTTCCACAATTTCCAAATTTTTCTACATGGAATATTACAAAAATGCAGACATTATTTTTTCAATGTGCGAATTATTTTCCACAATTTTTTTAATGCCTTGATATAGATTTTAAGTGAGTCAACATCTCACGAATTTTGAATTTCCACCACGAATACTGTGAATTTAGTACATTGAATATAGCTAGTTTCTAAATAGAACGATGTCGGGCAATCGACGGGACGAACGTTATCGAAATCAATAATCAAACTGAATAAAATTATGATCGAACCCAAAAATTACATTGAAAAAATATTAAAATTATGTAAGAGACCTATACGACAATGCCGCGTGTAGGCAAGTGTGGTCCGAGTTCATATAATTGCTGTTGGACTTCTCACACTAATCGCTCTATTAGCACAACACGTTCATTATTAAAATATTTAGAATCTCGCTCTCGTCCGAACGTTTCCAGTATCACGGCCGAATTCGCTTTAAGAAAAATAATGCTAGCGGCTCGTGGTTTCTTTACTTATTCATTTCGTGCTACAAAGTATGTACATATATTACTAATGACTTTATTCATATTTCATTTATATCAAATTCCGAATTTATTACAATAATTCACCGGTTTTCTCAAATCTTGTGGTATCAATTCTCGAGACTTAGTCGGCCCCCGTGTTTACAAACAGAAACTGTCACGCGGGTCAGCTTTGCTTTTTTATTTGTCCTCTATGTATATATATATAGGGGGAAATCCCGTAACGCCGGACGGCACCTAGTACCGGACACTGTTGATAAACAAATAATATTGGTGATGATAAAGAGCTATAGAAGGAGAGAAAATCGAAGTAAGAATTACTATGGTTGCATAGTATCGGTGGACAACATTCACATTATAACAGAAATTGCTATGGTCATATTAAAATATACTATAATCTCAACCAATATTTACGATGTACCATAGTAATTTGGAAAAATCACATTAGTATAATTTGCTATCAAATTTTTGCTATGGTATCAAAATAAAAGTTACTTATAGTACATGTTGATATGTGTGAGCCCAACAGAAGCATATGTATATATGTTCAAAAATCACTCGACGTAGAAATATGACAAAGTGAAAGAACGAAGGAAATGCAAGTTGTAAAACATTGATTTACGAGCAGGCCACAGCAATGCCTCAGTTTGGGTGAAGAACTACTTCACGATGAGTTTAACTCCGTCACCAAGAGTGGACAAATCCTAAACAGATGTGGTAATTGCAGAAACGCTGTTTTTTTTTATCCTGCATGTTGGGTCCCTAGTACCGGACACTCGATTTATCCTCCAGTACAACACACCATTTCTTTTCAATTTTCGAATATTAATGTAAGATGTGTTATTCTTGTTGTACTATAGTATTTCACAATGGCAATTCGATCGAAAATAATGAAGAAAGGAAAATAATCCGAGCAAAATACAAAAAAGGGCCATCGATGAAGTTTTTAGGGGAATGAGAACCGGATCCAGTGCTATAGTTGGGAGGAATGGGCTCATGAGACGTGCGCAGACGTTTCTGAGTGTTTTAGTTCATATATTTGTGAGCATTGCAAAATTTAGCGATTTTAAATTGATTCTTTGTATTAGTATTCAAAGTGTCCGGTACTAGGTGCCACTCCTCTGACTTAAGCATTTTGAGGATCAAATTCAAAGATATATTTTTATCAGTTTTACATCAAAAAAAAATCTGAAACATCGTTATGTCACCAAAGAATACTCCAGAGTTTGTTAAAAAATATAAAATATCGAAGTTTCTATGTACGTTATAGGTTTTTTAACGAATAATCTATGTGTCCGGTACTAAGGGACTTCCCCCTATATACATATATATATATTCCTGGGTTTTTCTGCCCCGCACGCTCTTTCTATTCTCCGGTTTGTGTAGTCTACTTGACGACATTCAAAATAAAACCAGTTTCACAAAAGGTTCATAATACATTCTGTACACTTCACGATTTTTTTCATTGTTAATCGATGGACTGCGTGATAATTGTATCATTTTCCGGGAGAAGGCCTAAAAATATTCTTCAATATTATATATATCGGGAACGCAAATAAGTACTGAGGAGAAAGATCAGAACGAAATATGCAACTCGTCTATTCTTACATAAGAACCAGGTCAACATTTTTTCCTATAATTGAAAGATCAACTGTTTATAAAGTTGTATACCTCAAAATTATAGAATTTTTTTACAAATGCGTCCCGCTTACGAGTGAGGATAAAATATCGTTTGCTCTACTTCCCCTGATAGCGGTGACCCTGCCACTTCCCCTCTCTGCGTAGACATCGCTGTATGAGTGCAAGAAAGAGCGAACATTTTCTTTTTCGCTTCTCCTGTTCAAATAATGTTTTACGAATTTTTTTTTCCGCCACTTCTATTATTTTTACTATTTTTACTATTTCGTAAAATAGAAATTTTTCATTAAGTGCATCTGGTTGGGTGTACAAAAACATGAAATGGAAAAAAAAAAATTTTGAGATTACACTTACAAAATTTGAGCGTGTTTCTGAAATAATTTCAAAACATTCGTGTTCGCCGACAATTTTGCTCTAATCTACAGTTTGCGATAAAAAAATTCGTCAAGTTTCGGAAAAAAATGTTTCATTCTGGCCGCCAATTTGACCCCTCGAGGGAGACACGCGACGACAGCCGCGGTGGTAAGCAATAGTTCATGAAAGATGTAGCATCGATAACGGAGAAAAGAAGAAGAAGCCATTTTCAATATTAACACATGTAATTTATGTCTGTGTAGGAAGCACAGGACACCACAAGGGCCAAAATCACGCGGCGGGCGGGAAACCCCGGCCCGCGCATCGCCGAACGTATCAACGTCGACGAGGTCCATACCAGCTGCACGAGCGGACAGAAGCGCGCGATGGTCCACGGGGGCCGATGGATCGAGCGTTGGCAATCGTAATGGGTTCAATATTAGACCGATACGAACGTGGAGGGAATGAAAATAGGAGACAAAATAGGAAACATCGACGTTAAAGTGTCCACTGAGTAAAATTATTCGCTTACTTGTTTCTTGTTCAAATATGATCGAATTGATTTTAATATTGTAATGTATTAAAAATATATATTGTTCTCGGAAAAAGATATTCATTCGCAATAAAGTATTTTTCTGTCATACAAAAATCATGTTTATTTCAGAAAACTTCGATTTTAATTAAATCCAAAAAATATACTGTTACTCCCGTTATATATTCAATTCCATAAATATTCTTGCATGCACAAATAATTATAGTCATTGAAAAGCATGCAGACGTCCTCTATCGTAATCTGTTGTTTAATGTGGTACAATATGGCTTTAAGCAGAGATTCATTGGGGAAACTTAATGCGCCATTAGTGGAAGATCACAACTTGCAATTTATTTTTTATTGAAGATTAACATTGATATCTTGATATACCTATGCTTTTTGATATTTATTTCATTCTATTATATTTCGATAATGCCGAAAGCATTCCTGAAATCATGCGAAAAACAACGAAACAACAAAACACAGTAGTATGGGGTAACTCGACTCGCAAGTTGCCAAATTGTTCGCGAACACGCTTTCAATGTGCTAATAGAGCGATTAGTGTGATGAGCCCAGCAACAATTATATGAACTCGGACCACCCTTGCCTACACTTGACATCATCGCATTATTTAAATATTTTCCCAATACAATTTTCTATTCAATATACATATGAATATATGAATCTTTCATAATGGCGAATTAATGAAAATTCGGTGGAAACATTATTGCCATCACAATACTCATATTCAATTTTAACCTGAAATCATCAAATTGAATCCAAGGGTTCGCACATAGGTCTTTTACATAATTTTAATATTTTTTCAATGTAATTTTTGGGTTCGATCATAATTTTATTCATTTTGATTATTGATTTCGATAAGGTTCGTCCCGTCGATTGCCTGACATCGTTCTATTTAGGAACTAGCTATATCCAGTGTACTGAATTCACAATATTCGTGGTAAAAATTCAAAACTCGTGAGATGTTGACTCACTTAAAATCTATATCAAGGCGTTGAAAAAATTGTAGAAAATAATCCACACTGAAAATAAAAAAAGTAGGACTTTGAGGTGACTTGAACTCGGAAAATACCAGATCGCTTGCTAGCACGCTACCATTGTGCCAATTAAGCGAATAGTGTGAGAAGTCCAGCAGCAATTATATGAACTCGGACCACACTTGCCTACACGCGGCATTGTCGTATAGGTCTCTTACATAATTTTAATATTTTTTCAATGTAATTTTTGGGTTCGATCATAATTTTATTCAGTTTGATTATTGATTTCGATAACGTTCGTCCCGTCGATTGCCCGACATCGTTCTATTTAGAAACTAGCTATATTCAATGTACTAAATTCACAGTATTCGTGGTGGAAATTCAAAATTCGTGAGATGTTGACTCACTTAAAATCTATATCAAGGCATTAAAAAAATTGTGGAAAATAATTCGCACATTGAAAAAATAATGTCTGCATTTTTGTAATATTCCATGTAGAAAAATTTGGAAATTGTGGAAATAAAAAAAGTAGGACTTTGAGGTCGGATTTGAACTCGGATGATACCAGATCGCTTGCAAGCACGCTACCATTGTGCCAATAGAGTGAATAATATGAAAGGTCCAGCAGCAATTATATGAACTCGGACTACATTTGCCTACACATAGCATCATCGCATTATTTAAATATTTTCCCAATACAATTTTCTATTTTATATACATATGAATATATGAATCTTTCATAAGGGCGAATAAATGAAAATTCGGTGGAAACATTATTTCCATCTCAATACTCATATTCAATTTTAACCTGAAATCATGAAATCGAATTCAAGGGTTCGCACATACCCTTAGGTAGATGTAGCGACATAGCTTCGTTCATCTTCGGCCGAATTCGGTAAGAACAGAGATATGGATAGTATTTCTGCCCTCTTCTATTAACCGAACCACGAGCCGAAGTGCGGGGCTCACACCAACACGGCCTGTGCTTGTGTGCGGCACCCCCTCCACTCATGTATATTTTAGTCTCCGAGGCGGCTGACGCCCACATTTTAAAAATGCATGCTTAACTATTACTATATATTTCGTTGACCAATGAGAAAGTGGGTCCGATTGGCTCGACCAATCAGAAAGTGGGTCCAGTTCGAGGCTTGTCCGATAAGGTAGCGCCACTTCGATTCAGTCAAAAATGCGTCAAGTTTTAGCCGGGCGTTGGCAATCTCTCTACTCATCTCTGGTACTCACTAGTCGTCCCAGTTACTTTTGCCTTCTATATTTTACACCCTGTTTTGTTGTGACACTACCGTCCAACACCTTCCGACAGTCAACCTATTGTCAGACGCCGCGTCGGTAACAACGATTGTGTAAAATTTATCGGTATTGCGGAGTCTTTCAACTCTTTCCATCGCATTCAGGAGGAAGCAAGGTTCAGATAGAGTTATCATACGAAGAATGTCACAGAGGAAGAATCGTACTTGGCCTTGCCCGCGAAATTCAAGAACATGATAATAAATTTATATAATAGTATATCAAAATATTTCTAGAAAATTTCAGATATTGTAATGATTATGTTATTAACTGCCGCACGAAGACATTTTGCTGTTATTTAATTGTCGACTATAATGGTAAAACGGTGAAAGATGTATCATACATATATATATATAGTTCTTTAGCGTAGTGTTATGACTGTGTGCGCATTCACACTCATTGCATGGCCCATTTGTGACAAAAATCGATCGTAGCGCTATATTTCCTAGAGGAATACGAATAATTGTTCGGGAATTGGTACTCCTTCTTCATTTTTGACCAATAAACAGATTGGAACTGAAAAGAAAGCTCCATTTTCACCAGTTCTCAGCAGTTATTCGTTCACGCAATGTATATATATGTATGCAAACGCATAACACACACACGCACATGCAGAAAGAATTTATACGTTTTTTTGTCAATGGCAAATTAGTGCGCGTTCAATTTTCATTATTCTGCTGTAACTTAACAATAAGAATAGGTTAAAGTGAATAATCGTTAGGAAATAATGCATGGAGTTGACATGTCAGTGCATGTTCGCACGACATGAAAGTTTTTACTGAATTTTCATTATAAGTATGTGAATACTTGTTTTTTTTTTCTAATTTCCTGATCATTTATACATATCTATGCCGCACATTTGTGCCGACCGGTTCCGCGCTACTTGTAGTAATAACTTTTCGTTACTTTTTGTTCCAAATTACAGTAACAAGTAGACATTTGATATTATTCAAATTGATACACTTTATATGAATTCCAGATGAAGATGAATAGAGAAATGTTTGAGGGCAAGGACTATCCCACCCAATGGGCATTGAATCCATCCATGTATCAGAATATGAGCAATGATCAAGGTACACATATCATTATATATAATTTGAATGCATCATTAGTCGATAAATTAATGAGGGCACAGATGTTTTGTCATTTTCAACGTCAACTTTCAATATTTATCGAACATTTTTAGTGGATTGGGCTGCCCTGGCCCAACAATGGATAAAAATGAAGGAGACTGTTGTGCCTCCAGCACCACCACCGCCTTCTTTGAGTAATAATGACTCAAATGATGATGGTGGGGAAGCACCTATGGATGTCGACACAAAAGATGATGATGTACCACCAGCACCACCAGCACCAAACATCAGCGGCAATGATAATTGGAATCAATGGAGCCAGTGGGGTCAATGGAATACATCAGCGCCTGGTGGTGGTTGTTGGGAATGGAGTGGTGTACCACCGCCAGGAGTAACTATTGGTCCTGATGGAAAGCCCATGGGCATACCTGGTATGCCAAATGTTCCACCAGCACCAAATATTTCGAATCGAAGTGGATTCAATGTTGCTCCAACCGCATCAACATCTCCATACAGTTATAATACAGTTTCATCAAACCAATCTACATTTAATCAGGTAATAAATGAATCGTATTATTTCCCCTTTCGGGGGGGCGTAGTTTTCATTTGCACCAATTGATAATTAAAAAGCCATGATCCCTGATTTGAAAAAATCGTTCAATATTGTGAAGCATAAACTTTGTATTCATTCGAATTAAACAAAATTTAGAATCTAGAGTTTCGATCGATCACTGATCGCATATCTGAAGTGAGAATATGAGAATTCAAAATATATAATAGGCAAGTTTCACAAGAGTGCGATATGTTTTTCGGATGCCGGTACACCTTTTTAGATCCGCCATTTTGAATTTAGAAATTTCGCCTTCATATTTTCACAATTACAACAGCGACGATGATAACTGCATTTATCTTGAAAAAAGAAACATTTTCTTCGACCGTTTCTTTATTCGGGGTAGTCTGGCGAAAGGTTCGCATAAGACGCTGGTCCGGTTGGTTGTATAATATTTTATGATTTCTGATCCGTTCCTGTGTCGAAGACAGTGTTGAATTATAGATCATGATAATAATTTCATTCGGACGATATTATTTGGAAAACCAGTTTTGACAATTTCGAATAATGATTAGGATTGAATTATCTTAGAATCCGCTTGAGTACTGTACCAATTTCTTTCGTCTTATGAATTACAAACACATAATGGTTATTACCATTTTAATATGGTCGGACACCTTGCATTCCAAGTTGGAAAAGAATAAAAAATGCTAGCGATAAAGCAAAACGATGGCGAATAAAATATTCTGAATAACTGTATGAAAGTTCATTGAAGATATTTATAATTCCCTTTCATTCAACGAACATCAAAATTTTTCTGGATTCCCAAATGGAAGAATCTTAAAAGAAAACGAGCAAAATTGAATGATACTTTATGTGCCAAGAATCATTCCCTCGGTTTCCACATTTATTCGCACAATTACGTCATCATCATGATTCATTATTTTATGGCAGCGTCAATAGCGACTGTTGATGATAGTAAAATATTCATTCAAGGTGCCAGGATATTGGACAGGTGATCAAACAAATGCAATTTCGTCACAAGGTGCTGCACCATTTATAAAAGGAATGCGACATAATTCAAGAATGTCACAACATATGCGCAATATCGATCCAATGAGAAGTCGTGATGATAAAGAGAAAACACCTGATGATGACACAAGTATGACTATTGATGCAGCTAAAAGACGACAATTACCCGCATGGATTAGGGAAGGTTTGGAAAAAATGGAGCGTGAAAAGCATAGAGCAGTTGAACGCGAGAGACAAGAATTATTGAGAAGACAGGAAATGGAAGCGAGAAAACAAGCAGAGGATGAAGCGAGGGCTGTACTTGATCCAGCCAAAAGTAAATTTGTGAGTGCAATTTTTTTAACGTCATACATGTACTGACGGAAAAAGTGGTAGATGGTTATTTTTTTGTGATTTGCATAATTGATTTCAATTATTAGGATTCGGACTCGGAAAAGGAGACCGAGCAAGATTCAGAGGATCGTGGTGGCCATGAAGAGGATCGACAAGATCTTGAGGGTAGTCCAGAGATTGTCGTTCGACCAAGACGATCACGATTCAGGGATGCAGTCTCACCTGAATCACGTGCGATCAATAATGAAAGAGAGAGTCCAGTGACCATTAATTCAATCACGGGCGTTTCTGTTAAACGGTCGCGCGAGGAAATGCTTCAAGATGTCGTGAGTAATCTACGCATACAAATGTATTCGAGAGGGTATTCTCATTCAATGTCTACGAAAATGTGTGATTTTTAGGAATGGTTGTTTCTCGTAAAAGAAATCAACTATAAATTGGTTTTTCTCTAAACTTTAGAGTTTTTGAGTACCGTATAATTAGATGCAAATCATGCATACTCTTAAATTTATGTGAATGGTTTTATTGAAAATAATATTACAATATTACGTATGGGGGGAAATTCTAGATCGTTTCATTGAGAAATATTATTTTTACCACTTTTTGGTGTCACACCTATTTGATATATATATCTTGTTAATATTCCTACACTTAGCCTCTGAACTTGACGTTTGATGATTATTTTCCCGACTGACCATAGCATCAAACTTTTTTCGACTTTTGCTGACAGCGCGAGAAGAATGATCATCTATAGCCAGATGGGGTTTTAGATACGCTACAAATAGACAGATCTATTTCATGAAACGGAAATTCGAAGCCGTCAGTGCTTGTGTCCTATTCAGTACGAGTTGTCTTCCCGATTCCGCACCCAATTTTTTCATAATCTAGTCACAGAAAAACCAAATATAAATCAAGTGGAACTTGCTTGTACATCGATTCATCAGTTTCCAAGACATCAGGGTGATATCTGCAATTAACAATATTCCAAGAGCTTCAATCAAATAATTTTTTGCGTAAACACAATCACGGATGAACGCATGTTTAAAACTTGTCTCGTGGACATTTTCACACATCAATACGATAATGTGTAAATATTGGAGCACAAGTGATGATAGCGTATGAGTAGAGTGGACAGAAATAATTTGGCAGTGGAAAGTTTATGAGTATCATCAATTCAATTGTTCAGATCAATTTTGTGACGAATCTATTTTTGTGTCGTATACAGAAAAGTTCAAATTAAGAAATATTCTATTTCACAAGCTGATTGAATTTTCAATGGGAGTTTTTCTCATGTGACTTATAGGTGCTCCACAGAATGGAATCAAACAATAAAACTACTTATAACAATTGCCTGTTAGTTCTGTCGGGGAAGTAACTTTGATACCCTTTTTTTGGCATTGAATTATGTCGAAATCATCAAAGCTCAATCCAGGTCACGTTGGACAGGAAAAAGTTGTTAGCGGGTGACAATCAAGTTGACGAATTTGTCAAAAGTTAATGATAAATTATAAAGAGCTCGGAGAATTGTTATTCGATTTGCTATTGTCTACCCTATGAATATATGAACATTTTTGGATTATATAATACGCTGAAAAAGTTTAAATCTCAGTAGATCTCAGTAGATCTCAGTAGAGACTGGAAAAACGTTACTTAACACCTTTCTGGACCTCAATTACAAAGATCCTAAATGATTATTTAAATTATTTTTCGATCTCAGATATGACGAATAGGTATACAAGTTTGGTTTTTCTCTGTGGGCATTACGCATGCAAAAAAAAACGAAAAAAGGAATGCATTCATTATTCCGACCCAATACGTGAGGATACCCTCTCGATAAAAATATTGTTAAATTAAGTTTGTATTCTATTTTTGATTTTAATTTTTTTCTTTCGCCATGGTAGATGTTGAAAGTTCGCCGATCGTTAACAGAAATACTTTTGGAAGTTACGAATGAGGAAATATCGAGCGTTTGCCGAGAAGTATGGAGTCGCTATCGCGCCAAAGGTACCGCTGATAAAGCCAACCGAATAAAATTAATTGTTGCGAAAATATTCTTTTCGCGTTTTTCCTTCACCAATTGCTGCAATAGAAATTTAAATGATAATAATAATGACAATAATAACAATAATGATAATAATGATGATAATAATATGATACAAGTGATAACAGGATTGATGGATGCTATTGGGCCAAATCATGCGTCAACATTGTACATAATACCAACAACGTTCACGATTAAACTCGAGGTCTTTTCAATCATCCTCAAATTCCATCTTCGATTTTACGTAAATTTATTCGTGATGATTTGCTATTTCAGCTATCAAAAACCATCGTATGGTTTTTTTCTCTGTACAAATATAGGAAACGTCAACAGGACTTTCAGAACAAAAACAACCTTTTTTTTTTTTTACTTGCACATATATACTGGTCTTTTTGCGTAACTCAACTTGTCATGTCTTTCATACATTTTTCCCACTTTGTGAAATAATGTTTTGATCACCTTTTTTCTATTTGACTAAGAGTTCAATTGATATATACACAAATATATGTATATTTATTTGATGTAAGTAAAACAAAAGGAGAATTGTGGAGATAGAGAGGTTTATAAAGAGAGATTGCAGTACTCGACGGTGGGGGATAATGTGAATTGTTCCAACTGACAAACAAACAAAAATAGAAAGGGTGTACTGAGCAAAATTTGTCACTAAATGCGTGTGTATTGTAAAGCCCCTGCAGGAGAGCCCCCCGTCGCATCCTACACCAACACGGCCCCTCTTGCTCAGATCACTCGGAAGCTCGGTGAGTTCATTAATTCAATATATTTATTAACAAGCCAACCACCACCACAATTATTATTCCACGATGGATCTCATTGCCTAGATACCGTTTAAAAGCATCGTAGGAAAAATAGTAGTTTACAAAACGTGAGAAACTAAAAATAAAGACCAAAAAAAAAAAATAAAAATAATAATGTGACGAAGTGGCAGTAGAAACGGCGGAGAGAGAAGGATAATCGAGAAAAAAAAACTCCGACTTAATGGTATTGGAAACAGTTATGTATGGGAATTTATTTGGAAATTTGTACAAATGCAGGTCTGGGCATCTATGGCGATAGCAACAGTGAGTCGGAGGAGGAACAGGAGTCACAGCAAACGGATGACAATGACAGTGATCTTGAGTTGAAGGTAGAAATGATTGAGAAAAATTTGAAAAATATTCGTTTCAATAGCTTGATTTTAAAATATCTTCTAAAATCCTATAGGAAACTCTGCGACGACGTCAATCGGCATTCAAGAAGACCGAGGAGGAGATTGAGGCACGTTTAGCCAAGGAGGAAGAGAATGAACAACGCAATGAAGATCACAACAGTGACAAGTATGAAAATCATTTGGTTAATGATAACAGTCGACCGTCAGGTAAAAAAAAATAAATTAGCATATATTAAGAAGAATGTACACCTAGGAGGGTCGAAAACATGCAAGTTTTCGCGATTAATTTTCAACGTACTCATTGATTCATTCGGATTAGGTTCATTATTTGAATTTACTTGTGTACGTACATTTTGTGCTAACTCTTGACAGTAACGAAATAATAATACAATTCGTAACATAGCCAATTTTTATGTTATGAGCTTCAGAAAAAAATGGCGCACATATAGACGCGGAATAACCGCGTGAAATCTAAATTCAACTAATCCAGTTCACCCAATCTGTAGCACATGAGATTCAAATTAATTGGTATAGTTTTTATCTAAACCATTTTGAGTGACGAGAAACACGAATAAACAATATTCTGGGAATTCCAATCGATTAAAAGTTCTAAGATAAATTGTAATGAATGAAAAAACGTATGAAAACTTTCCCAGTTTTTCTTTTTTGTTGGCTAAACTCATAGGTATATAAACATCATAGTACAAATTCAGGGTGTATTATCAAACATGGCAAAGTCCAGGTACAGAATTATTTTTTCAAGTTGATGTACTTATGGATAGTTAATATATAGATGGTATTGCCTTAAGTATCTTGTCTTTCAAATTTTGGGGACTTTCCCAGGTTTGATAGTACACTCCTGAAATGGTGATTATATGTCAATGAATAAATTGGAAAATAATGAATCGCTTGACGCTGTGACGGAGTTTCAAATGGTATATTGTTTGACGTAGAGCTATGTACACAGCACCGATAAAATAATTCCTGAACTTTTTTCGATTACAATGATTCCATTGATATTGGGAACAATTCGAATTCCGAGATATTGTTCACAGGCATCTCCGCTCAACAGAAATAGCTGACATTGTTGCTACCGCAGCTAATATCAAACTTCATGTAGTGAAAATTGGGTGGTATGACACTAATATGAAAAATGTGCTATGTAGGGTTTCATTAAAAATTTGTTATCGCATTTCGTTCGGACATAATTTCTTCTTGTCGAACCTTTGCGAAGGTTATTATTCATTAAGAAAGTGACATACAAAAAAATTAATTTTTTGTACTGTCCTGGGTGTATATAGACTACTAAATTAAAATAAGTATGATGAAATGATACATTTTCCATTGTTTTCATGGGGGCTCTGTGCAATGTGTAGCTGATGAGAAAGAGACAAATAACGAAAGAGAAGAATCAGTGACACAATCGAGTGGTGGTCACACACCAAAACGCCAAGTTTTACCAGTCGAACACACACGAACGAATCAGAGCACATCGAGATCAGTTGATTCATTATCGAATTCAAGTCATTCGTCTTCAACATCTACGAGTGATTCCACAACATCGGATTCAAGTAGAAATATAAAGAAACGACGGAAACGAAAATCCAAATCACGGAGTAGATCGCGCATACGAAAATCAAGATCATCGAGTCATTCTAAGGATAAACGTACGCACCGTAAGCGTCTTCGTTCCAGCTCATCTGGCAGGAAATCTAGCAATAAACGAAGTAGAGACCGAAAAAGACGTAGCAGTCGATCGAGCAATTCAAGATCGCGATCTAGAAGACGATCTAGGTCACAGTCTAGACGTAACAGTAGAGAAAGGAGACGTAATACAAGATCACGCTCGAGAAATAATCGCAAACGTTCGTCGAGATCGCATTCAAGGAATGAACGTAGACGTTCAAGATCTTATGGTCATTCGTCAACATCAAAACGCAGGGGCAGCAGATCGAAGGACAGGAGTAGAAGATCGCGATCGAGGAACCATCGAGATGGTAAGAAGTCGGCACCTCGGTACAGGAATTGAATATGGCAGACAACTGATGAAAAGGTTGTATGATTTTTTCTGTTTAATTTATGAATATAAAGTTGCAAGCAAAAAGAAAGAGCATGCGGAGCGTCTAAATTGTGGATTGGGATGTACTCTCTATTATTTTTTTTTCCTTTTTTAAATTTAACCGATTAATTTACATACATTTGTTTATTCAATAAAAAATTCAATCCATATTATTTTATTTTCATTTCAAAATGTTAATAATACATTGATGACAATTTGGAGAGTACATCCTCGTGTTAAAGTTGAAAGAAAATATCTTAAGGATAATTTTTATGTTTCAGATCGTATTTTATGGGCCAAAAAAAAGTAAATGAATAAATCAATAAGAAATAACAATTTATAACAGCAGTGATGAAGAATGAAACAATGGTACGGTTATTACCGAATTTTTGTTTTTCAGTATACAAGTTGTCAAAATAAGTGTAAATGAAATTGGTATTCTATTCATATCAATTTTTGTTTGTTTTTTTTTTCTCTCGGTACGATGCAAATAACTCTGCTAAAAATGTCATTCGGGTTCACTTTAATTGTGTTAGCTTGAATGAAGTTAGTTGGCATTAATTATCCATGTATGAATACATATATAAATATATATATATATATATATATATATTTATTTATTCATATACATATATATGTATATATATGTATATATATATGTGTATAATGCAGTCATAATGATTAATAATGAAATATATCAGTCTTCACTTTGGTCTTACAGAACAAAAAAAAATCGTATGCATTATTATCCACTTGAAAATTTGAATCCCCTCACTCATTTTATATTAATTTCAAGGTGTTGTCTTTGTTGTGTTCGCGAAACAGCAATTCATAACAAAAAGGAAGCCTTATAAAAAGTATTTTACACATTTTGTATATTGTTGATATTCAAGCTCATTTTTGTACAATAACCAAATTAGTCCAAAATATGATTGGAATGTATATTAAATGACTATCCTCAAAATTGGATTTGAGATTAATGGAAGAAATTCTATGCTGTATGTAGACATTTTTTGTTTGTGATTTTTTTTTGTGTATTATAAATTGAATGATCATTTCCGTCTTGATTATTTATATTTACAAACACTCAAATAGATGTCACACAATTATTGTTTTTTCTCTCCTTAGCATTCCCTCAAATAAGTTAATATCCCCTATACATTTCAGTCCTCGAAGTCACTTCGTATTGTAGAGAACAAGAAATAATAGAAATTCAGTAATTGTCGTTTATTCTGTCGCAGCACAGTCAATTCATTCACTTTCCGTAACGTTGTTCACACTTTGAATATACTTTTAGAATTTCAATGAATTCCTTGGGTGTCACATTGTGATGAGTTGGCAAATTGCTTGAGAGAAACAGAAATACCATATTGCATTATACAATTTTGTCAAGAAAAAAAAAAAAGTGCACCATTAAATAACAGCATACTCACTAAAATTCTGTTATTCTTATATGCCATGGAAGCAAACCGAATGTGCAAAATGTTTTGCCGGCAATTATTGCGATATCTGGATCAGGAGAATGATTGATTCTCAATTTTTCATTCAGAAGATTTGTATCAATTTCCTCAGTTTTTACTGATCCCATTACCACTGCTTGACATAATTCTTTCGTCAGTTTAACTATTGTAGGTTTGCCATCATCAAATGATAAAAAATTAACTCTTGTCGTACTCTTAAAGCCTGCAATAAATTGATGAGTTAGTCTCAAAATGAAAAAATAACATAAAATATCAAATTATTGATAGAAATTCGATCAGTGAAAATATATATTGATATGTGTTCGCATGAAAGTTGCTAGCTATTAGAGTAGCGCACGAACACGGTTCTTTTATCTATCCAATAATTGGGCAATCATTAAACATTCTTTTGTTCGCTAATTTTGACAATATCTATTACAAGCAACTCATTTCCGTTCACTTTATAGGAACTTAAACTCATGAAGACATACAAATCAATAAATGTAATACGAAATATGTACGAAACTACAAATATATAACGGTTGTTATCGGCACAGGCTAATGAATAATCATTAAATGTTGGGAATTGTATGAGATAACGCAGTAATTGAAGTGCGGCTATGTTGGTAGAAAGTGAAACCACTTTTGGAATTTGAACTGATGATAATACAATTTCGACAAAAATAAATAACCGTATTTTGAAATTCCGACTACTAAAATGACTTAATAATATACAGGATTCCTTTTTTCTTAAATTTTCGCCAAATGATAAATTGCAAAGAAATTTTTCAACAAGGAAATAGACGAATGCACTCTACAAAGTTCATATATAATACGGTGGTCTGAATCCCGTCCACAAAAAATTATCCCATTGCGATTTTATGTAAGTCTTACAACTCAGTCTCTGTCCAATAACGTTCATTTATTGTTTCCCACTTTGGCGTTAAGTAACCAATAGAAATTCGCGAATTGTCTAATTCTTCAGTAGATAAAAATACTCTTTTTCACTAGATTCGTTGACAAGTAACCCGAATTTATTGATATATGTTGAGTACACTTATTACCATTAGTGCCATTGACAGGAGCTTCAGTAGAGCATTTTTCCGACCAAATAATTCTAGACATGAGGTTAGGCCTTGACTTTTCAAGTTCACGTATAAAAATACTGGAGTTTTTCTTCACAATACCTGCAACAAACAAAACACATATTGAAATAAAATAAAAAATAGAATTAATATAATATTTGAATAGATTTTTGGGACAAAAATGTGGTATGGAGATGTTTGAATACTCTTCCATCATAAACCTATGCTTTATTATCATTTACCATCTCTATCATAGAAGCTGACGTGTGATATTCCAAGTGCAACACACCAATCAATTACTTTTGATAGATCAACGAACGAGACGTCTTCACATCCAATCACGAATACTAAATGGGTTGGTAATTTCTTTATTTCATTAACATCACTCTCATCTAAAATATTCTCTGGCAATTTGAGACTTCTTGGATGAATAAATCCAATGAATTCTCGTTGTAGTATCGCCCATTGTAATGTAATGAATAAATAAATGCTATAGATAATGTGAAAGGTGGCCAAAATTAGCCGCAACAACGTCAACATTTTTCCACGCGAATACTAATACTTTCGCGCAACATAATCGACCTTTGATCTTGACTGATAAACCCGCGTTAGAGGGGTTTTTGTTTACTGTCGTAGCGGAAAGTGCACACAATAACCGGCGAGAGCCCAATATGTGAATCACAAGGCTACTTGGGCCGTTGCCGACATCGTCAATGCTCGTGAACCTCGTGAGATGCACGAGGTAGTGAGAGAGACAAAAAGCGAGCTATTATATCAGTGATGATAGCTGTTATGTACTTGAACAGAGTTTTTAGTACACAATTTCTCCACCAGGTACATTAGAGGTTATTTTCAACATCATATTAGTATTAATTATTTATTTATAACTTTGAATACTCTTCATTATTGTTGCATTGATGATAAAAGAAATTATCCTTATTTTGCTATGCATATGAGAATATTTATCGATTATTCATCTTTGAAAATGAGGAAATATTCGAAAAATATTGCGCGGGTAAAATATGTGTTATCTTGACCAATCAAAGATGGGCACGCCACAGTGTCATATGTGGCTTGCACCTTTGGCTTGAACCATCCTATTCATATTCCAGCCAATAATATTGCTAGGACGGCTAAGACTTGGTAAAACGTTTATAGTTATAACGACTCTGATGGTTCTTCATAATCTCCTTGGTTCAACGAATTCGAAATATACAAACAACACTTGTCGTAAACTGAAGAAAAAGCAAACTAAAAACAAAACCGAAGTAATGTGGAAATAGCAGTGGATCAGAAATGTGGAATACATCATTCTTAATGGGAAAGCATTTCTCTATAAGAAAGAAATGTTTGAATATCTTTTTTATACTTCATTTTAAATATTTCCTTAAATTAGGTGCAAAAAGTTATTTTATTGTGGTGAAATATAAAAAATACTGTATGCAGAATCGAACCCTGAATCTTATTGTTAATCGGATGAATAGTATTAGGTGAGCATCCGAATGAATTCGAACTTATTTATTGAAAATTGGGATTCGTATCGATGCACGTTGATTTGTCGATCTTAGAATTTCTACCTTCGAGACTCCGACAAAGGAATCGCTAGTGCAAAATTCAAATTTTGAATCTCATCTTTTGGGATGTTTGCACTCTGAATTCAAAGTCAATAGTGACCAATTACGCTAGACTCAATTCAGCGAAATCAATGGGAAATAGTTTATCTCGGTGCAATGGTACGTTTCGGACAGTGCTAATGTTTACTCTTGGAAAAACAGATTGGTTAAAATCCGATCCAAAATTTGGCCGGTAAATACGTTCAAAAAAAAAAAAACAAGAGTCAGTTTTTACTAATAAATTATTACGAGTTGATTTGACGTAATATAGGGTCGGCATTCGTATGCTCGTTTATATCCAGATTTAATTCTATACGTAACTCCTGGTCTGATCTACCGTTTTTTTCACCGAGTCGACCGATTCGTTAAAAATTAAATCTGTTCTTCAATTTACAATGATTATCATTGTATGTGTGAATGCATCTGAAACATCGGAAGATCTAGTTTGACACTTGACATGTTGGAAAATCTAAAACCAAAATTCATTGATGCTTCTCTGTTTCTCTAGTTCGATATGATTATCGTTACTGCATAACAACTTCACGAGTTCTGGCATGAAAAAAGCCACAGATTATAAGACTGTTCATAATACTTTTCGGGAATGCTGGCATGTGCAGATTAAATTTCCCGAACTTATTCATTTCTACCGATATTCAGCCTTAAACATGCAGGCCACTAGATAAAATAACGTTTATTTTACTCTTGATAGAAGCCATCAGAATGAGGAAACTCTCATCTCAATGATGTACAGTCATTTGACTTTATGCTCCAATGACTTTAAAAAAACAATATTAATTCTATATTTGATGACACAATTGGGTGGATACTTTCAAGCGCAGAATGATTTAGAGATGCTGTCGGAAATTTCCCCAGTTCTCTGTTGCTTTTTGTTCAATTCTGTGCGATGATAAATTTGTTTTCCATAAGTCATTGAATTGTTCCAGAACATTATGATTGCAACGCACAATAGTATATTGAAAAAGGATCGATGATGATATCTCACTTCCTTTGTTGAAATAATATGCAGAGAAGAATCTCTAAGTGGCATAATGCATATCTGTCTGAATTATTTTGTAGCCCGTATAAGTCTGCAACATGAACTACAGAATTCTAACGATAATAAATAACTCTTTGACAAATGTGTAAATTTTCAATGAACGACCTGTTTCCGCGAGTAGAGAAGGCAATCTTTAAAAGAGGTCAAAACGAAATCGTTCTGATAATTACTGATAGCGTTACGATAGTTTCTGATTAAGCAACTTCATAACTTAAAATTTTTGACTCTTGGATTTAGTTGCGGGTGTGTATTGATGCAAGAAACATAAATGTCAGTGATCAGATTTATCAAAATTATTTTGCTTTTCAAATTCATTGATCATCATCTGTGTTATTCAAATCGATATCCATAATCAATATCATTCATGGCATTGAATGAAATATTTTTGTGTGAAGAAGATGTGAGAAAATGGCGAAAATAAAACAAAAACAAGCTGATTTTCCAGAATGTACTTTACTCAACAATTTTCAACCGAATTTTTTCTCTAAAATGAAAAAATGGAATATAACTGTGCCATACACTTTTCCATTACAACGCATTTATTATTCGATCAACAATATAATTCAATCTTGTGGTTTTGTTCTTGTAACCCAATATTCTTCGCGAGTGTGGTAAGGATTGTAGGGATCGTCCACCCAATATTTTGGTTGCCGAAAGTATGGTGATACCATTTTATCTAATAGCCATGATTGTGTAGCATTGCAAAACACGTGTTGTTTCGATCGTCGTCTTCTATTTGATCGTTTCCTCCATCTTCTGTTGTGCCGCCCGGCTTTTGTTCTAATCCATATCCCCCTTAAAAATAGGATAAAGAATTATATATATCAAAACATTCATGTTATATACACTGATGTAGCAGTTAATTTTAACTCTACAGTGTTCAAAAATTGTAGATTGGTGATTCTCTGTGAGGAATAATGAGTTGAAATTGCAACATAGTACGATAAAAAAAAAATAATGAGAGCTATGAAGTAAAATATAGTCCAGAACTTTTTTTGTCATACAATCAAAATGATAAATTTGTTATATACCAATTCAATCGGTAGAATCTTTTGAGTACTGTTCGAGCTTTCTGACGTTTTCCACGACTTCTAGTAAATTTCACTATCGATCTTGTTGGTACATGTACTCCGATATTCGAATTTTTCAAATTCAGTATAGAGTTTGCAGTTGATGGACTGAAAATTTGGAAGACAAAGATGTATATCAATAACCAGATGCAAAATATCGATTTCATAAAGGGTTGTACCTGAATAAAGTTGCATATGAACTCCAACATGGAGTGCGCAATGGCACCAATGAAGTTGCAGAACTGATCCATCGATTCTGAGCAATCGCATGATTTATCAAATGTGGTTGTTTCACGTCTTGCAATTTTCCTGCAATCGACCTTGTGAATATTGTACCACTGCACCGACTACCACGAACAATATTACCTGTGAAACAGTATTGAACCAACAATGATTCATAATTGAGACGGTATTCTAGTTTTATAGTCGGTCGTCAAAAAAATTTTGGAATTATTATTTTTGGGAAAAATCAATTGGAGTGCAATGTAAAAATTTTGAAAAGCGTATGTAGCAGTGAGTGGAGTAGTGTGACGAACCCAAACTTTTCTTTGACGGATTCATTGATACCAAACGACACTTCAATTCATATATAACAATCGAGACAGAATACCAACCCAAGTTGTTAATTTTTTGACTATATGGCAGTATGATAAATAATTTCTTTATCTTTTTCTGTTTTCAAACTCTGCATCTAATTCGCAAATCATTGTCAATGTGGTTTAGTCTGCTTCTCCGCTCACTTTTCATATTTAAAAAAAATATATTTATAAATGAGAATGATAGTGAAATGCAATTCTGATGATTAGTTTATTGATGGAGACAGCGGAACGTTGCAGGTCGGAATTTCTGCGGATTTTCCATACATGTTGTGGTGCATCTATTTATATGAAACAAATTTGTTAATAGCCATAATTATGAAACCTAATCACTTTGATTCGAATAGTTAAGCGATTATTGTGGTCTCAGAGTTTTTGATGAATTCTGCAAAAATTGAAGGTAGTGTGGAACTGCAGATCTTTTGTATAAATGTATAATCAGAATCGCAGTTTGTTACTAATTTTGAACTGCTGATAAAATAAAAACACATGTCTAATTGATCATATTATATGTCTATTTAATTCACCGAAAAAGAACCAGAAGTTAGCATAAAAATAACTTGGTAGACTGAGAAATCCCCTTGAATGGTCTTAACCTCTAAATTTCATAGTTAGAGTTGAGAAAATTTTCATGACAATTGAATGAACTATTAATGCAAAGAAAATTAAATATGTCACTCACTCTGTATTGTCGTACGGAAAATACGTGAAAACATTTTGTCAATTGTTAGTGACAATTACATGAGTCAAAAGAAAATGTACATTTGATAACTTTTTCACATTGAAAACATTGGAGATATTTTAGAATCGCGGCATACACCGGTGAAAAGATAATATATATTCCTATATATTCCTGGTTCTGTGCACATATAAATCGTTTCGGAATTTTGTTTCATGAGACAGTGGGAATTTGGAATCACTATTTGGAAAGTGTGCGAAAGTATAAAACGAAATTAACCAATCAAAGGCGTTTCGAAAAGTCCCCAGAAATTTGTGGGTAAATTTTCTCGGTAAATGTTTATATGAATTTTGTTTCAATATTTAATAATTATTCAAATGTTATAGTAATATACTTATATTGTAGATTAATGAAATCCGTCCTGTATATTTATATTTGCATGATTTTTATAGAGCAATTGCGTATGTAAATATTTCTTTCAAAAAGTCAGGGAACATGGAATGATTGGTGGTCAAAGCCCGCGGAAGTCAAAATGTTAAACTACTGGAAGTAAAAAGAGACATATTGTTATAACTTTGTTGTTTATGATCTAACTAGAATGAATGCATAAAAAATTGTCTCTCATTGGTTTAGAAACCAAGCCGCGGTTCTAGAGATTAATGTTGTAAAATTAATGATCAACGTATCTCAATAACTAATACAGCGATTGAAATTCGCGCAGAGCGTGTTCGGTACAGTATGTGAATTTCCCGAAAAATTTATAAAACTTTTGACTTTTTTTACACATCGTTTTTATTTTATTGAATGATATTCAAATGATTTTTAGAGGGGCTACGAAGAAGGAGATTCTCTCACTATAAACAAGTTTTTTTTCGTCATTCCAAATCAAGATAAAGAATATGAAATGGTGGTTACTGCGACCGCATGAACACCCTCTATATTAACGATTTTTTTATCAAAAATATCACTACCTCTATATATAATGAATATGTGATTAAATAAGTTGTGGGTTCTACATTGGTTTTGTATGAAAAATTTATAAAAGTTATGTTTTGGGAGGGTATGCAGACAACGTAACTCTACATTAAATCAAGATTCAGGAAAAAACATTGAATTCGACATTCTAAATTTTATTCATTATTCAATGTTGGAAAATATTCATTTATAAGTTAATCTATCTCGATATTAAACTAAAATTAAAATTCTGATTCTCGGCTGTACTGTGGAGCCGCACCTCTTTGGCAAGTACTCGATCCTTTGAAACAACAGGAATTTGGCATTTATGGCTTCTCCCTATACATCTACACAACAATATATCACCATATTTTGGCTCGGTGCTATATGCCATATAGGCAGTACATAATTAAATGAGTAGGGGGCTCTTCTATCTGTAGTGTTCTCTGGTGTCTGGTAAAATGCTCTAGTGATATGTGTTTTCCATATTTTTGTGTGCCATCGTTCCTCGCTGTTTCAGTTTCTATTCCGTCTATTCCTTCTTTTTCCCCTTCTTTACGCACATTATGCATTAACAATTTACTTATCAGGTTCAATCAGGTTGTCTGTCGCGCTGCCCGCCACTCCGGCTAAAAACCAAGGAGAAAATATGTTTCGAATTGGCTTTAAATTATCGACAAATTCACATAATCGTATTTATAAAGTGAGTGATAACAATGAGAAATTAATTGACTTGAATCAATAATTGTATATTGGGTGTAAAACATTTGTTCAATCTTCTTTAGTGACAATTAAATATTCACCATACAACTTCGAATACAAAACAACTCGTGATTGAAGAGCAAAATTCTTCAAAACATCTTGACAAATGAATTTTATTATAACTTAAATATTCAGTGTTTTCTAATGATTTATAATCAATCTCATTCATTGGCGTTTGACATAACTGATTATACCATTTTTATGGGGATAGTTTGGACTATCTTCAATTTAGTTTTCGTACTTCCATTACCTTGCTTCATTCGTCTGAGATCGAATGACACATGACAAAGTCATTCATAACTATTCTTACATAATTCTACATACACTATGGAATCATATTTATTCTTGTATTAATATTTTGTTATTAGGTTAAAAAAAATGGATGTACAAGATCATATTCGGGTATTAAATGCCGTGAACTCCAACAGCCGCATATTCATCGAGCAAAAGGGTATGTTCAATTTATAATAAAAATGTCGAAAAACGTCTATTGCAACCAACAACTACAATTGATTTTATTGTTTCTTTATCATCATTAAGATTGTACAATGAAATTAGAATATTGCCGAATCAATCGAGGGCAGAATATTCTTCGGAAGGTGCACAGAGGTTAGATTTCACACGTTTCCATCTCCAATATAAACTAAAATAAAAAAAAAAGACAGATTCAATCATAACATAACCTCTCAATGATTGAACATAAATAAATTATATATAATTAATTTCAGCGGAAAGTCGAGAGGAGGTCGTGGAGCATATATAGCACTTGGTTCAATTACACTCGGTACAATAGGAATATTGACATTAGCAAAATATAATCCAGGAATACGTGAAATACTTGAGGAATGGGTACCTGGTACAGATCATACGATAAGAGTAATATTCCAAGAAGACGGATCTTATGTTGATAAGATATTTGAGTCCCTCGACAATTTTAAGCAAAGGTAACGCTCATTATAATTTATTCACTTGATTAATTAATCAATTAATTAATCAGTCGATTATTGAGTATAAATGTATCTCAATAGATATCAATTTTTGGCAGCATTATGGTCACAATATTTGGTGATGAAAAAACCGAGAAGCCTAATGAAAAGCCAATAAAGCTAGCAGATACTAGTGATGTTAAAAAAGGTCAGATCACAAAGAAAATATCATTTAGTAACGACTGCAATGAATATAAACGTGAGCCTACCCCTCCTTTCCATTATTTCCGTTTTCAAACTGTTTTATGTGTGACACGCACAAATATCCGGCTACTAGACGAAACCCGGTAGACTTTTTTGTTTAATTTTCATCGTACAAACTTTATAGCGTGATTGGAGAAATTTCCTGAACTTTACCGCATATATTTAGAACGATAGGCGACACCAGCTATGACGATCAGTTCATCGCGCACATATTTATCTTGTGTAATTTCACTTTCTGTAGATGAGATATTTTCATCTTCATATTCTCACCCAGAAATGTATATCTCAAAAAAACTATGACAATTTCAACAGTTTCGAACTGTCATATCACTGCCATCATCGAGTTTACAAAAATATACGGACAGTGCTATTGTCTGCAATATGCAATTTATTGTCTACAATTGTTAAGATCAAAGGATACATGGAAGTCGAACGAATTCTAATAATTTTGTTCTCGTGGCAAGATTTTTCCAATTTAAATATTGTACATAAACTGAATTATACATCTTTATCTATCGATGGATACATTTCATTTGAAAATGTATTGAATTGATAACCAGCTGCCATATCCTTGTTTCTATATATATTTTGAGATGCAATTTTTGACATCAATAGCGAGATATTTGTTATTTGGTATATGTGCAAAGAGTACAATTTACTCCATTGTCCTTTTTCATTTATACAAGTAATGTTTTACAATTTCACTCTGATATTTTCCCATAAATATTTTTGCGTATCAAACGTTCATGTCAGTTTTCATTTTCACGCTTTGAAGAGTACGTAATCAAATTCATGTTGGAATATTTTCGCATTGATTGCCGTCTCCCACAAATGTTCTACAATGACGGAGAAATTTCACAATCATTCAATTTCATATATTCTCTCATTATTTCATTGAAATTTATTCATATGCTGATACTCAAACAAGCATTTTGAAATCGGGACAAAACTAGGTCGGGCAATTCGTTCAGGATATTTTGACGTGCCACTATTTGATATACTTATATTTATATCTAATTAATGTTAATTTTTTTTTGTCAATAATTCCGACTTATAATATCAATTGAATTTATAATCATATAATTGAGGGGGAATGTAATATCTGCAAACGAATTTGAATAGGAAAATGAATTGCAAACTCCAAATATGCCGTCTTTGTATGATTATAACGGGAATCAAACATATCTTTTATTTCATTTATTTTTATCATTTGGAATTAATTTTTTTCTCTATTGAAATCACATTCCCTCTCAATTATTATCTTGGAGTTATTGAGTTTTTAATTAACCGAAATCGCAGCTCCAAAATCGACATTTGAGCCACTAATTGATCGCAAACCACCACCGGTTAATGAACCCTATGTGGAAATACGACAGAGCAAAAATAAAGACGAGAATATTGAAGTTGGTGGGTAAATATTCGTAATAAATTATTATATTCATCATAAATATTATAAATGTTTTACTAACTGTATCATGGATGTGCGTAACTTACTTGATATATTTCTAATGAGCGATGGACAATGTAGAGAGTTATATTAATTATTGATTATATCAGTTGTAGAGAAACCTATGCCGCCGACGAAAAAAGTTTCAGATGATTTGAAACCAACAAATCTCGTAGAATTAGAGAAATATTCGGGAGACGCTGCGGCTAAAGCGATTAATGCTTATCAAGACGCTGTTTACGCTATCAAACATTACAATCAAGATGTGATCTTGGTAATCGATGATAGCGGGACACCTGCCAATATTTCATCTCCAATTTGGCAAAGGTTATATTGTTGAAAATAAAAAAAAAAGATTTGCAAATTTCATCCCACATTTAATCAGTGAATTAATTGTTGTTTTGCATTTTTAGATTGAAAGAGGCAACAGAGAAACGAAAACGCGCGGTTAAAAAAGCGGAAGAGAATGCAATTGAGGCAGTTCAATCACTCAAACGATTGGCCAAACTTATTGATGATCCGGAATTGGATGCACCGCCGCCAATGAGAGCAACTGCGAAGCGGAATGTAAAAAAATTGATATCTGATATTGATGATGCAAAGGAAAAATATGAGAACGAAGGTCGTTCAGCAAAGATTACTGAGACTTATTGGAATAAAGTTAAACTAGCACGTGAAAGTTTCAACGACGAATTACAAATATTGTTTCCGAATATCAATATTCATGATCAACATTTCTCAGTCAATGAAGAATTATTTGACTTATTTGTTCTTCATATGTATAATAAAGTGAATTATCTTCAATCGGAGCTTCAAAAACTGGAGGTGAAATTTGACCTGTTTTTTTTATTTACGTTCATAAATGTAGTTGCCGATTTTTTCTAGACCATTGGCAGTGCTAAGTTGAAAGCGGCGTTAAAATCATCGGGTCATTCAACAAACGATGAGAAACTCCAGGAACTCGTCTGTAATGAGATGAAGGCAGAAAAACGACTTCTTCAAGATGAATTTGAGCGAAAGGTGAATTTATTAATTTGATCAACAATGATAGAAAAATAATCATTCAAATATTAAATTAACCCCAGGCTAATTGTATTAATTCATTTTTCGATTTTATTCATTCATTATTATTCTTATTATTTCTCTTTTCTTTCCCAAGCTTTTGGCAGAGCGAAAATTATTCGAGGAAGAATTACGGAAGCAGTTGAAATTACAAGCGCAAATAAATGCAGATCAGACGAAAGAAATGATTGAGACAAAAGAACGTGAAATGCAGAGGGTTCTCAATCGTTCGTTGGGCGAACAGCTTGAGGCTGAATCAAATAAATATAAAGCACAACTAGCCTTAATTGTCGGTCGATTGCGCGGTCTTGATGAAGCACTCAAGCGTTAGTATTATTCCGTTCCACTAATTTATCTTGAATATTTTTCCCGCTGCAAAATTAATTAGCGGTTGGAGAAATATTTGCTTTTTTTTCCGTTCTCAATTGCCATTTATATATTCATTCATTTACTTATTCGCATATGATTTTTTTTCCGCAGTCCGACTGACTGAAGAAAGGGGGGCGTGTGATGCGCAAATTTTGTGGGCAGCTTGTCAAGCATTAGCAAGAGCAATAAAAGTGTCATCGCCTGGAGCGTCGAGTGATGAATCAATCAGGCCTCTCGAAGCGGAAATAAAAGCCGTGGCCAAAGTGGCACGTGAGTATACTTTTGTCATTTTTTTTCTACGATATTTGAAATAATTGAAAATAAATTATTTGTACTTTTTATTTTTTTTTTTTAGCTAAGGACGATGCTCTGGTTCAAGCGAGTTTGGCTGCAATTCCTGAGGAAGCGGTCAGGAGAGGAGTTTTTCCAGAGGACGCGTTGAGGAAACGTTTCTTGAAGGTTAGATGGAAATTAGATTTTAAATTTTTCGCTTGTAGGGAGGATCCCGGAACGTTCGACATAGAAAAAAACAAAATCACAGGTTCATTTGTCTTAAAGTTATGGGTTTGAGGTGTAAAAGGGATGAAAAATTATACCCTCACTCGATTTAAAGCTACGTTCTTGAGTGAACTACTTGCTATGTATCGTTACATCGTTTTTTTTTATTACCCTCGCGAAGAATAAAATATATGTGAAGAATGGTCCGTACCTTGCTCTATTCGCTGTGAAGTTTTGTAGAAAATATTTTCTATTGATGTCTTTATGTGACAAATAGGACTTGAGCACAACAATTCTAAAGCTGAGCCGTGACGTTTGAAATTCTTCCGAAAGTCGTAATGTAACATTTCCTTTATGTATCCATGAATTATTTCTTGTTGAACGTTTAGGGAGTAAACAAAGATTGATGAAAAATGCTCATGAATCAATTCTTCTTTTGTTGAACGAACATTTGTTTCTGAGAACTGGCGTATTAGCAAAGTTTTTACTTTTTGTTTTGTAAGTTATTTGTTTAATCACTTTTATTGTTTTCATCAGGTGGAACACATGGCGAGGCGATTGGCTCTTGTACCGGAAGAGGGTGCATCACTGCCAATTTATTTGTTGAGCTATTTGCAAAATTTTTTGCTCATAAAATCCGTTAATCCAATACCAAAAGGTGAAATTGAGGATCAGCCAATAGATACGAGTAAACTCGATACTTATGACATATTAAATAGAGCGAGGTAGCTTTATTTTCAATTATATCCCTGAAATAATTTCTTCGTAGTTGTAGTATTATGCATGAATCAATCTATTTTTCAATTTCATGTGTTTTTTGTATTCAGGTATTGGCTTGATCGTGGCGATTTCAAAATGACTCTGAGATATATGAATTTATTGAAAGGTGCACCAAAATCTGTAGCTAAAGATTGGATAAATGAGACTAGAATGTTGTTAGAAACTCAACAAGCTGTTGATACATTGATAGCTTACGCCGGTGCAATAGGACTTGTATTCCTCGGCAGTGGTGATTCAACAAAAAAAGTTTGTATAATTCCAAAATAAGAATGACGTAACACCATTTCAAAAATCGTTTGAGAATTACAATTCTATAAATAAATAATTCAACGGCCCAAAAGATGATTTGAAATACCAGCAAGTCAGCAATTTCCATGAATACATGAATACTGAAAAAAATGACGATAAAGTAGATGTGCAATGTTGCATAATTTGGAAAATTGAAAAAAATATTAATAGTAGACAAAAGCAATACATTTTTTTTTCTTGTCTGATGCTACTTGATTCTTTTCCAATAATGTCGAGAGAACGTGTCCAATCAAACATTTGTCGTGATGACTCTCACACGTGCTTATTCATTTCTTCTTTTGCAGGCGCAAAATTAATGGACGGCGGCGTGTCGGACACACAATCCTCCATCCACTCACTCAAACTGCCTTCACCATCATAGCATGTATACGTAAATCGATTTCTCTTTCTCTTTTTAGTCTTTTTTATTAGTGAACGTTCATATGACCTAGTGAATGCGAAAATAGAGGGTTGAAAAAAAAAAAACGAATAGCGATTGAGGGTATGTCAAAAGAGACAATAATGACCATTGTGTGTGTGTGCCTGCATTGTTGTTCAAGGAAAAATGAACGACACTATAGACAGATGATGAGGGAGAAAGTGAGAGAATTAATTTATTCCCCGGCTGCCAATCAATCAACCAAAACCAATAATACACAATTTTATTTTCATTTTTATTCCAATTCATCATTAACAGAATTCAATTCGAAAATATGAAATTTCATTCAAGTAACGTTGATTAATTGTTTGTATATTTATTTTTTTTTTTCTCGTGACACATTCTGATAGTGATTGTTCAATTCTGTAAAATAAAAATATGAGCGTGAAAAGGGAATAAGAGTGATACAAAACATGAGATAAAAGGGAATAAAATGCAGAGAGAAAATATGTATAAATAAAAATGATTTAGAGAATAAAAAAAGATGAAAAAGAATATATATAAATGTGTTTGAGTATTATTACGTTACTGTTATCATCAGTATAATCCCATGTTGACTGTTGCCGAATGATAATTATCGAAGAATCGGCGCGCTCTGTGGCAAATATTTAACCGACAACAGAGCGTACTAATTCTAAAGTAACTACCATGGCTTCATTATGTGAATATCCCTCACGTCCACCATTTGGAATATTTCTAGCAAATTATATTGTATGTTTATAAATCATTTCAACGGTATAAATAATTTGTTCATCACCAATTTCCCATCAATTTTATTTTTATTATTTTCATCATTGCAGGTCTATTATAAATGTACAACTTTTATACGATACATGAAATGTATTTTTCTGTTTTTTTGCATCTTTCATCTTCCTTTTCCGTTTATTCTCAAGCCACGCAGAGATTATCTATTTATGAAGATACGGGATTCCCTCATACGCCATTTTGCGCTTGATGACGAGCGAATGAGGGATAGGGAGAGAGAGAGAGAGAGAGGAGATGGGCACGCGACATTGGCCGAAATTCAGCCGCGCCAGTAAAACAAGAATTGTAGTTGAAAACTGACGCGCTGTCTATTCTGATTCTGCTCACTTAGTATTATTTGTCTCGTGTGGTACACTTTTTTTTTTATCTTTTCTTGCCCCCCCCCCCCCCCCCCCCCCCCCACCTTTTTTTTTCTTTTATTCATGTACTTGTTCGCTACTACACGTTCTTTTGCTATCAAAGTAAAATTTCATGTTCCAACAACATTATTTCATCTTGCACGATGAATTTTTCAATCTACTTTCGCTTTTTCCACCGTTTCACCGTTCTTTTAATCTATAACTTATATAGCACTCATGCGACTTATGAATAATGTCTCCTCTATGTATCCACCTCTGTATTTTTTTTTTTTTTTTCGCCATTTTTCTCGACGAAGTTACATTTTCATTAAATCATATAAATATTTCTTCAGTATTTCTTTCTCATTTCTATTCTTCTGCTTATACCCCATCTTTGTACAATTTTGAGTTACACACTCAATGAACGTTGCACATATATAATTTAATTTATTATTGCTGTGAAATATTGCGCAAAGTGTATATTTTTTTTTTTTTCATTCAACGAGCGATTGTGGAAGAAAAAAAAAATGGAAAAGCAATTTCATGTACGATAAGAGGAGATAATTTATCGAAATTGAATGTAAATGTCCTAGATTCTATATCCATAAACTTATTAGTGAAAAAATAGTAAAAATAATGAGTATATAAAAAATACTCTCGCAAAATAACTATGGGTTTATGAATGAATAGAAGGCAAAAAAAAAATTGACAGCAATTCCAAAAATTTCTACAAAAAATCACGTGGATGCATACTACGGTTTCGTTTAATTTGGAAAAACATAATCCATATACCAATTCAATAAAATTAATCACACTCATTATTTTCCTTCTTTTTATAACGAAACTCGATTAACAATTTACTATCACAAGCGAGTCGTCGATTATATGTCACTATAAACTATTCAATCGCGTATATATTGATATTTAATATTAATTCGCATTATTATTGGGTTGAAAATGGAATACGCTCATACAATATAATTGTTCTATCAAAGCATATTATCGATATAATATATTTGAATGTTCATGAGCTGAATTAGAATTTTGATAATATACGTATATATAAGTAAATAATGTTCATACTTAGCGAATTTCTTTTTCATTTCTATTGTCAATTAAATTATCTATTGCTAATATTAATTAATTTTGTTGTTTTTTTTTCTACCACTATTTAATCAAACAAATTAATTTTTCTCTCAACTACCAAATAGTATACATATAACGTATTTTGCTCGATGAGAATTGAAGTATTATATCCATATAATAAATGGTTATTAATTAATTAATTATAATTATTAATATAATATATAATTGCAATGACAGCGATACTATTGAGTTAGTAAATACAATAATAATATTAGTGGTATATATTGTAATAACCATATCACCATAAGTGTTGTAACATTTTTTCATTTAATTATCGCCCAATCAGTGAATTTATATATACGATAAACTATAAAATATTAATATTATACGACAGATGCTTTTCCATTTCCACTTAAAATGCTCACTCTTCATTATTGATATCGATTTTATTTCTTTTCATCATTCTGAATCTTCATTTAATCTTCACTGATTTTCAGTAGCATGTTCTGTTGACTGAACATCAGTTATAATTATACATTCATTTATATGCATATCAATAGTTTATCATATTTATTTTTTCCCGTTTTCACTTTCATTCCCCCATACATACGTATACGTTTCTCCTGCAACGCTGCGGATAAACGAAGAGGAATGGTAGCAAAAATGGCACAGAAGTAATAAATGGATACATATATGAAACTCATATACTGGCGGACGAGAAAAAATAAATCGTTCGCCGACAGTTCGAGGGCCAGCCAGGCAGGGCGAAAAGGTCGACGTGAAATAAAAAGATTTTTAGAGCGAGAGCGTCAGATAGAGAGTGGGAAAAGAAAAAAAAAATGAAAATGAAAAAGCGAAGTGAGTATAAATGAAAGTACATAATATCTGCAAAAAGCGACTGATATTGATGTGAATATTATTGGCTATATATTGGTTTCTTTTTCTTGTGTGTGTATTATACCGAGATTTCTTTATATACCTCCTATTTATCTTTTGTTCATCTGTGTATACTATTTTTATTAATATCCCCAAATAATGATTGATATTTCACGTTAATCATTGATATTTTCTGCTTCGCTCATGACGTTGACCATTATTTTTTTTCTTTCTTCTCATCTAACTTTTTTCACGTATTGTAGTTAACTGCTATTCTCTTTTGTCTCACACACAATATATAATAATAGGTATATACTCGTCGTTACTCATTAAACCTACTACAATGAATTGTGTCTTGTACGATGTTTTGTTGCCATTAACCATGAAGGCGTTGCACTACCACAGCTATTACTGTCATCCAAAGTGCCGTGGTAATGCCATCATGAATGCCAAGACCACCTCGATTGCATCCCTCTTTGTGGCAGCAGTACGTACGTGTGCTCCATGTTTCTGAAAAGCAAAAAAAAAAAAAGGTATAAATACATGAAGAATGACAATATAGTAATTCAATGTGAATAGTGGTGTCCAAATTTAGGCACAAAGAAAATAAATTAAACTATAGTCGTATATAGTCTATTGCAATCAATAACATTCTAAACGGGTCAACAGTGAAAAAGGTAATTACGAAATAACGTTTGATAGAAGTCATCTTATGTTTTTTTATTTTCACATTAAACTGATGATACCTGAACATTAAAGTATGAATGTTTTAACCGAGTGAATGTAGAGAAGACAATAACGAATTCTTTGTGCAATTTTCATTGACTAATTGCTATCAAATTGTTAATGCTCATGTGCCAAACAGTCGCTCTGCTCACAACAGCTTGTTGGTGAAAGTCCCTTCATTGATATTCCCTATCAACTTTTTCGATAGTTTCTGCTACACTTTTCCCTGTCCTATGCAAATAAGTTTAAATCAAAATTTTTCCAGCTAAGCAAAAAGAACACTCTTTGATCCGAACCTTTTTGTTTGAATTAAATCAAACATAATAAATGTTTGCCTATACATCTGATTCCTCATTGTCTACTTTAATCATAAATATTTATTATTTGCAGTTTCATGTTCACAAAAAATCGAGTTAATGTGGGACAGGATTTGTACGGTGATTATTTCTACTTGATTTATATAGGAGAAGAGAGAGGATAAAATGAGGTATGTTGGAAAACTTTCTGAAATACTAGAATTTGAATGATCTTTTTTTACATCAGTTTAGCATATTGCCTTATCAGTGATTTCCTGATTAGTTTCAGATGAACCAATTATCGGAATGATGAATTAATTGAAGAGAACTTGAGGTATAATGCTACGATGTGGACTTGAAAATGTAACAGCTTTACGTCGAATCAACAGTAGAAACGACAAACATAATACCAATGTCCACTTTTCTTGTTAGTTCTATCAACTCAAGACTTTCAATTCCTAGAAGAGAAGCAATTTTTTTTTTTAATTTGATGTAGTTTATTTTATTGGGTGTGTTTCTAGAAAATCATTTTTGGTCGCAGAAGAGAGAGTAATTATTGAAATGATTGATTCATTCTGCGCATTCGAATCGTTTCGAGATTCCATAGTTCAGGGATCAAGCGAGAATTTAAATTGGCCTTGATGCTAGCACGCCACGTTGGAATGATTTTTCGTGAAACATTTGGATCTCATCTCGGACCAATGTGTAACGATTACACGTAGAACTTAATTAGGACTTTCCCATCATGTCCTTATTGACCCAGTTGAAGATAAATTTATACTGGATGTAGTGAGAATTCCACAGTTAAGACTGTAAAGGTTTTACATTCGAGACGGGTTGTGTAGACAAATGTTTAGCTAGCTTAGTGAAGATTGGAAACTCCTATGGTAACATTTTTATATGTGTCTAGTGGTGAAAATATTTGTTCGAGAAATTTCACGTGCCTCCAAAAGTTTTCCGAATTTTTGCACTCATCTTCATAATTAATAGCCCATACCTTTCCAAGTATATTTTTCAAAATTTTACACAAATTTATTGCTTCTTTTCTGGCTGAAGTGAAACCGTTTATTTATTCGTAATTGGTCTGGTGGTTTTACACATTGGTCCGAATATCTAATTATTTTTTAATCAAGGTTTTGTTGTTTATGTTTCGTTTTTCAAGGTATGTTTCATATTATTATCAAGTTAGTTCGCTCACATATATTGAAACCTTTATTTGAACGCGGAACACTTTCAGAGAAGTGATCTTTCCATATGAAGTTCCATTCGATACTTCAACAATAATTTCTGAATTGTCTTTGAATGATTTGAATTCAATCAACTAATTATTTTCTAGTAAACAAAGTGATTGCGTATTGAGTTATTTGATTCGTATGAACCTAGTTATCAACGAATTGAATTGAAAAATAGGAAATAAGACTGCTGGAGAAATTCTAGAAATCTCGAAGAAATTTTTCTTCTCTTCATTTGCGAGAACATAAAACGTGATCAGAAAAACGGCGAAGTATGCCGAATCTTCAATATCTAAGAAAACTCCTAATTTTTCTGAATCATCATCATTCTCTCATTTTCATTCTTTCGTAAAATTTTGAATATCGCGGAAACAATACTGCAAACTTATGAACATATTTTTCGAATTAAAAATCGTTAAACTTCTCTAAATTATATTTTTTTGATTTCAATTAAAATTATTTAGACTAATTCAGATGAAGCTGGAATTTCGCCATCTTTGTTTAACTAAATGAAGTACATTATAACAGTAAAATCTTCCAAGTGTACGAAACCCCTATAAACAAATTTTCCGAATGTTTTACATCATCGGTCAACATCGGACCCTCAATAAGCAGATGAAATAATGAAACGCGTTGTGAAACATAGTTTTTAGTAACAGGTTATACAGGTAAACAAAAATATTATTCTCAAAAATTGTTTGTTGTTTCCACATTTTTTTTAGGAATTATATTATTTTACTTAATATGTAAATTGGATTTTACATTGATGATATATCCCTTTGTTTGCATGTAGGCTTTTAATTTTTTATTCTTGTTTATCGACCATTAAACCGCTTCCGGAGAAATGAAGCAAAACGAAGAATTTATAGCTGACTCTCGGAGTAAAACTTTCATTAACATGATTTCCTGAGTAGCGTCATGCGATATCCAAAAATGAATTAACTCGAGCGCATCGCGGCAGCTCTCATGGGAATCATACCATATTGATGGAATTTATTATACATCAGACAAAAAGGAAAAATGATTGCAGTGGGTGTGTCTGTGGGTTCATACATGAAAGTGACTTTGACGATAAAGTGTAATCAGAAATCAATGAGGTTTTATCGGTAAAACATTTTTTGAAATAACCAAGAGTACAAGATCAAACGGAGCACTCAAATTCTCCATAGTATAATCTACTGCCTCTATACATATAAGTACCGCATATACATACGCATTATATATGCTATATGCATTTGTTCATCTCATTCTCTTCGCTTCATGCTTTTCCTTGCTGCATCGTCCATGACCGACGTCCAACCTTATGCTGCCCTTTGTGCCCTACATATACATCCCATACATACTGCAAACTGGAAAACGGAGTTTATGTGAGTGCTGCCAACGCAAAAATAAAATGAACTGAAAAGTTATGCACGACCTTAAGCCATTCGCGGATTATTTTAAGCCGCCCTGAGTTTGGCACGAGGGCGTGTGGTGTACGAAAGTGCGAGACAGAAAAATTTTCATTTTATATTACAAGTATGAATGAAAGGAACGCGTATAATAAACTACGTTTTTATCTGTGTGAATATTGTTGAATAAAAATAGTTTCACAGTAAAAAAGAACATCATCTACACCGAAAAAAACACTGCTCAGAAATGTGAGGAAAGTTTCGTGAACTGAGGAAGTATTTTGAACTGTAGCATGAAAAAAAAGAAACTGTTTTTCTCATGGCAGTAAAAAATATTACAATGTTGAAATAGTAAGTTTTCATAAATTATGTAACATAAATTTTTCTTGTTATATTCATTCTAAAGTGTACTAAACGATTATGCGAGCACAGACAACATCCCGTTTCGTCTGTGCACAATAAATTTCTGGCATCATACAATATATTTTTGTTTTTTCATAATTTTTTCACTGCTTTCTTGAATTCATGAAGCTCAAGTCACGCATTGCCGTTGGGAAATCAACTGGCGTAATGGAATTAATCGTTCTCTAGACCGGTGATAACTTTAATTAAAATTGTTGAGTATCAATTAATTATTGACACTTATACTCTGCACGCTATTGCTGAGAGCGGTATTCTCAGTGACATAAATGACGACCGAATCGCTCAACCTATTATTCAGAATAGTCCCGAAAGTCGAATAAACAAAATTCTAATCGCTTGATTCTGAAGTAGAGAAATTGGTGTTGAATGAAAATTGATGTTAGGTTAATAGGAACGATTGTCGAGGAATATGGGCGTTTCAATTTCGAAGAACATTTATTATTCTCCAATGTTTGTTCATGCCGTAAGATGGACGGTGAAGATGAAATTAAATTAAAAAGGACCAATTCGAGTTTCCATCTGGTCATATATAAAGTCGAATTAGTTATATATATACATACGTATACACTAAATATTATTGTCTTTAATTTTGAAGGAAAATTTGTTATTTTTCAACATTATTTTGAAGCTTGGTTTGGTCCTAGCTACAGACAAGAGAGGTTCAGTTTGTTGTCGGAGAACATGACTCCCCAGACCAGGTTGTATCAGATATGTTCTAGCTGGGTTTTACATGGGTACAGGCTGGCTTCCAGCTGGATACTTGCTGGAAGCTACTGGGACTTGTTGCTAAGAGACGTGAACGTTCTACGTACATTCTAAAACTTGCACAAATAGTGTGACCCGTAAGTTCTCATGCCATAACCCACGTCATCAACAATCAGATTGTTGAAAATTTCCCACACATGTTAATCACCGACTTACTTGTATATCTTCATTGTATTTTTCGGAATTGAGGTATAAATTTGGATTCCAACCAATGATCACATGAGAAATGTTATGCACGGTAAAATAATATAAGTTCGCAAATATATTCTGAAATAAGTCCATATGTAGATAAATATGTATATGTGCGGCAAACAATACTTGGAGGTCTCTGAAATATATTACAATGCTTCAGTTAGGAAATGACACACATGGTACTATACCTCGGCTTGCAATATTGTATATATTTTGTTCTTGGAATTAATAAATCTTGAGTAACTTTTGTTATTCGATACGAGGTAATCGATGACATTGACATCGGTCCATTTGCGGTGGCCAGACGATGCACGAGTCTGGCATACAAGGGGTTAACCTGATCTTGTTTGATAGCCTCTACTGGGTTAGGTGTCAATCCATTGAGAAGAATTGATTGCCGACGGTTGATCGTTGTAGGAATTAATCCAGAGACAATTGTATCCACAACCAATTATTTCATGTTTCATATTGTTTATTCGTTCCGGAATCTGCTTATGAACCAGCACTAAAATAATTTTGATCCTTTATCTTATGATAGTAGAAGATATAATCTCTGAGATATCATGAATTGTTTGTCATATAATGCAGTCAATTCTGCTACCTTTTTTATCGATCTCCATTTTCATCATTTTTAATTGTCATTGATGTAAGAATAAAATATTCAGGAAACAAGATTTTTGTATTTGTGGTTGTCACCTGCGCACTTAATGATCAATCCAGAATCATTTTGAACACAAGTCAAACCGTTTCATGACCAATTGGTTTTCAGATCAAGTTTACCAAATGTATTAGACAATATTGTGCCATCATGTATATGGGGAGAACATTTTTGTAGTTTTTACATGAGCATATGAAACTAAAGCGAATATTCTACACTTTTGGAGGTTACATGAACTCCAGAGAAAATTACCTGTAAAATATAAAAGTAACTGTAATTGTTAGACACTCATGTAGATTTCACATGTCAATAAAGTTGACGTTATTGAAACTCATATAACTTCTACGGGAATTCATGTGACCTCCATTGAAATGAAATGTCATCCCTGTATAGTAACATATTCTCATGTCGAAACCATCAAAAACTTCACTGTGTGCAAGTCTTGGCGGCTATTCTTCGGTCAATAGTGGCGCGGTTGTATTATTCTGTATGGTTTATGGTACAAATTTGAAAGATCAATCTTTACTGACGCTCTTCGTTCTGTCTATACTGTATAGTATATTCGTGGAAACTTTTGCCGACGAAGTGTAGGGTTTGAATATTATTCATTTATTTCATTTGTGTTTTATGTTTTGCTATTGGAAAAGTATTTAAAATCAATGAATGCCATCGGCACTAAATTATCATCTAATTAAGCTGAAATGTGATAAAATAAAACCGTGGGGAACTGGTAGTTTTAATATTTCTCTTTGTTGTATATATGCATGCATATAAATATATAGCAGATGTTGATGACAACTGCTGCAGGCCATTAAAATTCCAATTGAGAGTTAAATATGTTTCCTCTTTTGAAGTTCAGTGAATGTATAAAAATTTTTAATATGAAAATAATTGTGGCCATTATATATCTTTGCTTCAGGATGGTATAGGGATGAAAAAAAAAAAAAAAATAATCAAGAACAAGGAGCACGCTCTCTATTGTTGGACAGTACATTACTTCCTGTCTCAACGCCGGAATAGCCATTTATTCTCTACGCAAGAAAAAAAAATTTATTCGCGTATTAAGCTGTTCATTTATTTCTTGTTGCTTCTCTCTGTTGTTTCTAATTGCTATTTACCCACCGCTCTCAAAAAGAGTGCATTAGTTTACAGGAAGAATCATTGTTTATATTGTATGGGGTGGGTGTATACCTGACAATTTAACGTCGTATACAGAATACATTTTCAACCATTAAATTCATTCATGTAAATGCTTTTGTTTGGACATAGTTGAAATTTACTTCACTCCACAGGAATCTTGATCATTAAATTTCATTGCACTTCATGTTGTATGTTCAAATGCAGTACACCGCATTATTCCAAATATTTGTTGTTCAAATAATAAATATTAATAAACATACCTAAAATTTTAATCTCTTACAGTCCATTTATGCATATAATAAACTCAAAGGGGAATTGATTGTAATATTCTTCAATAATGAATGTATAACGATAATCAAATTTATGTTAATTATTTCTTTTAATCGCCAACAATTTTTAGTCAACACATTAACGACTGAGACGAATCGGTATAGTAAATAATTCTGCTTTGTGTAATATATATTTGTGTTCAAACAATGAAAATTATTACAAAAAAACGAAAAATTTCAATTCCACATTCCAATAGTTCATTTATGAAATTCCAAAAATTTAGGAGTGGACAATTTCTCTCTCGGTTTCTTTCACTCAATTATTGTGTTGTAAGAAGAAAACTCAGCTGGGACAAATTTTGTGTTCCGTTTAAAAGTGCCTTGTTTAACTACGGGAGAATTAAGAAACAATAAAAGTAGCATATGGTCCGTTTTCGCCTGACGTAATCTGCTCCAGGAAAACAAAATTTGAATGTGTGGAACATATAGAGTGTTAAAAAAACTAAAATTCTCATGAGAAAACTGAAGATTTTTAACAAAAAGTTGTTAATTTTTTTAAATGAACAAAATATGTTCAGCACCGTCATATTTCTTCTCGTTTTGCCGATTCGCCTCAAGCGTTAATTACTTACTCCTTCATTATTCATATACAAATAAAATTATTATAATAATATGGCAGGACTTTTACCTCTATAGGATCCATGTATGTGTAAGTGTGGGTAATCGGCGGGAGCAACCATAAACCGCTTAAAGTATACCCGTTGACTCCTCCACACTGCCCATACCCCCATATACCCTCTATGCATCCCATGTATACCCAAGGTACAATGTACACGTCCATCATACGACAAATTTAATAAATTGATATAGTATGATGTGATCCGAAATTCATGATGAGTGATTCTGGTCCAATTCCTAATTCCGCATTCGAAAATAGCAAATCATCATATGATGATATAACCCTTATTCATATACATAGAGCAACATTCGATTGGGAATACAGAATTCTAAATTATAACTATAATGAATAATTTGTCTCTGGTATAGCTATCGAATCATGAACATAATTTATGTGATTAATTATAGCAAACATTGAAATCTATCCAACCCTTATACACGTAAGTGCTGTTGTGAATATTTAAAAATTTTATAAGGTATAATTGGATACACAAATCTATATCTTCATACACTATTACACGATACTAGCGAATTCACCACACGATCGAACGATAAATATTTTATGAATTATGGATCGAGTTATTCACTCGTGTGCCCTTTATATATGTATATGTATAGTGAACCATTCCGAGAGAAATACTCTGTGCACTTTATGTCTGCAGTGAACTAGAAACACAAAATCCATCATCAGAATGTTTTACTATGCTATATATATATATATATATTTCAATTGTGAAATTAATTTTTTAAACGGTTTATGTGCTCTTGTGAAAAGTGTATTTGCTTTTCACCCATTTTTTTCATTCGGTCGTATGTTATCTCAGCCACATCTGGATTGATATATATATATAAACTGAATTGATGCGAAATACTAATAAGTATTAAACACTTTCATATTCCTTAGTTTCTATTTATTTTGTGGATAACTTGAAATTTTAGAAATTAGTGAAATGTTGAATGTTTTTTCATCAAGTCAAAAATGTTCTTTGATTCGTTGTATTCAAATTGTTTTAATGCATATCATAGGGCTCGACCATTCTGAATAGAGAATCTTTTTTCTCTCGTTTTGGATCAATACAGAGAATGGACTTAAGTCAATCATCATGCCTGAAATATTCCAATCGTTCGAAATGGCGGTGCTGGTGCAACGAAAGTATTGAATTTCTATCAGAAAAATTGCATACATATTGTGATGAAGGACTCATGAAAATCCGTTGCGGACTTTACAAAAAGACTTCTGCCAAAGTTTGATTGAAAAGTATTCAAAATTGTGTGAGTGTTAGAGGGCCAAACTTTCGTCTGTCAGAGAAATTTTGCCCCGACAATGAAATTACCATAATAATGGAATGACTACTCACGAAGAATAGTATTCTTATAGAAAGATTTAATTCTAGCTAAATGTTAGAGATTCTCGTGGTTATAATTTCTCCTAAAGTATCGTCATTTTAACCAAGAGTTGCATTTTACGACTACCCAAATGTCTGCGAATCATCATATTTTTCGGTGAGGAAATAAACTGGTCGCCAACAATGACAACAACAGCGATTACAAAGAATTTATTGGAAAAATCATCGGACAGGAATCAATCGAATTGATTGTTTCCCATTTACCATTGTCCCGCTCTTGAAAGACGTAATTCTGAGTAGAACGCGATTGATCTTTGATCACTACTTCGACTCCTGATACGAAACAAATTAGTGTATTAACGTTATTTCCCTAAAGTTCGATAGAACGTGGTTATGTAAACCGTGAATAAGAACACAGACATTGATGTTAAATGATGAAGCATGTTTTATTTACGATAACTACACCATACGTTTCGGATACAAGCAAGTAAATATTTATCTATAGTTTACGTGTGCATATTTGAACTGCATTATCGTGCCAAGTACGTAATATGTAGACAGTTAACAAACATGTATTTGCCTTTTGCCTAACTCCAGCAGTGAGCTATAAAGGGAATTTCATACCAAAATCGGTCATCCAACTGGCTGATCACTTCTGATTTAATTTAATTTGTTTATGCAACAATTACTGAAGATACAAGTATGTTACAGCGTGCATTATTCCCATGTCATCATTCTCTATAACGCTGTAAGAATTTCGGTGAATATCCAAATTTTCGACCAATCGACACTTACAAATGTCGATGAATACTTCAATCACGTTTATGATTTTGTACAAAAGTATACTAAAATTGTTTGATGGTTTCCGACTAGCCCTATTGTCTGACTTGGATATCAGGTCCTATATCTATACGATAATTATTCACAAAGATTGATTAATTTTCATGCTATATGACATGTGGTGGTGCTCGATTACGATGACTTGTATATATTTGTAGACATGTTCGGTTCCGCCTGCTCAGATGGTAAATGGAACTGCAATGGACACGGACCGAGTGGGGATGGGGATCCAAGTCACGTTTGGGTAATACAAATTGTTATTTTTCTCATTTCTGCCAATCTATAAGATCTAATATTAGTCCATTAGGCCTCCTACCACCAGTCGTTATATTGATAAAGTGGAATAATGATACATTTCCGCCATTTCGAAATTAAAAAAAAGATAATCATCATCATTGTTGATATAGAGGTTTAAAAACTTCAATTTAACTTTGTTAGAAAATTGACAGAAAGTATTTTTAATAGTTTCATTAATAATTTGACTAAAATATATTGTGGAAAAAAGTACCAAATTTAGATATGATATGCTAATTGCATATCCTTTAAAGTACGTACTCGCGAGGTTATGTGGGCAAAATATCATATGAAATGTACTCGAACCACTCGATCTTTGATCGTACTTTTGTAAATAACCCAATCGACACGATTGTCGCACGATGTCGCCATGTTTGAGCGTGTCCTTGTTTTGTTTAAAAACTTCTCAACAGTACCACATTTGCTGCTGTGTAACTTCAAAGATTTTCAACATCTGGGGATGAAATTCTGTCGACTATCCCTCCGTAAAATAAAGGAGTTATTGCACTCTTGACCATCACTGACCCATCAAGAGGTGAACATTTTAGGAAACAAATCAATTTTTTCTCTTATTTACCCTGGTGTGGTCTCTAACAGTAAATGTATTGTATTTGGAACTACAGTATTTTTATCACGGTCCTGTTCCATTTCAGTTAAACTTTTTGTCGTTCATCAAGACACTTGACATTTTTACGCCCAGGAGCCCATTTTGTCATCATTTCATATTGTGAAAAACTGTAAAACGGGTACATCTATTTCATCAAAATAGACTTTCCTCTTTATGTATTTCGTTGGCGTAGTGAGAGCATGCCAACACGATTATTAAGAAAGATCACATCATGCTAGATACTTTGGGAGAAACGTTATAGTCTGGAAACATTATACGAGCGAATCTCCAATCTTTACGATGATACTAATGAAGAAAAATACAAACCTGTCAAAATATATAACAATCATATACGTGAGAGATAAATGTATTAATATGTCTGCCGTGGGAGTACTTTGATTTGTGAGAAACATTAATCTCTTAATGAATGATGGTGGAGATAACAAATATTGACAATTGGGATAACGGTACTGAAGCAACATAATAGCTACAATTCTGGTGACAGTTATTGATCGATTAACAGTACATGCCGAGAATAAATTTGTTTATTGTTCTGATAAATAATAAGTTTGTTGGGGAAAATTACAAATGATAATTCGGATAATTCTTAGTCCATGAATTGTCCTGACTATAGTTTTACGTGATGCTAATATAGTTTCACCGATATATATGCCAACGAAACAGTTTGATTCAATCGCGTAGAAATATGTCCACGTCCAATCATATATGAGTTGATATAATGTAAAGACATGGAATTTTATTAATATTTATCAATAACCAATATTGGCATGGGAAACATTTACGCGTCAGTATAGCAAATTTCAATTTGTAATGGAATTAGTTGGTGCTGGCAGATAGTTGGAAAATGGTGTAGCATAGATTGCAGATAACCATGTCGCCGGTAAATGACAACATGGCTAGTATACCTCCAGAGCATTAATATTACTGGAAAGTATCAAACTCTAATCTTGTAAAAATATTTCTTTACAGCACGCTCATTCAAGTTGCCGATAACAGTGAAACGCTCAAAGTGCATTGGTACTGATGTCAGTTACAAAATATTCAGGCGTCTTTATTGGATGTCTTGTATAACTATACTTTAACATTCTATGTTATACATATTTGAAGGATAACATTTATATATATATTTGTTTATTTTAGCGTACATATGTGCTGCAAATGTGTATTATTTCTGGATATGACCACTGTACTTGTGGAGAAATATGAATGTTCATCAATGAGTGTTTGAATTATGATTATACCGATTGCGTTACACAAATGAAGTATGTTTTTTTTTCCGACAATTACTTATATTGCTGTGTGAATGATTAATTTAGTCTTCGACAATGAAATTTGTACTACCGAGTATTGACTTTTCGTTCTATTCATATGGAAGTTGATGATGATGATATGACTGCTGTATAAGATGCGAGTGCGAGTGCTATACAAAAAACGTAATCTTAATCTTGTTGCTATTCATTCGGCGAGCATAATAAAAATAACATCGATTATTGGAGGATCATAACAGATTTCTGACGCCAATTCTCGCCGTATAGTATATTCATGTGGATAAATATTGAGTACAGTAAAATCTTTTCGTTTTTCTCTAGCACAAAATACAATAATGAATTAATGTAAAATTTTTTCCTTGGTTTTATTTTTACATAAAAAAAAATCAATCTCATTCTAATCCTACTTCAATATTCATTCTATTTGGTAAGCGAACAGAGGGTTTTACATATTGCTCAGTAATTAATACTAATATTACACTCATGCTCTTGCTGTCACGTGAGTGAAAAATGTACATAATGAAATAGTGGAAGCAAAATATTAATCAAAAAGGGTGTAATTGGAAGAAGAAAAAGAAGGAATTTTCTTGAATTTATAACAGTGAAATATTCAATAAAAATATGTCCATATTCTTGATCAGGTTTGGCACGTTTTCCACAAGAATCAAATAAATTCATTGTTATAAACGTTCTCTGATAAAATTCATGTTTTTGGCATTCAACTTCCGATATTTGTGGACAAATTCGACTTCCGAAAATGGTCGAATGTGAAGAATTGAGTGACGTATCAACAGCATATTTTTCTTATACCAGTTACAACATGGAAAAAAAGGTGTGCACAATACCCCATCGATAATATTCTCGTCGGAGGTATTGGAATTTAAGATAATACATGAAGATGAGTTGAAACGGAAATGGTGGATAAATAAAAAATATTATGGTGGTCGGTTTATTGAGAATAAGAAATGAATAGATGAAAATTCTCCGTAAGTTTCACTCATAATGAATTGAAATGACATTTCTTCCAATAAATTTGTTTACAACATTTTTACGTTCTAAGATTCGATACTATCATGAAAGATTAAACTGGACACACAAAAATTTTTCTGAACTCATTGAAATATGACAAAACTACTCACACCGAAATCATACTACGTCATTGCATGTCTTGATGAGTCAGGTCATGTAACGACTTGTATATGTTGGATCACACGAAGAACACGGCGGACAAGAATTGATGCAAAGAGTTGAGTAAAAATTCGATGTGAATATGATTTGTCGCACGAAAACTAACGATTATTTGAAGAATGTAATTTCTATTATACCGGTATTTTAAATAGTTCTGTAGAATAGAATATAATCAATACCTTAATACCATCAAGATAACGAATTTTTTTAATCCCTACAGTAAGCTGAAGGGTCTGCTCTTGATTGTATTCCTACAATTTACAATATAATAAATAACAATTATATCGTCATCTATGAAAATTATAATATCGATTGCTGCATTCATGCTTTATAAACTCTCATATACGTTCGACTATTATCACTAAAAAGTATAATTTTTTTGCAGATTCTCGGGGAAACCGAAGTAGGAGAAATTTACTGTACCCTCTATATATATATTAATATGTGAGCACATTCTATTCTTCTAATTATTATACAAAATAGTATTCATTACTAGTATATTAAGGATTCTAAAATTATATTCATTCACTTTATATTATACAATGACAATATTCTTATTGTATGATATAAAAATGACATGTTTCTCCATTTCCCGTTATGTCATCGACCTGACCCAGTTGCAGGGCTGATGTATCTAAATTTATACTTATATGCAATACAAACCAAAATTACATTTCTTCTCGTATAGACTATATGATGGGGTTGGGTACAGAAAGGGTATAGAATACATGTGGTATTGTTTATGCACTTATAAAAAAATGTCACGGGGAAATTTCGAATAATTCGATTCCGTTTCTTTCCATATTTTCTCGATGGGCATGCCGCCAAGAGCTCGTGTGCCAAAATTCACGTTGAAAGTGAACGAAATTGTAAGAGTTATGGCACTTCAATTGCCGTTTTTTTTTTTTTCATAATAACTATATTCAAAAACGTTGCACACATTATTCCAAGAACTTATCATCCGATCGGGATTAGAGTTAGGGAAATAGATTGATATCATAATAAGTACGTTTGCATTCGGTGGTTTTTGATAATTCGGAGAACTTGGGTTTTTAGGATTTGGAAAAAGTCCGTGTCGTGCGAACAATATTTTTTCATTTTTTTCAATTGACCAATCCGCAGTTTCATTATTCACCATAATCGGGGATCGCATCAATTGACCCCCATTCAATATTCCATAGCCTCCATATTTTAAACATTTTTCAATAAAATAAGCTGGAAATCTGCATGAAAGCTCAGTTTATATATTGCCAATTTGTTGTTTTTTTTTTCCTGCATTTAATAATTCCGGCAACGTTCAACTGAAAAAATAATGTTTACTCAAAATGATACTTTCCCAGCATTTCCGATGGGCTTCCGACTCAAATCCTATTTCGCTTCATCCCCTACATGTAGGATTACCCACAGCGTGACGTATTATCAAGTTAGTAACAACATATTGTGTCACCCAAACACTCTTTTTTCTTCATCAATTCATAAAAATATTATTTATTCAATTAAAATCCGTAATTTCGTCATGAGTAATCTGTAAACACTTGGAATATTTGTTCCATACATTTCTTTTCAAACAACTTTGACTTATTCTAATTATTTTATCGATTAATTTGAAATGAGCATGCGATACACTCTGTTTTAATATTTTTAATCCAGATGCTCAGCTATCTTATTCACCTATTTGTAGTTCATTGTTTCTTTTCAAGATCTTCAACCCCGCGACGGAACCCCTGGATCTTTTGAAGCACAAACCAAATTTCTCCATTGAAAATAACTGTTTGAATTACGATTTTTATTGCAAAAATTTGGAAACATTTAATTTCGAAAACTATTGGGGCGTGCATAACAGACCATGGAATACCCATGAATTTTCTCTCATTTCTCAGCACCACATAATTTGTAGAAAAAAAGGGCAGAACACAGATGACGATGATGGGTTCCACGGAGGGTTAATACACTACATGATATGAAAATTGATCTTCGAGACGTATTCACCATATTCAATTAAAATAAAATTTTTCAATATCTGTTTATTGCTTCATTCTACATTACTATAATTAAACTAGCATACACCATCGTATTCAAAAACTTCAGCATCATGAATATGTATGTGTGTATAGTCCGTAGCTTTTAAAAAAGTAATTTTGCTTACCCAAGTCCGTTCATGTATACATTTAAATTGTTTACAAATAATATCAGCAACTATCGAGTTGGTACGAACTTTTTTGCAATATAAGCAAAACAAACTGAAACAAGAAAAAATATAAGTTAACAGAAAAAATGGATAGAAAAAAAAAAAGAAGAGGAGAGAATGGACTCATCGATTCCAGAGTTTGGCATGTAAATAGGAGAATTTGTTTATCGAGTCTGCGGTCCAAGTGAAACCTCTCCCTCAATGTCCTTTAACAGCCCCCCCCACTACCACTCCCTTGATCTACTGCTTCCCCTGCTTCCGATCGAAGTTTCTCGACTCTGAAATGGGGAGGCGGTAGCGGTGGAGGCAGTGGTGGCGGTAGTGATGATGACCGTCCCAAATCCACCAAGTTCACGTTATACGGTTAATGTACACACGTATACTGTAGTAGGAGAGTAATGTTAACGCCAATGCCAGTCAAGCTTGCGAGGACATGGACAATGATCACATGGTGAGAATTATAGCATGGAGGAAGTGAGAGAGGAAACAAGAGAGATATAGAGAGACGGAGTTGAACCGACAGACACAGTTGAAATGCTATAGTAATTTTAAATGAGAATGAAATGAGGATTGCTATTGTGCACATTTTCAATGAGTGTGCTAATAAATTACAACACGACATTAGCCAAATAGAAACGCTTATTGAAACTTTAATTTCTCACTTAAGAAAGATCAATAAATTGCACGTTGGATGATTGAAATGAACTATATGCAAATTATAACCTATTTATCAAAACAAACATTATAGGAAGAATAAGCTCGTAATTAATAAATTATATGAAAAAATTACAGAACAGAATATTCTATTCAAATACAGATTCACAATTAAATAGATTAATGAGAATTCAATTTATAGTCTAGTGAAAATTTAGTATATCACATAAATGTGAGATATACACAGAGTCAGTAAGATTTATATCTCTATGTCAACTTGATAGTCAACGAGATATGTCATGCGCATATATCTCTTTATTCTTCTCAGCTTCACTGTAGGCAAATGCGCTAAAAGCACTAAAGGAAAATCCTAGCAGCTCTTCATGCTGCATATGTATATATACTTATTCCAGTATCTTATTGTATATTTGTCGTCATGAATCACGCTTGTATGTTTCCATATATGATTTCTTTCAATTCATCTCACTTATACCATTTAACATTCAACCATCAATCGCAGCAAATGTGGCGCTATATTGTGCCAAGTATGCCAACTTACCCTTTTCCACGCAGGATGGCACGCAATCTCGAACAGTTGAACCCTCGCTCACGTATTTCTGTAACATTAAAGTGAAATGGCTGTGAACATTTCGGTAAATCGACGATTTGAATGGCACTGTATATGTACATGTATTCAGGGTCACAGTTGGTGGGTTAGGATTATTTCTAGGAAATTCCAGAGACTCACGTTAACGATAATTGATGTTTATAAAATTTATAATAGATCGTCATCTTCAATTAGAATTTAATGTTTCACGATATGGTGTGGAATAAGTGCACTTCATGATGATATAGAATAGCAATTTATTCGATTAAATTTATGTAGGATTCTTAACAAATCTTCTTCTTTTTTTTTTCAAATAAATGTTTATTCGTTTAACTGTTATCATCAACTGATATGTAATTTAAATTCAACAATATTACTTAACAGCGAACAATTGAACTTCAAAATTAACCCTTCCCCTTCTTGTCACACATTCACACATCTTTTTGTTGGCTTCTATTTGAACATGTACTCTCATATAATCCCACATCTATAAGGGAAAATGAATCTCTGAAACAATTCTTTGATGATTAAGTAGCACTGTAAAGGCAAATCGTGAGGAAAATAAAAATTTATCAGTAATTTTTAAAGGGTAATAATGTTACAGTTAATATTTAATTGATTGGAATTGTACAAAAAGTTACGTTATTGTATTGCAGTTTGCCTGATATTTTGTGTCAATTCTTATGCTTATACACTGAAAAAATATTGGCATAAAATCAAAGGGAATGTGATTTATATATCATTGTAATGTGATTTTTTGAAAAATGGAGAAAAACTTGCGGATATACATCTGCTGCGACCCGATGAGATTCTATGACATCACTTTATTCTCAATGTACTTTTCCATTTCTCTGGATCATTGACAGTGAGTTCCTGAAATTCCGGCCATTGTTCGAAGTTTGGTGAACCAGCGTATCAACTTGCCAATATTGTCGAACAATGCTTATTCTTTATTTTCCATTCATTTTTGTCATTTTTACCTTTTCAACGGTCTATAGTTCACATTTTATTACTTTCCTTTATCGTTTTTTCACCTATTTCTATTTATATTATTTATAGGTTTCATTTGTTTTTTCTATCAAGTTTTTATTGTTTATTTGATTAGCAACAATTGATCGCTGCTATATTGCAATTATATTAATGATTCTTCAGGATTCGTATAGAGATAGCGGCTAATTGTCTTATCGATAAAAAATCTGGAAGTATGAGTTATTTGTCGGTGGATTTCATCCATTTGATGGTACATATATTGATCAGTGGAAATGCAACGAGCTAATTTGATACATAATTTGGTGTTTCATACAAGTATGAAAGTCCAAATGGATCCAACAAAGATTTTTCTGGGCTAAAAACAGTTCCGTATGCTTTAAAACTTTACAGCCGATTCATTATTCACAAATCTATTTATTTATTTCATTTACCACGGTACGATGCGCCGAATGGTGAGATAGTAATACGAATCAACTACTAAATTGAGAACGCAGGAAAACAAAATGAGAAAGGTGAACAAAAAGAAAAAACAATTTTAACGGAAAAAAAAGAAGAAAAAAGTATTAGCGAGTGTAAATTACTGAGAGTAATCAGAGCTGAACTAATGAATATACAATGATAATAGTGCGGCAAGAGAACAGGCAAAGAAGCAGACGAAAAATGAAAGAGCGTCTCACACTCTTCACGCTTTTTTACACATTTGGACAATTCAAAATAATTTTTGAAAGCGAGAATAATAAATTCAACATCATATTCATTTAGGATCAAGTTGTGGGGGCTCGCAAATGAGTTGTATATTATTTGAATTAAAAAAATTGCGGTTCTCATGAGAAACATTCAGTTTATGCTGGCGAAAAAAAAAAGTAAAAATTAACTTTTTTTTCCCACAAACATTCAGATTCATATACAAAAGTTTGGAATGAAACAACCAAATGAACCCGAAAGATAGTAAATCTGTCAAATAGTTATATTTTCATTCTATTTGCTAATTTGGGGAGAGTGATAATGAAAAAATCGCATTTAAAGTTTAATTCATGCTCACATACTTATAGATCATTATCTACGTTTTTTTTCAAAATTTAGTTTTTAAAATACTGCCAAAATTTGTGGCCAATCAATCTAAATATTTTTAATTTAAATTTTGCTTGCCAATTCGAGAAATGTAATTTTGAGATAAACACTTTTGAAGTTTCGAGTACGAGTTCAGAGTCACCCAGCTGGTCGAATCCCCTTCTTCTAAGAAAAGCTTTAGCGACCAAAAAAATTCGAACTTTAATATCTTTCAGGTATTACTATGGATGATTTCCAAATAAAATTTCGTGCCACAATCTTTATTCGAGAAATACAAACATTTATTTAGTCGCTTTTCATTCTTTCATTCAATTTCGAACAATTTTGAAAGTTTCAATACCAGAATAACCCAAAAGTTTCTTGTCTTCGCACTCTAATATTCTCGTTTAATAGAACAATTTGTCTCTATATAAAAACATTTTGGTGAATTGAAATATTGCTGTTACTTTACCCATTTACATAAACGAAGATCAATGTCAGTCAATAATTGGAAACAGATCTCCCAATTACCATCTTCAGATAAACAAACACTGTAATTTCATTAGGTTTCTTCATTACACAAACTCCAGTTCTATTCTTTCAATTTAACCAAAATAAAATATTAATCGACCCTAATTTCACATTATACTAACAATGTATTTTATATATTGAACTATACTATCAAATCAGGTACTTTTTCTGTGAATTCATGTAGAAATGAAGTCATATGAATAAAAGGGTATATAATTGTTAGTTGATATTTGGAATATGTTCGTGAATATTGATATAATGTGGAATCATACGGAAACAAGAATCACATAACCTATTCGCCACAACAATATATTTATCTTGTAACAATACTAACAAAAAACCCCACATTGATAATGTCAATAACATTCCGTAGTTATAAATATACTATATCCAGACGGTTATATAATATACAGCCAACAGTTTCCAACATTGTATATTAATTCAAGATTGTTATACTTCAGTCAAACATAAATGTTCGCGTTTATACACACAAGTTTCCAACAAAGTTTATCACAGAAATTTATCGTTTAATATTACACAATTATGAACATTTCCAAGCACATACCGATATGTATATATATATAAACTTTCATTCCAATCCAAATATAATATGTGAAATTGTATAAATATCCGTAGGCAGTTCTATAGGTCAGCTTCCCTCACATGTATCAATATACACACTCATACAAATACAAGGATCTGAAATTGACATATATACACTATACTATATACAATAAAATTCAATTCAAATCAATTTATAACTCATATCTTGATGAAGAAGAGGAGAGAAAAGCTGGCTCTCTCATATCAAAAAATTGAATGCAACCACTCTATGTAGATTAATTGAAATGAAACGGGGAAAAAATTTTTCCATCAAGGGAAAATATGAGTACTATACAAGGCAAGAAAGGTATGAAAAAAAAATATGCAACAACATGTAAAATGGCCAGAAAATAAAAATTATACTACGAAAAGAAGGGAAAAAAAGAACAACGTAGAGAAATGAAAAATGAGTACGGAAAGTTTGTACGATATTATATGACAGACATTCATTATAATTATTATCATTATTGTTATCATTATTGAAATTATTATTATTACTATACACTTATTTTTTATTTCAGTTGGTTGACTCTGAAATATCATGATAAGGACGTTATGAATGTGAGCTGTGTGCATTAATCCTCTTTCCACGAGAACAAGCATATGTAACGTTGAATTAAAAAGTGAACACAAAAGAAAAAGACAACAACAACAGAAAAATTATAAAAAAAAATTACCAATATATTCAGTTCATATTTATTTGTTTCAGCTGCGGTGTTAATTGAATTTTATTCATACATATATATCATACTTATGTATATGGATGGAATAACATTTGTATGTTATCTATGCAAGTATATATATTGTGACACTAAATTTGAATACAAGAGATGAGATATCACACGAAAATCAGGCCTATTTTAGGTAAATCCCGTTTAGTCGAGGAAACTTGCAAATCGTGACAGAATCACCCGCAGAGGGATATTGATTTCTGTCCGACGGCATACGTATGTCGTTTAAACGGAAGGAAGTCTCATCTATATACCTATTCACCATGTATATATATATATAAACTCAATATAGATATGAATGTGTGAAACATTGGCAGCAGATTTAATGCTCGGAAATACTCTTACATACCTCCATTCAATTATGATGGTACATTGTGCTTCCGATATAGTTTTATTTCAGTTTGATTTTAATTTATCATCGACAATAAGAAAAGAAAGTTTTGTAATAGCAAATAAAGTAACTGTGTCAATGCTGACAATGATTCATTACCTATACTATTTCTTTATTGAAGAAATAATTGATAAGACGCAATTAAATATTTTTGTGCTTATGTAAGATTTTTTCCAACTGGTCTTGTTTGGGACATGGTAAGTTGGTTAATTATTGTTTACTAGATATCAATCATCTATATCTTCATCTTGATTCATATTGATATCTGTTAAGAATTTGTAATCACAAAAAGATAGAAACAATAGAAAATTATTCACTTCTCTTCCATATAGATAGACAAACAACATTATTTGATAGTGCCAACTAATTGCTCGCATTAAGTTGTCAATCTATATTTCTTAGCTTCCTTACCTTGTAGAATAGACATGCCTTAATTGACATATTAAGCTGGATCCATGTTTACTTTCAAGACGGAGCGTATCAATAAATAATACATAGCTCTCCACTATTAAAAAAATACTATTTATAGCATTGCTTCATGTGAGTGTGTTTCCACATCAATGCATTCCACGTAAACCATCCGTACGTCCAGTTGAAGTAATCACTACCACCATGAATCCATACTTCCTCTGGACCCTCCTATAAAATTGACCGCTTACTAGTCCAGTCCGTGGCACCGTTTTCCTGCATCGGCTCTCACGGTGCTTATGACCGAGGAACGAGCACCATTACGTCCCTAATCTCATTTATAGAAAATCCCGTGCGGTTTCGAGGCTAGAAATCATCCCTGTTAGTACAGTAACCACCAACATAAGAGACATTCAGAAGGACTGTCGACTTGTAGGCACATTGTACCCGTACATTACCTCCAGTGATGTGTCCAAATTTGAGTTTTTAACTCTATATGGTTTCACTGATCGTTTTGAAGGTGACACATGACTTAGGCGTGGCGGGTTCACTGGTATCATATATTCTACATGTATTTCCGCCGAAGCCCCGTAGGGCACAAGTTTTAAAGGATTCACTGTACAGTTTCAATTGGAGTACATGGAGATATATGACGCCATATTTGATCAGATATAAATGTTGCCTCTATCTGATTATATATGACTAGATGCAATTTAATTTGTGTACATGATGTATGTACTATGAATATATTTACTAAAATCATTTTTTTTTTTTGGATACTTGAATCAAATGAGATTTAGTTATATATAATGCGATATAAACATAATTTATAATTGATTAATATACAAATATAACATTATACGTATTTATGGATCGTTGCATTGAACCATTTCATCTCAGCCAAAGTAAGACCAAATTTCGTCTACCTGTTACGCAATTTTTTTCTTCACTGCAGTGCAATTTTTATATGTGTATACCTTGCTGAGAGAGTGTAATTGAATTGTATATGGATTTGAACAATGTAAACAGAACACATAAAAAAATTGACAGATTAGAATTTCTGATTGTAATCAATCAATAGAATTTTTGAGAGAAGAGTTCATTCAATATTGGTAGAATATATATTGATGAAAAATGATCATTCAAAGCGCTGGGAAAATTGAACCGTTCATTTAGATTGAATATATGAATATCAGCATTCAATGAACAATTCATTCAGATAAATAGTGATTGCATCTGAATGTTCATTCATATAGTGAATGAAACATCAATTTTTGAAATGTTTTGGAACATTCACAAACACAATTTGATAATCTGCCACTGGTAGTCTAATCCATAAGGGCAGCTGATGGGGGGACAACAATACTGCAACGTGATGCAAACGAAACGGAAACATATTCACTTCAAATAAGGTTTATTAAATAGCAATCCATTTTTATAACACGTAAATAGACTGTATATTTGAGGTAACAAAAGAAATAGATCAATGAAAACTGCATTATGAATGTTCGGTCGCGAAAGAATAGGGAATGTTATGCAACAGTACATTATAATATTTCATTTCTGCATGTAATCAACATTTGCGATTGGGGGGTTGGAATAAAGTTAAGTGAGCTGACCAGTACTGTAATTTCAAACGGTAACGTTTAACCAATGAAGTTATCATCTCTGATGATGTTCAAATGTTTCTCCAAAATGGATCACTGAACATGTTTTTGTAATTGCAGAAATGGTGATATATTTGGTTTTCCTATTACACAAAACTTTCTGCTCCGCCAGCATAATACGGTACAATCTGCAACAGCAGTGGAAAATTTATGCACTAGCACGACTATACTTTGTATTAATTCCGATATGATACCTAAATGTGTGTTTTCAGATATGAACTGATTGTGTTTCATGGAACAAGTAATACGATAAAATGTGAAAATCCTGGGAAAAAATCCGATTTAAGCTTATTGAAATATATTACAAAAACAAATATACATCGCCATGTTATATTCAATCATGTTTTTTTTTTTTCTTTCAGTTGAGTATCTGACTACACTGCAAATCCGAATTGTTTTATTTCATTTCTTCACTTCTGGAACAATAAAAAGAACAAAAAATAAAACGTTTCCTGTGCTTGAAACGTGACTACAATAACTACAATGATAGAGATGGGGGGGGGGGTGAAATGTTCTGGTAACAATTAAATTTACAGTGTATAGAAATAAAATGCAAGTATTATGGAATATACATTAATTTCTGCGCTGTTTAGTGGTGAGCATGCGAGGAATACAGCCACAGTTAACTTTTACTATAATTCATGAAATTTTCACCGTATAATGAAATGTTATCCTCATAATTACATCTGCTCATCTAAAACTTACAAAGAAATGTTCTTTGTGTATCACTTTATCTACATGGATATGTATATGCACACCTTTGTAGCATACGTTCTAAATGGGGTATATGCGTTGCAATTGTGTACACACATCTTTCATCTCTTTGCCCTATACAAACACAATATATTTCATAGTTTAAATGTGCATGAAAATTCTACCACATTTTCATGAAAGCGTATACGTTCATGAATGATGTTTGTTTGTGTAGTTATATGGAGCTGCAGAAGGGAGTTACGACATTTATAATAGATGTAGTAGGTAATATTTTGCATGTCGCAGCATGAACAAACGGATGGTTGCCAACCGATTTAAAGATATCATACTTGAATTTTATATATATACACGTATTATACGTTTGATATTTGGTATGTACGAAGCTGGTATAGAAATATTTTATACAACATATATTTGTTTGTTTCCATTGTGATTACACTTTTATTGCTTGGATCATAAACAGTGGTGAAAGAAGTGTATATAAATCAGGGAGAATTCGAAAACGCGAAATGCGGTAGATTTCGTAGTTTCCTTTATTTTCTCACAATTCAAATTCAACTGTGTAAAAAATTATTACTGTGTTAGGGTTATGTACGGATGATTAACTCCCTTCTGATTGTGTTAGAAATGAGTACAAAGTTTTAACATAGGCAATAATATAATTACGTATATTTAGATACCACAATTCATTTTTCAATGTACGGATGAAGTTGGACCACATTCAGCTCGCTCATTGACACACAATCACGTCAAACGAAACAAAAACAAAATCTGATCAGGAAGTAGCGTCATTAACAACTCCACTGTATCTTCTGAATACAAATAATCACTTTTGTGATTCTATTACTTCATTTACTGCCAGCATTTTGATTTTGGTCCCTGTTGATAATGAAATATTGTTACTCTTCACATGTATATCACAGGTTGGGGGTTGTTAATAAAAACTTTGCATTGTCGAATGGAGCGTGTTATTCTAACACACTTATATGCGTTATCTTCTATCTTGAAACATTGTAATCTCATCTAAGACATTTGAATTTGCAGTTTAGAATTGAGTATATTCATTGTGGTTTGTACGATAATATTAGGTAAAGCCATCAGTAATTTGGCCACTTCTTAGGCAATTTCTTGAATATTATTAGTTTCAATAACCTCAAATATTTTTTTTTTCCACCATTAGTGTGATATATCATTTCACTCAAACCAATTCAGAAAATTATTTTGATAATATTCCTATTTTACGCTCAATCGGAATATGACAGTTTCGTAATTCGTCCATTCACTACTGGATTTACCCTAGATTAATTTCAATTCATCGAAATGTATTGCAGAAGCTAATGAGCTTAATAGGATTTGACCCGATCTTTTGTGTACGTTGCTTCAAAAATCGCGTCAAATTGTGTAAGAAAACAAAATCCGAATAAATGCTATTTTACAATTCTGTTAGGTAGTTTGTATTGTCATAATGAAGTCAGTAATTGAAATGGATATCATTGAGTTGCTTGGGATAATATTGTTGCATCGATTTGACGTTCAACAATTTGTGCACGGTTTATCGAATTATCAGTGAATAAATCAACAGGAGATGGATATTACTGGGAAAATGTGAGATGAATAATTATTCATTGATTGATCAAATGATAACATTATTGAACAATTACGCATGTATGCATTGAATCGAAGCAATGTAATAAAAAATAACAATTTGAAAGAATTAATGATGGAGGGGGAAAGCCACGAGAGGAGAAAATATAGAGATTAATGTGGTGCCATTTTCATAATCAACGACCTAGACCGTGTTGTTATATAATGCTAGTGCATATTTATTACCAAACCAACACTTTATAACATCCAGCATCCAATGAGCAGCTAAGTAATGGGCAATAAAACTTTTAATCATTGATTCTATGATGAAGCTGTAAATTTAATATTCCATAGAAACGTTATTCTGGATCGCGATATATTATAAACACCCGACGACATCATTCGTGAAAAGAATGAATTTGATCAATTTGTTAAAATGATGGGTGAAGTGATGAAGAAACAGCAGGGGCAATTCATTGAATCAGATGAGCTCTCACCATGTTCAGAATGTTTCTTATTGTTTAGTATTAAAATCAGAAGGGATGATAATCGATATGATTTCCAATGTTGCAATGAGGTTTCGACAATAGTTTTAACAGACTGCTGATAGTGAAATTTTCACTTGATGGTTTGCAACACGAATACGGGAGAAGTCAAGCGAGTAAGTACTGCGGACCCAAATGTTGATCCATAGTTTTACCAGTTATTATATCTCGATGCCACGTAAGAATGACATTGTAATCTCAAAATTGTGAATAGTCGGAATAGTCGGTATCGCGAGAAGCTGACATCAAATATCGAATAGCAAATTGGTGGGAATGACAAAATCACAAATCGTATTTGTTTGAATAATCTACAGTGGAAGATCATTCAACGATTGTTGTTGATAATGTGAGATCGGATATTTTTATCACAGTGTCATGCAATCCAGATTAGGCGGAATTTCAAGAAAATCTCTTGGGCCAGATATTTCAATAGACAATTTGGTGCAACTCTCCAGATATATATTAATGTACCTTTGTTTTCACACTGTCATTATCATAGAACTGGATGGATGTCTAAGAATGAAATAAACCACATTATAGCAATACTCCGCTAATATGGATTATGGAATTGGATCTGTAACGATTAGTATATTGTGATTGCCGAGATGATAAGGAAAGTGGATCACATATAGGAGTAATAATTGTAGATGCATTTATCCCTATAGGTGAACCAATTGACTCAGCCGATTCGTGACACATCACAGCAATCCCACAAAGAGGATGTTTTTATAACCGTTACCGTTCGAGTCAATTAATTTGGTATTGACGTCATATGTGACAAAGAGCACAAGTGAACAGAATCCCCTTGTGAATTACAACGACCAAAATGCGTCTGAAGAGGGGCATCAGTTCATCCGATATTTTTACCCTACATTCACATATTTCATTATACACTTTGAGTTTGAAAAACTCATGTCCTCGCACTATAGTTCTTCTTTCATTTCTCTTTCATACTCCTCCCATAACCAATTCATTAAGAAACCGTCAATATTATTTGAATGTTCATGTCACTTGTCGATGTCATTGATTCAGTTTCGGTCAACTTTGGTTGGTTCAAAACTGATTAATCTGATGACAGGCTTTTTTTGGAGACTGTAGCGTGATCGGATGATGTGTTTGGTACCATTTGGTGGAAGCAAGGCTATTGATAATAGGTCTCACGTGCAGTTTTCTAGTTTGATTAAAAACTTGACATGACACAGGATGAAAATGAAATATTTCATCAAGAAAATGAGATAACGGGATATCGAATATATTGTTGGAGAATCCAGACAATGACATTCCATCGCTTACAACAAAATAATCTAGAGATACTAAGTCTACAAGTGACCTACTGACAGATGACGGTTCCACATCGTTGTGTTCCAATGAAGGGATTCAAAATCTGAGGAAGCATGAACGAACATTGTGAGTACGCGAATAGTTCTGATATATGCAGTGAAGAATGAAACGCAGAAAATAAAGTTCTAAAATATAATTTTTTTTCTAATATGAAACTATTTTCAAATAAACAATCTCCATTCTTATTTAATGATAGAGTTGCGGTTACGTAGATTTTATATGAGTGACAACAATGATGGATGTGAAAAGGGACAAGCTGAGACAGAGATTTGTACTTTCTAATGTAGAGATAAAGAAATTATAGGTTCATTGCTTGAGATGGACATGCCCGACTGATAAAGACCAATGGTGTAAGTATCATAATCAAGAAAAAAACCAAAAAGAAAGAGATGGTAGTGATAACTAAGTTGAATTTGATATTTTTCAATTGTAGATCATACATATAACGAATGTGCAGGCCAGAGTTCCTTCGGAAAAAAATTTCAATTCGTATGAAACTTTGGATATTGAATTGGTACCAAATAAAAATACGGAAGTAACCACGCTCCACAAACGTTCAATAAACAACTGAGATGAATTGGGAAAAGGAAATTCAGATGTGTCGGTAGTTGTACCATTCAAGGAGTAAACGAAGTATGGGGACGCGGTAATTAATAAATATTCCTTCCTGATAGCGATATTAATTTGAAAAAATATTTCTCGTTTCAAAGAGCCAATTGCAAATGTATATGCATATACACATACTGGAAAAATATACGCAAAATTGACGAACCGCGTAGTAGCAACTCTATACAACAATTCACGCATAATTCGCATCGTCTATAAATATATAGCCATAACATATAGTCAATATATAACAATAATAAACCTGCTGGAACTTAAGACAAAAACAAATGAGATGAAAAAAAAAAGGATGCCCCCGCCTGACACACCCAGAACTAATAAGAATCTCGGTGAAGCGGTAAAGAGGAAAAGTTCATGCTTTTTTTAAGATAGGATTGAACAAGAAACTCATATTGTTCTGACAACTAGTATAAATCATTCAACATAATCTATGAATGCCATTTACGGCTCAGCCAAAAGTCAGAACTGAATGTGACGTACCAATTTATAATTCTCCGTTGTTAACTTATGATGTACCAACCATAGTTTTTGTTCAGCCGTTCTCAAAATTATGCCACTTATATTGGACACAAACAAGCGAAAACTATTTATTTCGACAATATATCCTTATGTTATGAAAAATTTGGAGTATAATGGAAGAAGTAAATAAGATAATTCCAATCACTTGGAATGAACAAAAGTTTTTCTTCAAGCGTAAAATATGGGGAAAAAAATAGAAGGAAAAGATAAAAAACAATGAAGAAGTGTGAACACAAACGCTATGGGAAAATTGTGCATGGGAATTTACCTAATATAGTAATGGTAGTGATATGCAGAGGAAGGAGAAACGATATAGTGGGATAGGACGACAGCATTGCAGATGGTAGACAACGCAGTGAGTATATATGTGTAGAGAAGAATATTACGTTACTGGGAACTCTCTATTTCACTATCTTTCTGTATAAGTACGTAAGTGTCTCTCAATTGTTGTTGTTGTTTTCTGTTTGACGCCCCTCTGCTCGAGACATACGAACGCTAAACTGACACTTATAGGTTAAGTTATCCCACCTTCCCCTTTAATTTTGTTTTCTCTTTTTATCCCTCGTTCTCATCTAACACCTATACATTTTTTGTTTTCATGGATGTGTCTCCTATCGTTTTCCTCCAACTACTTCGGCTCATATTGCAGCGCAGCTTACTAGTATAGTATTCTGTTACATCCTCGGGGCATGGCAACGAAAGAGAAGCAGTGAAAAAAAAACTAAGCAAAAAATAAGACCAGAAATAAAACGAAATATACGCAGTGCCACCACGTACTGGCCAAATCAACCACGACACGTGAGAAATGGGCAGAGAGAAAATGTGAAATATGAAAAACGTGATGTCGAGAGGCCGCACAAGGGCACGAGAGAAATGGATGAAAAAAGGAGGTAAGCAAAAAATGAAAAAAAGGAAAAACATAGAAAGAACTGAAAACAAAACGAGTGTTTAATCTTTAATGTTGGCGGGGATAGAAAAAAATTATTGCGCTAGGATGAAGTATTAGGTTGTATTGTGTACACACATGTATACAGCTAATGATTACTAAGCCTAGTTTTCACTCGGAGTAGTAATTCTCACGAGAATTGGTACTTTGCTTATCGGATGTGGAGACATTTAGCATTTCGTAATAGCTTTCAGGACTCGATTTGTGATGGCGTGATTTCGCTATCTATAGGAAATACAATCTGATATATTTAGATAAAATTTCATCTAAACTCATCACACGGAACGAAATTTCCATTGGTCTGGCGTTATAATCAGATTTTCTCAAACTCGAAAATACCTGATTCTATTAGATCAGATCTAATTGGATACATCATTCTTATGTACAAATAAATTGGCGTATATGATAGTATATTTCAGGAAAACGTGGAGGAATGAAAACAAATGACATGCGTCAGTTCTATTGTCGTTACAGTTGTGTATCAAAACTTTATTAAACCGATTTTCATTCCATGCTTTTGTAGTTTTTGCAAACAGTTCATCAGACAAATCAAGAAAAATTTGTAGAACTCATTGACATTCCCTCAGAATTGCTTCCGCACATATGACATAATGAAACCCTACTTTTTCGAAAAGTATTGACACTCTTATAGTTAGGCTATAGAAAGTTTGTATAAATCATTGTTTGCTATATCATAATTTCTGGGCTCATGTATCTAGATACATATAATATGAACGTATCTTTTGTCAGAGTTCTGATAATATATAGCATTCCCCGAGACGCTCATACGTTTCAAGCTTCAACTATTGTTAATGATAAACTGACGTTCCAATTGCATTCACAGCAGGCTAGTACATTTAGGTGAATACGTAGATTTTGTTCCCCGACCGATAAGAATGATTGTAAATTAAATCAACAATAAATATTATTTAATTACTGGTATTGTCAAATGGAATTCATTCAATAAAACATGAGAGAATGTCTATTTGAACTCCGACAGTAAATTAGAATTACCATCTTTTCCTCATTCCCTTAATCAATCCGTGAACTTGACAGGGGAATATAATGAATTTATGGGCACATCCACATTCATCGCAAGAAAGACCGAATTGAAGACACGAATCAATACAAAAAATGTGAATACACTACGAGTGCGTCGTTATGGAATTTTGTGTCGAGAATTATGTGATCCTATAACAATTTTATTGCAACCTATATTAATATGGCTTTTGGGCTGCTTGCATGAGATCAGTTCTCTAATTTATCTGCCTAGTTTGATACATTGAGCTTTTATAACATTGTTTTGATGTTCATAAATAGGGTATTATGAACATTACCAAATTTAGTTGGCCGTTGAATATGTCTGCGAAATAGCAGGAAATTAACTCTAATATTATGGTCGAGTACATTCAATTCAATCTCAAATTTACCCAACCTGATCCTGAGTTTAATAAAGAGACCATATACGTATGCCAGTTTCGTTTCATCTTTTGATTATATATATTATAATAACGGTGTTAGTAGTTGAATAGTATGCCTGAACAAATCATATTTCTTTACATAATTTATAATTAGACAAATGCGATAATGATACGTATTCACATTCATGAGAGAGCTGGGTGAAAGTGACTCTGCTGCAAATCAAATTGTATTATTTATGTGAAATGTGACACACTCTGAATTGTGTTTTAGAAGATTACAATAATTAGATAGAAAATAAATCACTTCTTAACATACCTGGGTTCGCAATATTATTGAAATCCCAAATCTTAAGAAATTGAAAAAATCTTATTGTTTCGAAATGAAATTAAGAAAAATTCTTTACGTCAGAACCGCATAATATCTTGTCTGTAGAAAAAGTGATGCAATTTTTGTTTGTGAATACTCATATTTTCGGCATTTCTATAAAGAAAATACGGGCACAATCGCAGATTTTATTCAAGATCCTGGTTCCTCATCAATGAACTCCTTTCCTTTTTTTAATTTCATATTCATATTCAGTCAAATTTTCAGCGGGTGAAGAGTCACCAGGTTCCGAATTATTGAACCCGGTTTCCATGAGCAGCAGAAGCCAGAAATTTCGTACAATATGCAAAGAGAGGAAATCAATTCATCGATCCAGTTGCTATATAAATGCGATTGTTGCTTCATCAATTTATTTGGACTTTACCACTTGAGCAGTTTTTATAAACACGTATGTATTTGTATTGGTTGAATAATTGCAAGAGGTTGCAAACGAAGCGTAAATGAAAAGCCAAGGAAGAAAACCACAATGAAAACCACAAGTTGAAACTGTGGAAATACGAAATATGAGGTGACGAGAGATATATGTTCAAATGACTATTTAATTTCTGGCATGGGACAGTGCACAAATGTGAAATTAAATTAGTGTAAATTTGTGAAGAGGAAATAGTGGAAATGTCCATTTATTAAATTCCCAGTGTTTATATTTTAAACTATATACATTGATGCACGTGAAATTCACGATGTGACAAACCTTTTAATTATAATTAATAGGTGTACCATCGATCGTCAATGGTCCTTTTTCACCTAGATAATTTAAAAATTATTCTTTACCAAAATCAGTTTATTCTGTTTTGATCGTATATCCACAAATTTAACTGACCAATTTGAACTGTGAGCTTATGTGAATTGTGACGATAAAGCAACGCGTAATAGTATAGCAGTAAATGAACTCTGAAGTTATAACATTAGGCTGTTCACAAATCATATTGAATACGGTAAACAATCGCGATTTTCATTTCTGCAAGTATCACTGTATCATATGATAAAAACAAATTGAGTTAACAGAAAGTAAAGTTCTTTTCGTGAACCAAACGCAATATGGGGGCACAACGATCGCAAGTTAAAGGAAGGAATACAAAGGAGAAAAAAGTAACAACAGAACAACGTCAACCAGATGACGCGCGAGGCGGATCATTAAAAGTTTCGTCACTTTGTGAAAGTAACGTAGTTAGGCTGTATGAATTCAATAGCATGGACAAAAATATTGGGACAGGGGAGAAAAATTAATTCATCGCGTCAATTTTTGAGACTGTCCATTCTTATCTTCTTGATATATATTGAGTCAATGAATGAGCAGATATGTCACAATATGATGTTATTTATCCACATTTGTTTGTACATGGTTTTATCAATGAAGATTGTCAACTTTAAAGCAGTTACGGATTATATTCACTCGCTATAACCATCTCAATCCTATAATCCATTCTATGCCGCAATCAATTTTAATTTTTAAGCGCGTACATTTTCATAGTTATAATTCCATAAATCATGATTTACGAGATTAATTTAAACGAGAAAAAAAACAATTAAAACTCGACTAGCACGCAGATAATACGAGGGAATTTTGATAAATTATTCTCCTTAATTCCATTGTTCTAATGAATATTATGGTGGATCGTAAAGATTTATGGGCTCACAAGTTCTATTGTTTTTCGCATCGGAGCTAATGAAAATATAGTTCATTTAACATAAAATAGATTGATCACTTGGAAAATGCAATTTTGTTCTCGATTAACATGAAATGGTGATGGAGTTTGCCATTGTTGGTCTTGTCATTATTCAACCACAATGATGCATCAGTTACCGAAACCTTCATTAGAGTAAAATACACAATAATGTTCAACTAGATATACTATTAGATGTATCTATGGATATATACATACTAGCTATGGGAACTGGAATTGAGGCTTGCGGCCAGTTAGAATGAGATCCAAACGTTCCCCAGAGTGCCAAATCGGACAAGTCAAATGTGTCATTGCCGTCGAAGGGCATACCAGTAATGGATACTTAATTAATGATAATTAATCACTGTTCATAATTGCATTTGATGCTTCGCACACGTACCAAAAAGTATATACAAAAATTCCGTGTCAATTTTATGTTGATATGATGGGTCCCCATATTTTCATTTCAATGTTGGACATGAACAGGAATTTAGAAGTGAGGGCACACAAAATCTGACACGTAAAGATCTATCTCGGAAATAATTATTTGAAGTTGATAGTGGAGTGTTCTCTATATACTTCCACTATAACAATGGATAAGAGAATGCCTAAAATGACGCAGAATGGAATACTAACTCTGACCCCCATATCAGCTGTCAGTGGTCAAGTTTAGAAAAATGAATGAAGACTGAACAGTGTCTTTGTTTTTTTGAAATAATCTTCACTTAATGTAATTTGAAGACATTTTAAACTTGGAATATTACGGGGATTCAAACGTATGTCCGTCGGAAAATTTGTTGCTCTCCCCATGTCAATCATAACAAGAGAACAGCTGATATGGGGCAAGAACAAAATTAATTTTTTGAAGCGGTCGTGGTTAATCAATGCGCCAGAACGAAGTTGTTTCTCGGGAATTTTTTTCAAAACTTATGAAGCAACAGATTTTGCGCTGACCACTGCTGCTCCGATATGGATTATCTAAAAGTACAAAAAGTGCGACGCTTGCGTTATGTAGAATTTTTTGTACTTCGATTTTGAATAGGCTTCTAAGACAGATTTCGAGAAAAAAGCTTCTTAAGTTTCGATATAAACACCAAGCAAGTTGTTCACATGGAACCTCTACCACTTTGTCAATTTTTCTCAGATTGAAGTTTGCAGGAGTATTCTATACTTATTGTACTTGAAAAAGTTGTGAAAACCGAAGAATTGACTTTTTCAATCTGCCCGACGAAAGCATGATTTTTTGAGTCATAGAAGAATGTTACAAGAGATCAGGAAAGTTACTTCTTCTTTCAGAAATGTTTTTGATACAAACATTTTATGAGTCACGAAATCCAATTGTGTCGTTGGAAAAGTGCGCCATTTCCAAACGGAAATTGAAACTTCCGGAGATTATTATGTTTGTCTTTTAACACCGTGCTCAGAACTCAAAAGTGCTTCATTTTTCAGTTAATAGAGAATAGCTACAACCATAATTTATAGCGCAATGCTTTTCTACCATTTTATCAATATGAAATTAAAAATTCCATTTTTGTTTCAGAGACAAAGCAAGAGAAACCAATTTTCGTTGATCATTTCGGGCTTTAACGTCCCTATTTGCATCACCATCGAATGTCATGAATGCGAAAGATACAGGATTTTTCATGCAGATCAACCATTCAATTGTTAAGATGACTTTCAGAGATGAAGTTATGATATACGGACCTATGTTTTGAGCTCCATAATTTTCGTAATTCAAGATATTTTAACGAATAGAATTTTGTTGACTTATTGATGAAGGAGTGATGAAACTTTTCCTCTCTTCCAACCATCTTCTTATCCGTGATGGATTTCTGAGATAAAAACTCGCGAAATGTGCTAAATTTTTTGGGTCATGACACAAGTGTTCCCCTTTAAGCGATGAAACATAACGAGCATTCGCCATATGCACGTATATAATGTGCCATTGTGGCCGTTTCCAGGACAGTCATGGTAAACATTGGGTTACGTGTATAAATAAGTACATATTTATTCACATACTGAAATCATTCATGATCCAACAAAAGGTGCTGAGGATAGCAATACATCATGTCTACCTTGCATAAAGATGCTTATCGTATGCTTATTCTATAGTAATATCGTGTGCTTATACTGGAGAAATGATTTGAATACAAATATCGTTGAAATTATATTTTTTCAAATATTTTTTTATTTTTGTTAAAAAAAATAATATTTAGATCGTATATTTCACACAACCGTTTTTATAATGCTTCAATAATTGTAAATTTTATTCAACTCTACACCGTAATTTCCGTCGTGAACGTTGATTTCGCTCAAAAGTTGGATTTAAACAGCGCAAATCACTAATCCAAGTGTGCCACAGTTAGTTATTCCCGCAAAAAAATATCGTCATAAAAATATCTCTACGTATATATCGATAAATAAAACCGAAGGGAAATTGTTAATGGACATGTGTAATTGAATAATCATATTATTCATTCGAGGTTAAAACATATGTACAGCTGTACAATACTAAAAAATCCTTTTTTTTTGGAATTGAAAAAACAAATATCATAACTAATGTTTTTTTTCCACACCCACACAGCATCAATAGATTCATGTCAAACGTGATGGTGATATTTTGTTGGCATGAAATATTGTTATGATTTATGTGATTTTGAGGAAATATTTTGCTGTGTAAATTGTTTGTTGGAAATATTTTTGTTTGGAAGCAAATGATTGTGAAACTATTGTACGTGCTATAATAGCATCAATAGTCATGAGAACCAACACATCAAATTAAAACGGTAGTGGTAGTCACTGCAGGACGAGTGTATATATTCATGATACATGTATGTAGATGCGTACATACATTATCGATTAACGGCGTGAAAACGTTAAAGGAAAACGAAACGGATAATGCTTCCAGGCGACGGCTATTATTTCGCTGGATTAATGGGCAATCCCTTCAAATACAGTTGAATTAACCACCGGGACATTTAACAAACGTTCATTACCAATTGAATTAATCTTTTCTAAGTTAAAAGTGATATGTATATGTGCGCCTGTGTACTAACGCATGTGAATTTTATTAAAATTTATTTTTAAATCGATCATGTATGCAATTTTTTTCGATCTGAGACTCATTGTTATATAGTAAATTGTTAAATAATGTATGGTATATTATTCTATCATAGCATCGCCTACGGCGATTATATGTGTAGGTGTATTGGGTCGATTCGTGACGACATACATTTGATACAATAAATTTGGTATACATATTTATTTTGTATATTCGGTATGTATATATTCTTGCTGACGCCAGAAAAAAAGTAACTAACCTCAACAATTATCGTCTTGAGGATTATATTTTGCAATAAAAAAAACAGAACATTCTTGTGTCGATAACAGGTATATACTCGCTTCAGTAATAAAACTTTCTTCAGATATATAAGACCATTGATTTTCTTCTTTCTCCCTAATTTTTGTAATATCTGTCGTCCCTTATCACAAAAGGTTAATAGTTCAATGAGATATTTCGTCTTCCAGATTATTTTGCGTGATGAAATTGAGGTCGAGATTACTTTGATATTTGATGTAATTTGTAAAGTTGCAATTAAATTGAACATTCTTGTTTGGATGCGAAAACTAATGAGGAATACTGTTACTAATTGAAAGCCACTGATGCTCGAAGATCATCAACTAGATATTGATCCACCAATTCAAAATAGATGTATTGTGAAAGATAAGTCTTCTATCATTATTTGTGATTGTTATTATTTGCGCACAAAATCGTAAAGGGACCGCTGTGACGAGGAAAGTGAATAGTGGAATAAGTATCATACATAGATGGGATGATACGCAAAATTGTATTGTGCGTAGAATAGTAAAGGGGACCAACAACTGATGCCAACTGTGTATTCATTCCGATTACATTCCTTTAACAAGTTATATTCTTTTTCTTTTATGTTCTGAAATTATATTTTTTCCGGTTATATTTCTTCAAGTTATATTTTTACCGCCTATTGGTAACTAAATGGCAATAAAAATGTGTATACATTGGAATTATTTGACACTAGAGTGACAAATTTTCGAAATATCAGTTTATTTTCACTCCCTAAGGTGGACGGTGGTGACGAACTAATTCGACATTTTGCTGTGTTTGTGACAATAATTATACGTCGGCCTCTTCATCATCTGTTGATATAGAAGCCAAGAGATAAGTTCCCAGGTAGTTTGGTTGTCAATGTGTCGGACGAATTTGACGGAGGTTATCACGGGTTCAAATCCAGCCGACCTTGTGTGATAAATCCATAAATTGGAAATCTCAATGAAATATATCACCAATTTTGAAGACTAGAATAGGTATTTTGAGTAAAATAATAATCTTCGAAAGGGATTGGCTCACGATAACCATATTATTTTTTTTTTCCAGTGTAATACTTTCTGTAAAACAACACCACTGGTGCTGGAGGTATGACAAGCTGGAAATTAGTTGGATCTTCTATGGTAATTTTGAAATTATTGATTGTATCGAGAAGAAAGAAGAAACAAAATATTGAGAGAAAATACGGAAATTCCATATTTTCAAAACATCTCTGAGGATATTGGACCCTTCGTTGGTGCAAAGGAGACTATAGAGGTAGTGCGCGTGAACCGTAGGTGAATGACGATACATGTATATGTTATATTGAAGAGCTGCCGGCAATTTTCGCCCGATCGACTGGAAAATGGGCGGTAAGCCGCGTAAAGTCCACCCCAGTGCGCCAACCAATAGTATAGATAGATGGATAGATAAATAGATAAATAGATAGACGGATAGATAGAAAATGGTACTAATCCTCTTCCTCTATCTATATATCACTCGGTCTTTCTCGGTTTCTCTTCTTTGACAGAAAATCAGTCGCTCTCATGCTCATGTGTACAAATTTAAAAATAGAAACTCATGTTCATCATGATAATACTTTTAGAAAAAATGTTCCATTCATAATCCTTTATCGAGAAATAACTTTTATGAATTATGGAGGTTCGTTATTAGTGAAAAAAAAGGAAGAAAAAAATTGGATAAATGCCAAGTATAGATAAATTCGGATAATATCATTTGTTTAGCATGAAACCTGACTTTATCCACTTTTGACAAGCTTTATGTTTTTAAAATTTTCTGCGAATTCGAGAGGTATGATTTGGGAATTATCGCCATCTCTTGAACTTCCCGACTCTCCTGATGTATTGTGATAAAAATAGTATCGACACCGTGGGAAATGTGATATTTAGTCATTCTCGAATTCATCTATATTTATCCAGTTTCTAAGTACAAAAAATAAAGTTCTGAAGTTTTACCTATTTGCACGTTTGTCCGTGGACCACATGAGTTTGTGAATAGTCAGATCAGAAGCTAGGGAACATTGTGAATAGTGTAAGCCGACTTGTGGTGTAACGATTAATTGATCTGTCGGACTTGGATCCAACTTTCAATTCAGCTGGAAATGACATTCATGTATTATTCAGATGAATCATATGATTTATTAACGTGGTCAGAAGTATTATAAATAAATAACATTACTTTCCAAATGTCACTTTCGATCAATTAGTGGTATGACAAACACTGGAATTGACGCAAATTCTCATCCCGAAAGACATCCTTTTCGAATGTTATCGGCGGTATTAAGTGAATTGAATACGTACAGATTATTCGATTAATACCAATGGATATTGGGAAACATGCGATTTCACTTGAAAAGTAGGGTGACAAAAGACCGATGGAATTGATTTAAATCTTGATTGAATAATTTTGAATACATAAAAAAAACCAAATTAAATACACTTCAGCCAGATAAATTATGCTTGCATCATTTGATGTTATATGTACTGTTAATGGCTTAATGGAATTATTGGAATGAAGTTGGCCAATTTTTTCCAGTTCTTTTTCTAAGGAAAATACGATTTCTTGACCTGCAATACGATTGTTTATGCATTTAGCGATTTAATAAAATTTAATTGAGTGGAAGATTCACATAAATTTATGTTGATAAATCTTTCATTGTTCTGAACATTTCAAAACACACAGCATTGAGAACATACGTGCGGCGTCATAGATAAATAAGTGTTATGGTAATAAGTTGTTTGACGATAATGAAATATGTGTGATGCCATATCCACAAAATTAATGATCAATAAAATTTATCACAGACAGAGGTTGGAATAATATGTCAGCAAAATTGTGTTGTCAATGCACCAAAAAAAAAATGTGTGGTCTTTAAACCAATCCGAAATACAACAGCTAAAAAGGATGAAAGAAAATATGCATTATTGGTTTCGAAATGAAACTAAAAAGATTCAGTAAATTCACAAAGGCTACAATCGATTTTACGATTAAACATGTCTACGTTAAATTGCAAACACCAGATGACTATATGAACTGTCAGTAATTTCATCGAGAAATATTGTCAAACCTATGTTATAATGTGTAGATACCGTATCGCTGCCCGAGAAAAATTCCCCCAATTACCTAAATAGATACCTCCAACTGCCATTCGGATTGATACTATAACTATATGCAGATGGGCTGTTACAGCCCTCTGCAGTATGGTTGCCATAACTATCTGTCTGCAGTCGCACTACTCCGGCAATCGAATATGCGTCTAATGATAATTTCATGCGGTTTTCATCGAGGCAGGTAATCAATCATCTGCATTTGATATTTGATATAAACGGCTAAGTAATATGAGGATTGGAGGATCAGAATCTCCTAAAATAGAAAGTAGAGCTTCAATAGGAATTGATGTAAAGGATATATCCAATTTGTACAAATCAACTAACATAAGAGTGATTCCAATGACACTTCTCGGCTCAACATTTTTTGTCTCTGATTATTCCAGCAGTTCAACCATATTGTTGTGGTAATTATCCTGCTATGGCTATATGGTGAAATGCAGTGAGTGTGTTTGGGTAGTATCGTTGTATGAGAAATCTCTCAACGTGGATACATCGCTCTCATATCTTTGCTGAACAATACTGGACAACTGGACAATAATGTTCTTGAATCAATAATCAAGATCATTGTTTCATAAATGGGTGTATTCTCACTGCATTCACTGCACACGAGGTAAGAAAGTATTTCACGTTTTTTTTTTGCAGTGATCAAAGTCGGCTGAAAAAACACCGAACACTTTAAAACATTTAAAAGCAATTACGTGAATATTGTTGATGATATGATACCAAATAGGATCTCAGAACCTTCTCTCAATCGAATGATTAGTTCCCGGAATATCGTACCAACACTATTGAAAAAGTCGTATTTCGAGAGAATCAGAGTTGAAATTTCAACATAGTACGCGGTCCTGGTTGACCTACTACACAATAAGTTTTCAAACCCACCAATCCTTCGAATTTCCATATGAAATTTCGCACACTTTTTTCCAAAAGTATGTACTTTGAGAAAATACGAGAAAAAGGAATCCGATTTATTCGAAAATATACAGTTGCTTTCCTCTTTAATGAAACGAAATGCAAAATCTACACGAGTACAGTTCGTAAAGTTTATACAAACATTCATGTAACTTTTACTGAAATTCATGTCAATCTTCACAAATATAAATGCTATTCCTATAGTTACTATCGCTTATGTTAAAATTAGGAAAAAAATTGTTTTCCGTGTGGTGTTTTCTTTGATCCTAAGATTTGAATTATCAAAATTTTGGTCGAGCCATCAGCCAATTAAAATTTCAACGAAATAATTCATCATTTAATAATTAATTAATTATTCATAAGCACGTATAAATGTTCGAAAATTGTCTCACTAGTTTTCTTTCTCATCAACTCAACGATATATTATGAATGTTGAAGTATAAGTCATGATGGTGCTGTAAAAAATCAGACAAGAACATCGTGAAGATAAACAAATAATTGCTACGAACAAATTGATTGCTTGAATCAATTATGCTGCAAATCTATTAATAGTATGGGAAAAAGATTCAATGTATAAAAATAATATTAATTTTATTACTCTCTACATTGGAAGTACATCGGAATCACTGATGTTATTGTATGGTGGTCATGACGAGTTGGTCTCTCTCATTCCACCATGAAATGGAAATAGCACAGTTTGATCAAATATTTAGTAGACAATAATTATTTTTCAAAAATGCTTTGAAGTGCAAATATATTAATCGCTAATAGGGGCTAAGAATTCTTCACACCAATCATTAGCAATATTATCAGAATCATGATCATTCTTGTAGCGAGAAAATACTTTTTTGTATTGTGAATGCATTTTTTGGTCAATGTTATGAAAAACTATAAATCTTCATGATAATTTTGATTTGAATTTGCGATTAGTCAAGAAAATTGCACATATTCCAACATGGTTTGCTATCGCGTCGGAACGTTCAGGGTACGTATGTACACTACTTACCAACAATCTCACGTTAGGGATTCATCAAGCACTTATTTATTTCTTCATTGTTAACCCTCAAATAACCAATCTGGGTCATGTTGATTCAGTAGATATTTGACATCATTGAAACGTTATCAAAATTATGTTTGCCACTTCAATCATTTCATCAATGGATATATGATATCATTCTACTGGGAGCCAAATGCTCAACTAATTCTCGCTCATTCCACTCATCGCGAACATACAAGGTTTCGTAATTCTCAACTGTGAAACAAATTCAATTTCATTCATAAAATTATTCCTCATTATTATTTAGTTCATAATATTGGATGTCCCCGTGGAGGATTTTTCATTATTCAACTACCAATTCTCACTAAAGGAACCGTACATTCCAAGATACGAACCTACATTCATTTATTCGATTTTCCTCGTTTTGCTCCTATACATGATTATATAATATGAAAACTATCAATAAAAATTCAATTTCGTGCAAGACAATCAATCAGTGAACCGATTGAATATCGATTAAAAAATATGCGCGGAAAAAATGAATTAAGCCCGAGGTGATTGTAAAAAATGTTCGCTAAAAACCAATATAACCCTGGTGTGTCGTTTGCGGTAGAAGATAAAGTAGATTTATATCACTCTATTGCCAAATGTAAAAATCTTATGCATAAATTTTTTTGTTCCATAAATTCCTGATGTCATTCAGAAGAACATCTTATCACGAGATCTATATGATACTACAATTGTCTCTTGAACCAATTTCATAGAAATAAATTCAAATTGATTGAATATTATTCGCACACCGAATGGAAATGATAATTCAATTATGGTATGAGAACAATGAATTGTAAAATAACATTAGTATATTTCGAGAATAAATGTTCGAATATTATTGTGAGAATGATGATAGTATGAAAAGTTATCATCAATTATCACTCTAACATTGAACGTCAATTTTTTTTTGTCTTCCATCGTTTCATCATATTACAATGATGAAAGAACGAATTGCTTTCACCTCCAGTTTTAATCTTATCGCTCATCACTCCACTTCTAAGTGAGAACAATTCTCATACACTGTGGCAATAACTCTTAATCTTGTCACCTACACCAACCATACGATCATTCATGATGATGAAAAGTTCAGTATTGCACTAATTCCATTAGACCAACTTTTTTCCTCCTTCACTTTTCTTTTTAAGTTTCCATTCTTCATATTAAGATAAATTGATTAGCATGATTGATTGATTGAATTCAGATATATCTGATTTTCTACGTAAAACAGTCGACGAACTTTCACTTCTCGTTCTCAATCACATTGTTACTTTGCAAATGTAACTGGTGCGAGAATGCTTTTCACCGTGAATAGGAATCGATGAAATGGCAGAGTATATAAGTGAAGAACGAGAAAGATATATATGGACGAAGGTCTTTCACTGAGAGTCAGACGAGTGAAAGGGGGTGAACATGAAACTATCGAAAATCACAGAGTAAGGGAGAAATGTGGACGGGCAGGCAGACAAGATGAGGATGAGGAAGAGGAGTTATATATATCTATAGACATATATGTTGAGATTCGATCGTTAAACAGAGAGGAGAGAGAATATTCCAACACGTGCAGGATCGATAATACGATAATGGTTCTGGCACATAGTTGGCCGTTGGGCCTCCCTCTTGCGCTCCAGAGTTCAATCTCTATGCAGATTGCAACGATGGAAAATGGGGGTGGCATTCAGCTCACTGGCCCAACACACCAAGTGAGATAGAGACAAGGAGAGAGACAGAGAGCGAGAGATTCGTAGATGAAAATAACTTGGGCATATCTGCATTCTCCAAACTGAAATTTAACTGGCGTAATTGGTGTTGGAGGCATCGAAATTTATATAATTTAAATTCGGTTTCATGTATCATGTAGAATTGAAAGAATAATTGTTGGTTTTTTTTCACATGAAATATCAGTAATTTCAAATTTAAATGGAAATATATCAAAATATACACCTTTTTTTTTCTTGATTGAGCTGATCTAATGGCACAAGTACACTTGACAGTATGAAAAAGAATGGGTGTTGTGGTGGGTGAGTGGGATAAACTTATAAAAAATTATAAATAGCTATACTAAATTATTAGTTAGTGAAAGTTGATTTGAACAAAGTAAAGGAAAAAATTCATAACCCCGCAATTCATCACGAGGAGGTTGCCTGACAAAACATACCATATCAATTTATTCTTATACTTTTGCAATTTTATCTTCGAATTTCAATTGAGACCCCAAAAAACCACGCGAAATATTTTTTATAAAAATTGGAAAACTTTTTCGCCAATATCACCAATGACACAGAAACATTGTTTTCTGTGCACTGTTAAAGGGTTAATTTAATTATTTTCTTGGGCATGTTACAATTCCTCTGGGTGAAAATTATTCTGTGTTCCTGATTGATTGTTGATAATTTTATAATTTCACAAGGTTTTTTGCGGATTAAAATGACTTATTTCTTTTATTTACATCATTCTAAATAACTTCTCAAAATTTCGACCCGTTCCACATTTGTCCATGTCACCGTTCGTCTGTAATTTTTCTGTACTATTCACGAAAGTTCTTTCCTTGAAATTGAGTACGGGTAATGAGGGATCGAAATGTGACACAGTGAATTTATTACATATATTAAATCACGAAGTGGTGACAATTGATTTAAACTATGTACAAGTAGTTGAGGCGTGTAAGTAAATCTCGTCTATTTTGACTCTCGTGAATGACTGACTAATATCCAGGTAATAATATCTTGCCACTAAATTGCACCTTCATACGGGACTTCTAATCTAGGCACATTTGTTTTGCAAGAGATAATGAGGAAAATTACAAAAAAAAAAAAACTTTGAAAATTAAAGAAATACGTTTTGCACTGTTACCCGAAAATATCACCGCTAGAAGTGTGGTTATAACCCCTTTGATGAATTCATATTCAACTATTGACTTTCCATGAAAAGTAATAATACCCTGCGGTTTTTTTTTCCCTGTATTATTTCCTTATTGCTACGATTGTTCTCGATTATTGAAGAAGTAACATCTGTAAAATTATCAACCATCCAACAATTACAGCCGATTTTTTTTTTTTTTTTTTTCGTTCTTGCATTGTCTTTCTGTAATTCTTTGTTTCATCCACGTTCACACCCTTCCTATTCCAGTTTCAAGTTATAAACAATTTTATCTGCGATTCGGAGAACGTGGTCCGTTTTTTTTTCTTCAAATTCCTAGGCGGAATCATTTTGCGGACACAGTTAGTACAAATTGGATTTTTTTGCCCCTTATTAACTGGACTAACATTTTATTTTGAAACTAATATAGTATTGCTTCTATACATAGTCTCATCATTCAAGCAGTGTTCACCATCCAGAAGTTTTTATTTGAACTCATATTTTTATGAATATACAATTCGCAATACAATTCGTATGTGAGAGCTAAAAGTATAAATATAATTAAAAGTCAGGCGTATTTTCAGACTTGTGTCAGTTCAAAATGCGCCATTTGAACTAAAATTGTTCATTATATTTTACATCATCAAAAGAACACACTCTCTTCTCAATATTCATCTCATATTCATGATTAACATATCTAGGTATTGTTCGGTTCAATACAATCAAATTATCATGTATTGATAAATTTGTTTGTTTGTCAAAAATTTCGTTGAGTTTTTGATCTTCACATCTTCATCCTCATGAATATTTTCATTATATCTTCATCATACAATTACTCCGTGAATTTTTTCATAATAACGTATGTTAGTTTGAATAAATATTATTTCGTATAAATGATGGGTGGAGCATTGATCACTTTTTAGTGCATTCTGGTTAAGTTCCTTGACCCAAATAGATGGGTTATACAGCATCAAATCTATAGTAGATTCACTTCTAATATGAATCAATCAAGTAATAAATTGAGGTCAATGATTCATTAAGAATCATAAGTTTTCGAATGATTTGTCCTAAATTAGCATTGCCATTTAACTGAAATTTCACCCAAACAAAATCACGTTTTTATGAATTGAGAATATTTGATTATCAAAATGCAGACGCAATTTAACGATGATAGATCAGCCGGTGTATTAATGAATATAAATACGCATGAATTTTAAAATAAGACATTTACTCACAGAACCTATTATACAAAGTAATTTGTGTAAATAAAATTGCCTTTAATTTTGTCAATATTTTTCCATAGATATTGCTCACGTTCTCTTGACTTGTCATGTTATTTCTCAGTTCTGTCGAATTGAAATTCAAATTGTGCTATATTGTGAGCCAAGGTATTTGGACATACGGGATAGCTGCAGTCACCGTAGTCCATGTCTCTTGAACGACGGCAACTGTTTATTGGATATTGGGTGCAGGATACTATTTGTTAGCGTGACTGATGTGGTATGTAATGACAATAGACTAACCAACTCCTATTGTCCCAGTGTCACGTTTCTATATATTCTCAGTTTGTTCTATGTCAATGAGGTTGTATTGTTCTCTAGATAATTGTTACCATGATACACATTTCTGGGTGTAAACTTTTTGCAAATCATACATTTATAGAAGTAACAGGCAACATTTGCTTCAATTCGGTTTACTACAAATCATAAATTTATTCATTCTGGCAATTCTCAAGTACTGGTAGAGATTGTTCCACAAATAGCAAAATTTGTGAATCGGATAATCTTTACAAGGTGCTACTGAGGAAGAAATATTTGGAATTCTGCTAATCTCAGGGTATAAAGATTCATCGTCGACTGACAAGTGATGATTAGGCCATATTGAGGTTTATATTTTCTCCAATCAATTAATACTACTTGAGGTCGGGAACGAATTGATACATATATATCATGAAATTATTTTCATTCGAAATATATCAAAATTTAATCCAAATGTATACAGTAAAAGATAATCTGTCGAATGTATAGAAAATATATATTTAGATTAAAGGCTGCAATATGAGTTTGTTACAATGAATTGATTGTAATACTCTATAGATAAAAATTACAGACAATCATCCGAAAGAATTGAAATGTTAAAGTGACAGAAAAATTTTCCACCCTACGCATGATTTTGTCTTCTTTCTTGTTGTAATATTTGATATCATCATTTTTTGAAATATTCTCATTTACTATTTTTCATCACCCAACTGACCCAACTGACGGGATATTGATTTGTTAAGTTCATCCCTGAACCCGATTATGGTGAGGAATAATATGCTTTGCTGCAGTACCAGTATTTTTATACGTCAACATGGTAATTGTGACTGTGGAAAGTTTTGTGTGTACTTTGATATGAATTGGACACTGTGATAATCCATGATGAAAGACGGTCGCAGTCAGAATTTCATTAAACTCATATTTTTGTTTAACTTCAGATTAAATTGTATGCATAAGAGTTAGTTTTTTTCTTATTTTCACTTCCCTTCGCGCAGCTGGATGTGTGCTTGTCTGGATTAAACAAAAAAAAATTTCCGGACGCATGTAAGCGTAAAGCTATACACTCTTGTGAGTAGGTAAAGCCCCTAATGAACGGTTAAGGTGTTGATTGAGCACATTTTCGCTCGACCCGTTTAATCTTCGGGTTATACTGAAAAAGTGGGTTACGGGTCGAAACCCTTTGTAACCTAAGTACGAGTCAGTGAGTTTTTACGCGGCATGAATTGCAATTTCATCTTTTAACACTCTGAGAGAGAGAGAGTTAATGTGCTTAACAAGATATGTTTGTCCGAAATAAATCTCATGGCTGGATACAAAAAATATATTTGTTACAAACATAACTGATTGAGTACAAACAAACTCATTTCCATGTAAATAATGATTCAGGAATATTTCAATTTTTGTTTCAATTCACTGCATTAATTATTAGAATTTTGTTGATAATTTGACAGTTATCGAAAAAAAAAAGTATTCATTATTATTGTTATTTACAATTCTGTATGTTGAATTGAACAAATAATTCGGAATTCAATAATCCTTCAGGAACATTTGTGTCTTTGACGATAAGTGGTTGTTCCCGTGGCAAAAATACTGGATTATATTACAACAACCTATATTAAATTACAAATTAGGTAATAATAGTTAATTCAAAAATTTCAATGGAAAATTCAGGACATTTTTTAAAATTATATCTTTGCAGTGTCATACTATTTCCATTACTTCATTGTCACATCCAGCAATTCAATCATACAGTTTTCCTGTGCTATGGTATTTTACAATAATTATATGAGTGAGTGGTTGAGGGAATGACAACAACGTGATGAAACTTTTGACTGATCATCAATTTTAATTTTCTCTATATATTATTCTGTCCAACTCTATGAAACATAGTACTGGATTTATTTATTCCACTATTTGATTTATCGAACTGATATGATGTTCATTACAGCAAGGCTGTAATTCGGAGAAATGCCGTAATTGAATATGTGAAGTAATGAAGTGAACAATGGAATCAACTCGAAGTCAAATAGGTGATTTTTTACTCAAAGTTTCGTCTTTTGTTGGGGGGAAAAAAATAAAATAAAATAAACCGATCAAAAAATCGCTTAGCTGAATACTCTAAATGATAGTCCCTGTGATGTTTCTGGCACTGATTTTGAAAAGACTGTTCCAAGAAAAACACGTCCAAAGTTTAAAGTAGCTGTCACTACCAGAGAAGTACTACTGCGGCGTTGTTACGAATTCCATAATGATATTTTGAGAATATATTATCCAGAAATAGTAGTAAGAGAATATACAACTCTCATCAAATTGATATTATTGATCTTATGAAAAGTGTAAAAATCTATTACCAACTGGTTAATAATTTATAAATATGAAAATTTACGTTTGTAATTACCAAACTTTATTTCAATTTTCTTCCCTCAATGCTGAATACTCAGTACATACGTACTTATATTCAGTACATTTTACGCAATAATATAATTTCATGTTATATCTTAATAAGGCTAGTGACACGCTTCTTTCGTGCACTTCAGCGTGAAAGCTGAAAAATCTTTTACAGCTTTCAAATTAAAATTCACGAAATAAATATTTTTCAAGTAATTTTAAGAAATTTTTTGATTCTATTATAACGAATATTTTGATGCTCTTATCTGCTTTAAAGATCGACGACATATGTATAGTTATAGAGTGGCACTCGACGTGCTGAGGTAAGGGACGCGTCGTCTACCCGATTATGTACCTCATCTACTTACCGTACTGATTGTACTCTCAACGATAAGTAGTTACTGTCAATCGATGAGTCAACATTGGCATACTTGAACGTCATTCAAAATGTATTTAATTCAAATATTGATTATGAAATGATTATTTTTATAGATACTCAAGAATTATCAATCCAAGTTTTTTGACATGTCTGATAAATTTGCTAAATTTCAAAATTCATGACCACAAACATCTGAAGATACGAATTTTTGTTGAAATTAAACTATTTTCGAAATTTTCATCCGCCATATTGAATCCATCATTCTGAATTTTCAAAATCTGACTTCAGATCTAAATTTAGCGAACTATAAATCCACGATTTACCAAATAACTGTGAAATTGGAGTGACGACTTCACCTTGTGTTGTTTCATCTGTAAAATCCTTAAAAATAAATTCCAATCGTGCGTTCGTAAAGGTGAGAACTTCATTTACCAGTATTACATAATCGATTGTATTTACACACATTCACAAGTTGTAATTGGTTCTCATGCATGAGAAGTGCAAAGACGTTTCTTATGCTCTGTAAATGTATCTTACTATTAAACAGATAGGTTTGAACGAAGAAGTGATAACAAATCAATAAGTATGGGGTGAATGAGGAAAAATGCATTGAATTCCCTTATGTACATATTTGGACTTTCACCATGAACTTTTCTTCGATCGAAATGAAAGCTCAACGATTTGCTACCTTAAAGGCTATAAAAAAAAAAGAGAACTGTTACATAGTAGACAGTGAATGGAGAAAACATCGGGGTCTTGGCCCTGGCCTATACTCAGCTGAGTGCCACGCCGAAGCTTTGATTCCTTTCCGAATCACCCTTGATTTATCCGAAAAATACCACTAGGATAGCAATTGCAGAATGGAATGTAAGAGAAAGAAAATGGTCTTTGTTTGAGCTTTGTGCGATCAACCGTTGATGAAAATCGTTTGCACCGTTTGGACTTCGTCCAAATGAATAATTGCGGTACAATATTTTTTTTCGAATTATCATTTTATCGTCTTTATATTTTTCCAAAGTTATAGAAAAGAAATAGGTCCGGGCTATAGACTTGAGACATCAGATATGGGATTCGAAATGGGTAAGAATATTACATTCCTTCTTTCTAAATTTATTATTGGATTTCTGCATGAGGACATTATTATGAATGATGATTGAGAATTCAATATGATATAGTAATTTTCATTATACAATGTCAAAATATTATTCGAGATAATGTGACTTCTTCCAAATTGACATTCCATGAGATTTGAATAATTTTTCCACACCAATCTTCGGAATCGATGATTATCATTAAGCAAGACTTTTCGTTATTGTTCGGATACAGGATTTGGACAACCATTGATTGGACCAACATGCAGCAAATCCAATATACATTTGTTGCTCTTCAATATTTTTCAATGAGAACTTGCTCAAGTATTCTCCAATATATTACTATAATATTGTACTCAATCAGAAACTGAATGCGCAGATTCAGGTGGATTGACAACTTCCCTGACAACAGTTAAGGAAGCGAAATCATTTCTTTCATGACACAGATGTGATACAATTGATTGAATTCAATTTGAATTTTTCAATTGTAATATAGGTAATAATACATGAAAAATGGAAGAACTGCGTTTATTTATTCAACCAGTGATCTTTGTGAACTTGAAAGAGGCGAGAAAGAATTCCATTGATTGGTAAAAACTTCTCAAGAGGAACAAAATTTATTTATCGAAAGAAAAAGGAATATTTGAACTACGTGAGTGACAGTTGAACGTTCCGTAAAAATCATATTGAAGTGTCATATATCTCATGTCTGTCAGGAGGGATTGGAGTAAAACACTAATGACGAAGAAATTGGAAAGATACGTGACAAAAAGGATTTGGAGAGAAGAAAAAATGATGAAATAAGATACGATTTTATACAATTCCTGCGTGTTTAAGACTTACTATTTAATTATACATTTATTTTCCAGATGTATCAGCCGTTGAATGTTAAGAATAATTTATGTATTCAAGGATTCGAGTATATAGATACGTAACACTAATCCTCATTTATCTCAACGTTTTTTTTTTTTATCTCTAACCATTCCAGAGATAGAAATCTCAGAAAAACGTGCAATATGTCGATTCATCATCGCCAGTTTCTTCGTCCATATAACGATGTTTCAAAACTGAAAACAATTTAACTATTTTCCTCTCACTAACACGATATGGGCGACAATGGCACTGCAACACGGTAATATCTATATAAAAACTTCAGTTGAAGTAAAAGTAGCCAAATAAGAGTTATTATATACAGCAGTGAATGCACAACCGTCGTCAAGTTGGAGGCCTTCGCGCAAACGGATCTCTATCTTCACGCTCTTTCTATTTTTCGTGGACTCGGTATACATATCTCATCCACATATATACTCGCATCTGGTAGCTCACGTACATCCATAAAGCAAAGTATCATGCTGCCATCCAATCGCAGCACTTATGAATATTTCAAGTAGAGTAAGATACATATATACACACACAGATATAAATATATATGGCTTGAGGAAAGATCGATACTCACGATGCACCATGCAGCCGAGGCCGGACACTCCTGGAGATGCATTTGAGCGGTCGAATTGATGCAGGGCGTGATACTACCAACCCCATCGTTGTATTGGCCACATTTGAAACAGCTCAAACCCCGAGATTCACCTGCAATTACAAATTCAATTGTATCCAATTAAATCTAATTAGTATATGAATATCAAATATTTTCCCACATAGCCCACATCTACAGTGGAATAAAAGAGTATCATCGATCAAAAGATTATTTTTGCACTCGAGACGAAAATAAATTTATCTTTCAATTCGACTGCTGATTTTCCGACTTTATTCGAGATAGAAATATTATCCGTTCGAGTCTTTGTATAGATAAACATGAGAATATTTAATGAGGATATTGATTTTTTTATGACGACCATGGTGTAACTTACGAAAAGAGAAAAGAAGAAAGAAAGAATTGATAATCATAAATTGTGAATAAATATTACAATTATTTGTTGATATTTGGAAATATGCCATCATTCGGCTAACAACCTTTTCAATATAACTAAACATTTATTATCAATTAGAGATTATGATGTTCAACAATATAATCACTTAGTATTCAAGAATACTACTTATTACTCTTCACATGTATATTCATGAATACATTATTGATTTTCAACCGTTTCGTAGGAATATAAATAAAATGCAAAATATGTATCAAATCATCAAGTTGTTTTATTTTTAGCTATAAATATGATGGTACTCGTGTCATTGACTTCAAACATAAATGTACCTCAGATTTTATGTTGTGATTATCATGTTTATTCTATCCAAGTCCTACCATTAAAATATGAAAAAGCGAATTCCATCAAGAACGATGCAAATGAAAAGGGAGTATTTTCAGTTCCAAGTTCTTCTTTTCGATTTTCTCATTGAGAACTGCTTCATATTTTTATTCGCCAGTTTGTGATAAACACTGATAAACAAATATCATATTCAAGGGACCAATATGAATTTAGATCCAATCACTTTTTTGTATCACTGACAATGCAAAAGAGAATCATTTTTCATTACACTTTCAAATGAGTAATGACTAGGACGTGCAATTCTTGATGTCTATTTTTAATTCACAAAATATTTACTCAACATTGTGTAAGAATTAATGGAGAGTTTTCATTGGAACACATTTACTACATCAAACCAAATCATAAAATGACTAGGTTATTTAAGGGAATATTGTTACTTATTTGAGCTTAATTAATGAAATAACTGATATCCGTGATAGTTGGTCAGTAACAAATACACCTGAGTAATATTTCATGTGCTGAAGCTATTGATTAATGATGAAATTATAATTCCAAGTGATCCAAATGCATTTTTCGTAGATAAGACGGTCGATTATCTGTAAGACAATTGTGAATGATGGAAATTTGTCATTGTCTGTATCAAATCTGAAAAAGTATCCAGTTTCAAATTGTTCGTATCAGCCTTCTTCGTATGTTGACCTTGTCAAATATTGATTATATACAGTAATAACAGAAGTCACTTCAATGGGTACCACAATACTTTTCTCCTATCATGAAAATGATGAAAAGTAAAAAGCGTATTTGGACAGTACAAAATCCACTTGGTACTGAGGTCGTCCATCGCGTTCGAAATACCGCTCATCCTTTCTACAAATCTAATTGCTGTTCGCTGTATTTTCGGTGATGATTTCGAGTCAGAAAAGTTTTTAAAAAACTTTTTTTGAAACTATGTTTTATTGATGCTTAAAATTTTTTGAACAATTATATGTTTTATATTGTGAATAAAAATGTGCATGTTTCATATTGAATAAACTCCAGACAGAGCCTGACAGTATTGGATCGCTATATGATTTAATAACAATATTTTCGAGGTAAAGATATATTCAAATAGGTGGGTGGTGCAACCAGCAAATGAGGTGATTGTCGTAAAAGCAGATGTATATTTTATACTGTGGATAACACAGTCAAGTCTCGTCAAATTGCTCCGCCAAAATTCAGTATTGAATAGACGATCCGTAAATTCTATCTGAGGTCAATGTTTATGACAGTAACATGATAGGAAATTTATTTGAACCATGCCAAATCTTATGAGATATGTGGCTACATGTTTTTTCTTTTTTATTTTTCACCGAGTATTTCATTCTTATAGATGAATTTAAGATACATTTTTGTTTCTTTCTATCACGTTAATAATAACTTGCTCCAATATTGTTTGTACAATTTTGTTATTCCTGGTTCATGAAAAAACATGGATAAGCGGTATTAGCAATTGAACGTTGTGACTTCCGTTTCCGTAATATGACAGTGCGTCAAAATTTCTCATAAAAATATAGCTGTATTAATACAACAGTCAATTTCTATTACACAATTATGTCAATTGAATGGTTCACTCATCGATAGTTTTCTATCTCTTTTAATTCATGCGGAGGAAGAGAGCAAAAGTTTTAGATCAATCAAACTTTGCAGTCATTCATGAGCATTGTAACAATCACTTTAGTATATTTGGATTAATATTAAATTTTGTATGAACGTACAATTCATTATAATCATTTAATCGAATTTCGAATGACACCTTCAATGTTATTGACAGCGAAAAAAAAAAAAAAAACAAAAAAAATAGTTGTGACGATGAAAGAGTAGAAAGAGAAAAGAAAGAAACTAAAAAGAAACATTGTAAAACGTGACAAAATGTGACCCGAGGGAAGATTTTTAAGTTAAAACTTGTATCCCAAAGCAGTCTGGAACTAATATAATATTACTATCGTTGTGGCTGGCGTCAACCTACACACTCACTCTCTCTTTCCTCATCTCCTCGTATTTGCCCCGCTGCCATTTTATACCAAATCCTTAACCCCCTTTCCGTAATCCTCTTGCCTCACTTCAATCCCCTCATTCTGGTCCCAAAGGTTTTGCGCGAGCGCGACTCAATGTCCGATCCGTTCGCGTTCAACTTTTCCAATTTCTTTATCACGAGATTGGCAAATCTGTTCGACGAAAAATCTATGTCAAATCGATGACAAAAAAAAAGACAATAATAATAATAATAATAATAATGATGATGATGATGATGATGATGATGAGTAACACATATTGAGCCCACACAAACACATGGAAAATATCGTATCCATTTACTTTACACATTTCATTTCAATGTATACTCATTTATATCTCATAAAAACAAAATTAATAGAAAAATAAATGGACTACCATTTATTCACTTTTCCTTCACTTTACTACAGTTCATTATTTTCGTAAAATCAAAAGTTCGTTCAAAAGCTGAAAGGGCATTTTTTTTACTATTAATTCATATTACGATCAATTAAGTTTTTGAAGTGCAAACACGAACCATCCAAAAGAATATTTGTCTTTGTTGGTCCGTCTGATTTCCATATTTGTCTATCTGTCTGTGTCAATCCATATGTGAATTCTATTTCACACCTTGTATTCGAGATAACAACCGAAATGTAGAATTTGTACTTCGATACATTTAAACTATAATACCAGAATAAAAATATTTTATCAATTATTTCTAACACACTGTAAATCATTGTTTTCAAAACACAAATAAACATCTTATCTTTTCCATACGAGATTGTGATGTAAAATGTTGCAAAGTATTTTAGAAGTGATTACAAAGTAAAATTAAATTCACAGTGTATTAATATTGTTTCATTATTTTTTTCGGAGTTATTATTCAAAATGTTTAAAGAGAATTGACGAAAATAATGTCAGTTTCTGAGGGACAAACTGAAATACCCAAAATATCCTACAGAGTATCTTATTAATTTTGGCAAAAATTCATGAGAGTTGAGAACATTTAAATCCTGAAAGAGGTTTTGAAATTTATACCATAATTAGCAACAAAGTTTAGTCTTGTTTCAAGTGTAGGATTACATCTTTTAATCGAGAATATTTACATATATATATATATATTAGTTGATGTACTATAAATATATACGTGTATTGTATATAACACAGATGTATTATATCGTTTTGAAGAATGCATGAAAATGTATTGTGTGGACAGTTTTGTGAGTTGGCGATAAACTCAACTTGAATAATGAATACATTGGGTATACAATTGTTGAAAGATTCGACGCTGGTGTGGCGTGTGTGTGTATTGTATGTTTACATCTGTCTGTATATATGTGTATGAGGAAGAAAGTGAAGACGAGAGAGACGCAATACTTCTATTCGGGTCGTGAGACTCCTGTCCTTTATCTCATCTTATCGTCAAGATGGAGATGATGGTGAAGAAGAATGCCAACTATTTGCGCGCATCTTGCGTGCTTGCATTTTCAGCCGAAAGTATGTGCTTTATATTCTCGTGATGGATATACAGATATACGTATATCCACTGTCGATAGACCATTCCTACTTAACTTGTAAGTAATTTATGAACTTTGAAAATAAACTTTCCATGTTGTGAATAATTTAATTCATTGGTATATTTATTGGTTTTAATTTTAGCACGCCGTTAATTGGTTATTTAATTGATTTCAATAATCAATTTAACACTCAAACATTACAAATTGCTCCCTTGTTTGTTACCAATCGCTGAGAGCCCGCTGTTTGTATGTGAAAATAAATGTGCAATGTGGAGTAGAAAAAATTTTTTATTCTGGAAATTTATTTATATGACTCTGTGTTAGTGTATATTGTTGTTGATCGATTTTCCAATTTTTAATCAACCCGCACATGTCGAGAATATTCAAACTTTCTCATTCATATATTTCATTTCTCGCACAAAAAAAAAAAAGAAATACAGTGCATTACAATTATTTTTTCAGTGGAATTTTTTATTCAGCACATTAACCACATTTAATTTGGACATTGTATCAATACAATAACCACGCTCTATATAGTTTTACTTTTCACAATAGAGCTATTTTACATAATGAGGAGCTATGGAGAAGATATTGTGACATTGTCCAATTAAAATTAATTAAAACACGTAACAGTAAAAATTTCTTTTCTATATTTTAATTAATCCCGAATCATATAAAAAGTTGAATCTCGATACTTCAAGTGGAGGGTGTTACTTGGAAAATAACTGATACTAATCGGTGGACATTTACTAACACATGCATGCTAATTCAGATCACAAAAAGTTTTCAATAAAGGAATAATCGCAGATTATACTAATGAGAATTAATACAATGTAGCAAAATGTTCATAAACAAGTTTATCTGATTGATTGTGGGTGATGAAATAGTCACAATAGATAGTAATAAATATTTTTAAAGTGTGAGCTTTCAGTATTTGTGCGCGAGAATGAATTGATTACAAATTTTGTGACAGAGGCGGCCATCGAAGTTTCCTCGACTTAATCACGGGTATTCGAAACCAATAACTAATGGATGTGTTAAATTTAATCAATTATCCCGAAAGCCATATTATACCGATACATTTTTAACCAATGTTTCCAAATCCCATTTCCGTAGTTATGTTAAGGGCTTCGGCAACTTTAAGGATTGAAGCATTTGAATCTTCAGTAAAATATTTACCCATTCGAAAATTTATCCAAACATCTAATACTCAGTGCTGACTCTGTAGATATTAGTTCTGTATATACATGATCAGGACGTCTCAACTACGGGCATCTCACAATGGTTCTAGATTGAATCCAGTCTTTCACCGGAAATATGTTCTCCTGCATCGCAAATTCAAGTGTTATGATAGTAACTACAGGATAAGAATTATGTATGAGAAGTTGAGACACTCGAAAGTGGATTAAAAATTATTACAAAGCTTCCACTTGAGAGTTCATGCTCAGTCAGTTAGATTATGGGAATAAATTTTCAGCTTTTCATATTTTCTCTTGTAAACAAGAGTATCTTTTGAATATTTTCGGCATATTTTGAGTCAATCTGACAAAAACAGATAGGGTTGAAGAGGTTGGTCCTATATTGAAGAACCACATCCTTTAGTTCATTAGATTACTTTTTCTCGATTATAGACTTTGAATTATGATAATCAGAGCAACAGAGATCACCAAACAATTCTTTTCCCCCAGGCATTATTGTGGGCATTATTGTCTATGGATAGATGTTTGTAGGCATGTCCAATTGCGACTAATGAAGAATCAAGTTGATATATACAATGAAATTTACACAATTCCAAGTATATATAAATGTTTTGTTTGTCTATAGATACTCTCCTGTCAGACAATAAACCACCAGAGCTGCATCGAAACAAGAAATATTAATCACTTTCCATATTTCAAAAACGGTTATTATACCAATCCATAGTGTATCATTCAATATACATCAATAATACGCTATGGAACGAAAGCATAGCAATAAAATCCAAACATCATCAACGGTAACAGCTAGATGGCTATCATCATGTGAAAGTTCCCACTTTGCACGAGACAATGATACAAATACAATGGGGAACAAAAAATAATAAACAATACCTCTATCAAACAATTGGAAGAATGATAGTGTCGAAACAATATTCAATATATTATCCCGAGAAATATGAAACGTCTAAAAATCTGAAGTACCTTCATGTTGGTGCGAGGAGGAATGATATACTGTAGAACACGGTTCATATTTATGTTTCCTTCCTCTTTTCTTTCGTATAGAATTAACACGGTAAAAAAGCGAAAAAAAATATTTTCAATTCCATATTCTTAGAAGCACGTAATTTTGAGAATCTGTAACTGAAACATTGCATTAAAATTTGAGAAATTGGCAGAGATATAATAATTTGTTTTAGAGCGAGAGCAGTTCGTGGCTGAGCGATAGTCAGACTTTGATCTTTTCTCTCCGAACATTAAATAATCCCATGGACACATTGCTCCCACGAAAATTAAATTTTTGCATTTCCTATATTAATTCAATCTTATACAATAACATCCCGATTATTGGTGAAAAACATATAGATTCATATCATTGTATTGATGAAACCTGAAAAAAAAAACTATGCGACGACTACTCCATAACACAGTAGTTTCCAATGCTCTACTAATTCATCACATTTCTAACCGCATAAAGTAGTCCTGGCCATATAGGAATTTGAGCTTGCATTTGGTCATATAAAAAAGTCAGATTAGTCATACATAATTACATATGTGTATATACCTATGATATTATTATCATCTTTGATTTCGAAAAAGATTTATTATTCTTAAACAATTATCATATTATCAATTGCTAGATTTTCATCAAGCTAGAGAAATTTGTATTTTATTAATTACGAATTAGATATTTAGCTCTTTTAACAGTTTTGAAGTCGTATAAGAATTCGTTTTACGTTTCTAACATCATGGGAAAACTAAAACAGTAAATCATTACAACTTCTGGAGCAATAAGTATTTTAATTCCCAGTTTTTCTTTGTTGATAAGGTCTGACTGCAAAATTTTAATTACAGTAACAACTATGTAATTTAACACACTTGAAAAATTTGTGGAATGTCTATTAATGGGATGAGTGTACACGGTGTTGTTTACCACTCTCGTTCTTCCTTTTATTTCCTTTCGACCAATTTTCGGATACAAATTTTTTCCTCGGTTGAATATCATTATTATATTCTCCTTCATGAAATGTTCAAGAAAATTAGTGCCCATTTGGTTTTGGCGACTTCCTACGGAATACTCTGTCTACGTTTCCTAGAAAAAGGATACATAACGTGTCATGTACGGATCAAACTATTTCGATTTTCAATATTGGCAAAATCCTTTTTTATATCACTCGTTCTTTGCCTTTCCATCATTTTGCTCCCTCTCTCTTCCTTCCCCTACTGTTCATACCCAGGTATACACCTCGTCATTTTTGCGAATCCTTCGCTGTACTCGAACCGTAAAAATTCTCGAGCCAGAAGCATCTGTGACGACAACGAAACGAGTCGTATAAAAAAAAAACGCGAGCTGAGGGAAATAAAGGTTGAAAACGACGGAATATGTCAAATATATATGCAGTAGTAAGAGTGGGAAAAGGAGAAAGAGAAAACGAGGCGGACAGCGGGAGATGAGAGATTGAAACCAGGAGAGGGATGATATGTACATGTAGAAAAAAAGTTCAAAGACAAACTCGCTTTATTAAAAATGTAAAATGAAATAAAATTCTAGTACCAATTTATTACATTTTATTATTTGCCAATGTATAGGCATAACGCCAGAAATCTCAGCACACAGAGAATTAATCGGGTGGTGTGCCAAAAAGAAAGGAAAGAAAATAGAAAGAAATGATAAAAAACCGGACGGGGGAAGAAAGAAAAACAAAAGAGGACTGGACACGCGTACAGGAAAATAGAAAGGTAAGAGAAAAAAAATACAGAGATTGGAGGGGGTATGTATATAGAATGAAGCACCGCTGGAGTCGGAGGACTTACGTGTGGTGAAGAAAGAAATACCGAGAAAAGGGGTACGTATACCCCTTTACCACCCCATCAAACTGTTTGAGAACAAACTACTCAGCGCCATCTCGTATCTGCTTCCGACGGCTCGTTTCCCTTGGCCAGCCCATATAGTGCACACTCCAATAATTCAGGTATGTCAAAACCAAGTCCCCACTAGTTTAACTTAAATTATTACATCTATATTTTCATATTTTCATCAGTCATTTATTTTTTGCGTCTTTTTTTCTTCCATTTCAACTGAGCACTTAGACAATTATTCGTTCTTGCACTCATTCAGATTAGTTGTGTGCTTTGAACGAGTTGGTCTTCAAAGTGATGAAGAGTATATCCTTCTTTTTTGGACCAAAGTTTAAGAAACACAAATAAAACTTGCATTGCATGCGAGCTTAATTGATCCTAATTCTCTGATAGTACAAAGTTATAATCAACTACAATTATTAGTAAGGTTGGAGATTTATATATACGCCATCAAAGTAGTCTCAATTGCCAGAGACAATAAACTTCTTCAACAATATATCAATTCATTTGCTGGTTTTTCTTCTCTCACTATTCCATAAATTTGGATGGGAATATAATGAAAATAAAAAGTTGAACACATTCTATCATTATTTTTTTTGTCCTTCACTTAGAAAATCCATTGATAAATTTTTTGTATCACATAGCTCGGGAACGATGTGGAAAATGTAAATATCACTTTTATTCGTTTATGTTAGTTCGCAAAGTCCAGAGTTTCTGCCGAAAAATACACTTTCATAGCTCCTCGTTCGAACCGTCACCAATAGGTTTAAGTACATTGGAGTCTTGATCATGTCCGAATGTAACTATTCTGGCAAAACTCATATTGAACATATGAAATTTAGTTTCTCCACATCCCTGATATTACACGAACAATAAGTCGTGATGTAATCATGAATGAAAGTCGACACTCTAATGTATTCAAATGGGTCCAATTATTTTCATATAGCAATAACAAATTATCGCAACAGGTTAGCGAATAGAAAATTTGAGATTTCTTGATGACTGCCACATTCACAAATACCATTTCCTCTCTTTTGAATCTTCATGGTTTTCATCATCTTCCTTCCAATTTCCTCATTACAATATATTTCCAACTACAATTTCTTTGGAACTACTCGTCACCCGAAGTTGGATGGATGTTAATTTTTTTCATCCAATTGGTTTTTTCAAGTGGGCTCATTTAAATTTTCATCGTCTGATTTGTCGAAATTGAGTTACGAACCAAAAACTAAAAAGAACAATTTTTCAGGGCGATTTTACACTCAGTGACTCAACATAAGAAATGCATATCCGCGGTTCTATTTATCATAGACGTTGCAGAGGAAGGAACAAAATTAAATCTTATGCGGAAATTCACACAGAGGAATATTCTTCGTAATTTCGAAGACAGATTAATACAACGGACATTCATGTTAGAGATACTGTAAAAATGATACTGAAATATGCAAAATATATACATGAGGGTTTGTAACGATCACTGATGCAACTGGTACAAAAAAGATTTTACTCCTTGTACACTGCATGAAAATATATTCATGTACATTACACATGTATCTAAATTATTCTTTACAAATTTCAATAATGAATTTCTTCATATTGACAGTTTCATCCTAGCCGCCTTTTCCTCTGATTATTTACCGATATGTCCACGATGGAACGTTCGAACATATCCATTGGACTACTGAAATAACATTTATTGAATAATTGATACGGAATTCAATCCACTAAACGCATAAACGATTTATAATCCATATGGCAGACTTGTGCTAACGGTGCATATGGCGTTCGATCAGGATTACGATAACATTATTGCTATTGACTCAAATATATTATAACACAAAATATGAGTTTATATCGCAAATATCAAGCTCATGTAACACAATGAATTGAATGAAAAAGAAAAAAAAGTGCGGAACGCCAGATTGAAACTATTGTATATATTTGGGTGCTCATTCACTATATCAATTTTTGATGTTGGTGAAAGTTACCCATGTGTTCGAATAATGTTAACGCGAAATTCTCACTTGACACCCTTCCTCAGCACCAATTTGGTCGATCCAAAAAATTTCAGATTCCTCAAAGAACCATTTGAATGAAAATGTATTCCATTAGCATATCAAACGTTTCAGTATCATGATAAACAGCCATTTTTCGAAATGTCATCCTTGGATTCCGAGAAAACAGCCACACCTGTGCATATAGACAACTTTTATGAAACCTCCAGCAGAATTTTTAATGGCAAAATTCCCTTGACTAACTGGCCCTCTTCTCTTGTTGTAACTTCTATGATCATAATGAATGTTGGATCCGTTTCATGTTCAATACTTTTCCATCACGTTAGTCGACAATGCACTTGATGATAGTTTGTTTTTTACAATAGCACTACCCCCTAAAAAGGTTATGATTTCTCATTTTTTTGTGAAATTATCCCATCTCATCCAACATTCTCATATTTTTCTGTATCCCCCGAGTATGTTCCGCTACTGAATACAATAGAATACATTGCATTTGGTACTCACTGATATCAAAGATATCATGAGAGGATTTGCGAACACGCAACTTTTAATACTTTAAGAATATAAACAATTATGGATTTTACCACCAAAATTTCCATCCTCGTGAGTTCCTAAACAAAAGAGAAAAGAAAAACTGAAAACTGAACCTTTAGAATAAATTGGAAGGTGAGCAGAATATGGATTATCTTGTGTTTTTGTTGATGAATGCTTCTGTGGATGTTGCAGGAAATTTTATTCAAATATGTTTTTTCATAAAGGATCTCAAAACATACCCGCCCTGAGAGCACTCTTGAAATATTGACCCCTCAACCTATCCAACATTTGACGTTCATTATTCTCTCTCGACCCGCCCACTTATCTCATTCACAACAGTCAGAGTTGCTGATCGGTTTCTTATCGCGCCCTCGACCCTTCCGCTACGTCAATTCCTATCATCTTTTTAAGTCCATCAATAGATAGATTATTTTTGTTCCAATATATACATATGCATGTATGTATGCATACATATATATTTACATAGTCGGAAGAACGAGTATAACCAATGGGGCTTTAGTGAGATCATGATAGTGTTGACATTGTGTATCGATTATCGATTCCGCTTTTGCTTCTCACTTCACGGGCAACGGCTTCTCACGAAGAACAGAATTAGAATACATGGAAATTGAACTATTGTTTACTGTACCGTGGCAATTCTCTCGAGGGTGGATGATGGTGGAAGAGTGTGAGATGTGACGATTTGCTATATAAAATAAAATGTGGAAAGAAATGGGATGGAAAATGATGAGGGAATAATGTACATTGGAATGGATACCTTTCATTCGTGTGTCAACTATAGTGTTCTGTATTCAGCTAACTTCATACAGAGATTACAATTATCATCCTTTTTTTTTTTGTTCTATCGATAAAGAAGAAATTAAACATGAAAGTTTGGCTATGCGTAATCGATAATGATATGATTATAAATTATTAGGGTAGTTATTGAATTATGACAATAATCCGTAATCTTTTATTTCGCCATCGCATAATTGAACAAAATATAAACACTACATTTCTAATTTATCATGAATTGAAAAGGAGGTTTAATGATGATATTTATGAAATAATTAATGCAGAGAATATATTGTGTTCAATTGAAGATTTTCAGATATGGAGTATAATCAAGTTATCGATCGGTTGCTGAAATGAAAGTATATGAGCCAAATTTATGGTAAAATTAATAAGCCATCTGCGATAACAAATTATGAATAGAATTTCAATGATTCGTGTGAGTACTTGTTGAAAAAAATTGGAATATGGCAAACTTTGACAATGATGAATTGTATGATCACTGCGCCGATTAATGGTGGGCTCAATATATTTTGAAATTTGTTTTGAATATTCTCAATTCATTCGCAATATTTTTAAATTCAATTAGATACTATGGACAGAAAAAATGTAACTGAGCATACGTAAATGTGAAAAAAAAACCGCAGAACAGCTTCAGAACAAAGTGAATCTGGTTAACGAAAAATTGGATCCACTGTACGCATGTCACAGAGAAAAAGTTTAATTAACCATATATAAATGTCAAAATTAAAACCGCAGAGCAATTTCAGATCAATGTGAACTTGGTTGATAACATCGATAGCCAATCACATTCGTACAGAAGCCGTGGCAATGGAAAACTCATGAACTCTTTATCGAGAGATAACATCGACGTTTTAAAAGGGGATGAGAAGTCAAACCAAGCGGTCATATATACGTCAGTTTACACCCTTTTTACATTTGAAACAGTGAAGGGGCGTAGCAAATTCTCCTTCACCCGAAAATCGCTGTAAAGTTATATGAAAATGAAATCGACGAGGAAAAAATGGAAAGAACGTAAGCAAAAAGACTGTTATTACTCGAACGTATATATTCTTTTTCGAATCGGAAAGGCTATTTAATCAGAGAATTTTGCGCCCACTTTTTTTTTTGCCTGAATAAAATCATGAAATTATTTAAAAATCACTTGACGATTGATGATTCCGATTTGATGTGAATCTGATTCTAGAAATCATGAAGTCACCTTTAACCACCAAAAATAGTTATCATTTATAACTCATCATTTTTCTAATTATTAGAAATATATTGTTCAAAAAATACATGTATCGAGCTCAATCATGGATTCTTTCTCGCATGCTACAGGATTTGCATTAGAACAATACCAAAAGAATAGTTGGAGTCATCAGGGAACTAAATATTGATTGAGTGAATTTATTTGAGAGAAATTGATTCATTGATATTTCTTATTCCTATGGGGAAATTAAAATATCGGATTCAATTGTTGAACAATTAAAATAATTTGTCACCGTTTCTGCTTCTACGAAATTCTTTTCCATGAAAATTATGAACTGATGATTGTGTGTCGAATATTTATTATTACCATTGTAGAAAATAATATTTTGTGTTTGCCACAATTCACCAAATACATAACAGTATGTGGCGAATTTCTATGCACTTTGTCAGCAACTCGGGATTATATTAGATCTGCCCGAAATTTCACGAATAATTAAGTTATCTTGCTATTTTTCGAATAAATGTACAGAAAATGTTTATCAAAATCAAGTTATGATATCTAGATATGAAATAAAATGACTTACCGATACAGAGGACGAGAACAAGTGTGAATAAAATCTTCACGATGACGAGAGGCACTTTTGTCCACCCAATCATGATTACTATTATACTTGTTCGTTCCTTTTTCTATCTGTGCCTTAGTTTCACCCTTCTTTCAATGCTCGAATTTATTTTATCGGCTCAAGTGTCAATGTTTTTTTTTTCTTTCCCTTTCTTTATTTTAGATGTCAATTCCCAAGTGTTGATTTTTCCTCTTCAATATTTCTTCATCCGTTCACTACCACGATTTATCATTCGGTTCTCCTTTATTTTTCACTGTACTTCTCCCTTTTCAATTTTTATATATGATAGCGCGGGAATTTTCAAATCCAATATTTCATCATCTCACTAAATGTCATTGTGTGTCACTATTTGTCACGTTTTCCAATTTTTTATCCTTCTTCCACTTTTCTTTCCCTCATTCACGATCAAGTATTTTTTGTTTTATATAATTGTTCCTTCTTATCACCTATTGGAATGAATTTATTAATAATTCTTTGTTTTATTGACTTTTCATATACCTGTATTCCAATTTTTCATTCCTCAATGAATCGGATACGTTCAGAGAGAGAGAGAGAGAGAGAAAGAGAAAAGGGAGTTAAGAAGAGTTCGTGGGAGATGGAGTGGGCGCGTGTGATTGCGGCATTAGAACAAAAGATGAAAAAAAGTTGACAAAAAAAATGAGGGAACAAGTACAAAGGTATGAAGAGGAAAAATATGTATCGCTAACTCGTTCTTCTTCTTCTTCTTCTTTTTCTTTTTCTTCTTCTTCCCCTTTTCTTTCCTCTCTCCTCTTATGTATATTCTCCTTTTGTAACCCTACTCGTTTTACTCTCTGTACCAATTTTTTTTTATCCCCCTCCCTAGCCAAGAAATTACAATCTCGAATAGACGTTCTCAATTGCCGTCTTTTGTTCCAACTTTCAAACTTTATTCTTTTTCTTTTATGTCGTATCTTCTCGTATCATTGTTGATATATTTTTTTTTTGTAATTCAAGACAAGTCATGTTACAAGATTTTATCAATTTGACTGATATTCCTTTTTTTATTAATCTAATCTGTAGATTTTCTCGTCAATTTCCCAGTTACGTCAATTACTCGGATGGCATTGGTGACCGAATTAATTCAATTGTTCTCCGCTCGTAATTTTTCCAATTCTACGATTTTTTTTTTTTTAGTTTTATCGATGGTCTCGAGAAATCGTTACGTAATTTCGTTTTCAGTGTTTTTTTTTATCGGTAACTGCCGTCTTTTGCTAAGTCGTTTTCTTTTGATTATCAGTACGGAATATAATATATATTTAATATATGAACATATATATATTCACATATACATGCATAAAAACAAAAATATATATGTATATCGTGTAGGTGGTTATGTGATAATGCGCGAATATAGTGCACGATCTGACATCGACGAGCGTCGGCGAGCAACTGAAGAGAGAATAGTGGGCCGCAGTCTCCGGCCGTTGAAATTTTGACGCAAACTCTCAAACTAAAAGGACGCGCAGAAATACGCATTGGAGCGAATTGTCCAATTAAATCGTACTTTTTCACGTTCAGACCATCAATTTATATTTTGTATTCCATATCTAATCATGTATAACTAGACAGCGATAAAATTAGTTCACATGTAAGAAATGAAAATAGATGGACTCCAACTAATCATATGTATATATATTAGTTGGTATAATTTTTATCTTATGACTATTTATTGAATTCGATATCGATTTCATTCTAAACTAATGATGGAAAATATCTATAACATATTATATCTTCTTGAGATTCTACCACTTTTGTGGGGAATCGTATTTCTTTGATACTTCGTATTTTTGTTCATTTATTCATAAAACTAGAAATAAAATTGCCGTCATATTACCAGTAAAAAGTAGTTGAACGTCTGTTCCTACCTTAACATCATTTTTTATCGAAGTGATGAGAAGTTTTGCTTTGAAGCAAATAATTATTATAATATGTATTTATAATAAATAATTATGGTTTATTATAATTCATAAGATGAAGAGTGTGGATGGAATTCCCTTTCGCTTTAGACGGTACAACATAAAGACATATCATTGAGGTTTATCATTTTATTTTCATACAAGACGAAAAATTGTCAATTCTCGTGAGTAATATATACAGTGACGAATTATTTCAAGTACTGCTATTGGTTAATTGTTTAAATACTATATCTTAACTCGCCCAAATTTACATTTCCTGAATTAGTGTGTACAGAAGTTCAAAAATTAAAAGTGATAGATCACCAATGGTAAACAGATATTAGAAAAAATCCTGGTATTTATGTAAAATTCATGCAAAAAATCAATGTAGTTCTAACTATTATGGTTCAATTACCAGAAAATTGGTTATGAAGACAAGAACACTGCTTTTAAAAGTGAATACGTATAGCGTTTTGTGAATAAAAAATACTATCATGGTAGAATGTTTTTGATGTTTATTGATTATACAGAAATGTAAAGTCGTGAGAACAATCAGTTCATCAAGATCGAAACTGGGCAAAAAAATAATCATAAACGAAAGATGAAAGATATGATATTGTCTGCGAGACAGTGCTACCAAAAGGTTGAAAGGAAAACACCACTGCGGCACGCCGAAAAAATGGGCTATTACACAAATTAGTTTTTTTTTTTCCCAAGATTTCAATGAATAGATGTAACTATCAAGTCTGAGTCACAGTATATCGGATGTTTCTGAAAATCTTTGATGGGAAGAAGAACAAACTGATATATTCATGGTATTGATATTACATCTACATCACCATATGATAGCTGACGTATTTTTTCATTCAGATTTTCACTTCCCATTCGTTTATGCTGTAATTTTCTGCGCTTATTGTATACATTCATTCTTATATCCCTATATTACATCGCTGACAAATAGATATTCACTCACATAAATAAATTCTCAAGCATTAATTATATTGTGGATGTGATTAACAATCAAGCTGCAGTACGAAAAAGATTTAATCAACATAACAAATATGATTGTGCCCACGGCAAAAAAAACTTTCGAGACGAAAAGACAACTTATAGATTCAAAACTAAATCTAGCCAATATCGAAATTCTCAACGAGACGTTGAACTGCCTTGTTACCTTTCTATCTTCGAGAAATAGTAGACATCTCGCTACTAGAGGCATGTTCAATGTGGGTTATGCATTCACCACTCCCCAAACGAAAAGTATACGCATATGTAAAATACATCAATTGTTCGTGACGAAAAATATATATATTCCAGAGCCTATTCTTACGCCGGAGTGTACGTCCAGTTGAGGTCATCATTACCATCACGCTTCCAAACGTCTCTCGAACGGATTCATATCTGTGATAGTTTCTTTTGATTGACTATAGTTGCAATAGTCTACTAGGCGTTCCGAGATCATGGAAGCAACCATCAAAGAAACCCCGTGCAGAGACCAGGCGTTCATCGAGGAGTGTTGAGAAACCAGGTCGCGAAACAAATCGTGATACAAATCCTGGCAAGGACCAATCGAGTCTGCACCAAACGATCATTCCATCAACTATACTCGCATGCATTATTGCTACACTATTTAATCAACTGATATCCTTGTGATCCACAATCCCGTGCGTCCTCCATGTTTTCACTTCATACAACATTAGATCTACATATCACAGTTCACTTGATGAAATGCACGTGTGTCCAAGCGGTTAAACTGGTCGATGGTCAAAATAGTTAATCGGGAAAGTATTCACGTAAGCGCGAGTGTTCGGCCGGTTGCGTGCCTGGCGGCGTTTCATGAACTAATTTCCCGCACACTCTGCTAACCTCGCCGACGTTTATCATTTTTTTCAAATCATCAAACATTACCACTACTAGGTTATCATTGCGTTGTTTTCAATCAATGTTACGAAACAAAGAAGTCTACAGCGCTAGTCCTTCGGCCGTTCGCATCGTGCAACTCAAAACGCAGAAAATGGAGTTACGGACTGGTCTGAGAGCCACCATATTTTGATGATTCGGTCCGAATTGTAGTTTGGATTCGTGGTGGTATAGTGGTAATCTATACTGGACATACACTTGGTGCACTTAGTACACTGTTATCAGCAAACTCTTGTATGAAGAGTTGCTATTAGCGCCTTATTTGTAACTAGATAGTTGTATATTTCGTATATACGAGCTTCTTGTCAGAGGTGTCGCGAACTGTCTTATTTCTGATATAAGATATAGCGACAATGATGAATCATCAAACATATTACATAATTCAAATTGGAAAATTTCGGTATTATAAAATTATATTAAAAGAAATGTGTTCCAAAAGCAATTAGGTATGCCACAATATATTGTATCCAAATATTCTGAATTTAACAACACATAGTTTATGTTCTCCTTGAAGAAGTCACCTAGTAGCTTTTGCCACAACACGTGTATGACCCAACCCGTGTAGAAATTTTGTCGAGGATAAATAGTAGTCCCACACAGGATTTCTATATTGAATGCAGATCCTAAACAGGACGCATGTATTGGTCCCATATCAGGACGTCACACTTTCTAAGTGAAGACCAATACACTTTTCCAAACTTGGTCCAACACAGGACATCTGTAAGCCCCCATTGTTAATAATGAACGTAAATAATCTTATTGCATTCTACATACTGGAGGGAGGATATGCAACACATCATTAGGAATAAAAAAGAAAATGGCTATCAAAGATGGAATCAGTATTGCAACAAACACTCACTCATTCAAATAATAACCGCACTTACTACTGTTTAGCTTCGATGATCGGTGATGTCCTTGAGTCCTCGGTTGCTGCAAGTCCTATATATGATGAAGTAGTTACTCAGTTCAGGTATTGTAAAGTTCATCTGCATTTATAATAATTATTTCTGGTTTCCCTGAAATTATATGGGATAGAAAATTCGTTACGGGCAGCGTTTCAAGTAATTTGTTAATTTTCTCTATCTATATTATATGTGTCATATGTATGAAAATGTGGCAAATTGGTAAACTTATTTAACTCCACCAAATAACATAGTATGACTTTGAATAAATATACGCCCTTTCATTTATATTGATAAATCTCAAAAATATATGCCACAACGGTATTCATATTTAGGGAAACTAAAGGATTCCTACTTTGGTCGAACATGTTGGAACACCAACATTATTCATGAAGAATTGGATCCTACACAGGATCAATATGCGAAGCAGCCCAGTTGATGATATTCTCATCATCGATTGAACAGTCGGTCAATCTGTGGCGGTCGACCATAAAATTAAAATGTATGCATGATGATATAGTCTTCGATTAAAATTTTGGAAATTCATGTAATATTCCTATTATTTCCAAGGCTGATTAATTTAACTTTATGTTATTTTCCTATTTATCTTTTATAAGATCCATTTATGAATCATAATTAATTCCCGTTGTAAATTATCATAATGTAATTATTACTATAATATATTGAAAAGCGGATTATTTTCATTGAAATAAAATGCAGGGCCCCTTTAAAGAATCTACCGCCATGTCAATACCTCTCGTCTTATATTTTTTGGCAGCTCGTAACAAAAATTGGTGTCAGTTCACGAAATTGTTTTTAAACTATTACCAAACTTTTTCATTCTTCCTAAAATCCCGATGATAAACCACTGTCGAAACCTAACTCAATCTTGTGCATATGGTAATTAACTGAAAAAATATCATGAAAAAAATTTTTTTTTAGCGAAACAACCACGCTTCTCTCCCGCCTGATTTGTAAATAGAAAAGTATGCAAAAAATAATAGAATTTCACTGCAAATTGTTAATGATTTGTGGGGATTTTTGTATGGATCCGAATTATGACTAAATATATATTCACATGAGTTGTCGTATGGATCGATGAGAATATCCATTGAATAATAAGTCAAAACCATGTTTCCACTTAAGAATTATAGTTCGTAGTGCGATTATATATATTCAAAATTTTTTTGGCTATGTAATTATCAGTTGTACGCGGGTGCATGTTTCCATACCTACATTATTGCGGAAGCGTCGACCGAATCATCGACCTGCTGCCTAAATCGACGATCAAGCGAGTGGTCAACAGCGTTCCGTTAGGATGGGACCAACATTGACCGTTGGGCGCGTATAAAAATTTCTACACAGGAACGTAGATGTTCAGACAGATACTCCGTGGTCATCCAGCGTGCATGATGTACGAATACATACGAAAGTTTAAAACAAACATAATGAGATACGAAGAATTAGTTCCCATTCGGCATTCCTGTATAAACACAGCACTGTAATTGAATTATTTCATGTATGATACTATATGTTCGTATGTTTATAAGACGAATAAGTGGAAATATTGTCTAATTTAATAGCATTTTCTAGTCATATAAGAATAATGTAGTGAAATCCTGTATTTAGTAGTAATTATCAGGGTCAACTTCCGAGGCAATAAGTTACAAGCGCTGTGATACTAAATTAAATTTAAAAATAACCCTAAAAGACTGTTACATTAGGTATAAGTATTTATTATAAACACTGATTTATTCAAGAAGGGAGCTCATATCTGAGTACGAATGTGATGACAACACAATGCAATAGTAAAACGTACTTTACAAATAATAGTCAATATGTACGATATTAATTATGTGGGGTTAGAATTACACAATCTTTAAATGTATGCACATTAAACAAACCTTGCATATATACTTGGATAGCTGTGTTAGACAAAGTCCAAATATTGTTTTTTTCATTGTGTATGGGAGTAGATATTCAATCGCAATTAGTTTCTCTATTCAACCAAAGTTCGAGTTCGGGGTCCGAAATCCGTCTATATAATGTTCACTGAAAATCAAATTAAGCAGGTCACACTTCGATAAATATTCGGTCCACACTCGGTAACTGATCAATCATTCATTATTAATCGAACGATAATTGATTCCTGTATCACGAATAATCAATGCACATCCTGACTTTTCCAAATAAAAGTGGATCAGTAGTCAACTAATTCAACATCCAACATCCAATCTCTTTACCTGGGTTCCATATCATTTCAACATGGATATTTTAAATCACGAATTATCAACTTGAGAATATTCCAACTCATAACTTATTAAACTCGACTTAACAATCATATCAAACACCGCGATAGAGTTAATTCAGATAATAAGGCGATATCAATGAAGAAAGTACTATCGCAAATTATTTTATTGGATTTGCTTACTGCCCCAAATTACGATATTAATTGTGAGTTGATTTACATTCAACATTTGATCATTTACATTCACATTAAAGATTTTGAATATTTCGTTCATAACTTTGGGATCATCCTTGTTATCAAATTTAAATAACAGTACAGTATTTTGTGTAATGTAAAGTAGATATGGCTCAAATTGGAACATCACCAAGTCAATAAAATTTGAGTTGTTGCATCAGCGAGCTAATTTCAATTAATAAATAGCTTACAAATATTTCTATTGTACTATCAATTATATACTATTCCATAATACTTATAGCGACACCGGTTATATACAGCCATGAACATTTTTGTTTACAGCTGACTAATATTCAGGCCTAATCTTACATGAAATTGGCGAATGATTATGCCTGCTGATCTTTTCCCGGGTTAAGCTTCAGAAATTTCATGGACCAAAACCTGATTGGATCTAATTTGTTTTGATGATATTTCCAACTCAATGAAATTCAATCAAATGGAACAAGATTTCTTGTTACCCGAACTTTCCATTGTATACTGCTAGCACAGTATTGCTAATTCAACAGTTCGGTTTTATGATTGATAAAGTAGTATTTCGTATTTCCAACGATACGGATATGATTACGTGACAAACTTTCCATTTGTACGTTAGGGTTACAAGATTTCATGACTACTACAATGTAATATCTAGAAACACCATACACGATGTACTTGTTACAGCGATCTCAATGTATTATCGATATGCCAATACGGGTTGGTTCTAGGAGTTGATGTTTTACAATAGTAGCTAACCGGGTCGTTATGGTAGCGATACTCAGAACGTTATTAACCTCGAAGTCATGCCTGTATTTTGCAACTGTACATGTATTAATACGCATACAGTTGCACCTAATCTATTTTTTATAAAGGTATTCTAATTAACTTTCATTTAATCTCGTCGATTAGGAAAAATTAACAGATCAACTTGTTTATTTCCAATTATATTCACCTTATGCATTATTTCAATTAAGTTACTATATCATCGTCCCATGTGTAATTTGATAGATCGCCGATATGACGAAAAGCAATACAACCTAAGGATTCTCGGATCCTGACTGTGGCAATACGGTGTGAGGGAATAAAGTTTCGCTAAGAAAGTATCGCGGTGATAACAATATCGTTTCGGTAAGCAAGGATATGGGGTACACATCTGAATGGCTCCATCATATGAAAAGCGCTTTCTCTGTAGATAAAAAAAAATTGTGGGCCCTGATCATGGATTAATAAAAATATGTGCCAATTCTGATATATCGCGAATTTCAAAATAAAGTTAATGGGAGTGTCTCCCGTGTATAAGTCGTTGTAGACGATAGTTGACGAAAATAATACACAATAAAAAACGTGCAAAGAATATACGCGGGCCCATCAATAATATAACTCCAATCTCAATCAAATTTTCTGCAAGCTTATGTTTGTATCTGGAACTAACTACGTCTGATTATTATTCACATGGAAATTCCAATCTCAATTAGTATGACGATATTTAATTGAACGAAAATGTTATAACCCTTCCGATAAGATGTCTTCAAAATCTCGATTTACGAACACTTCATATCACAATTGCTTTCCTGCTATACTGATTGGTCACAAACTGTTAGCCATAGTCATTGTTGGAATATACATAATTGACCATTACCGTGCTGCGCAACATTGATAATAATATCATTCATTAATTGAATATATACTTGATTGGGGAGATTAAATGACTTTCTTTTTTCTACGCTCCAAGTCTAATGTGGAACATATAGCTATGAATTAGATAATATGAATCGGGATCTACTACACGATCAGTGAACGACATGAATTTTGATTATTTTTCTCTGATACGCTAATCCATCTGCAGTAACTCTCCATATATGCACTTTTTTAATATTTTGAAACGTTGTGAATTGATTTTTCGAGTTGTCTTGATCTACCCCGTGTGATCGGTCATTGTTCTTAATGTCACCTCTAATATTGGAGATTGGGAAATTCGCCAATGATTAATTTCATGCCGCCAATTCTTCCAAACTTCAACAACCCATCAAACACCACCCTTACTGCAACCTCGTGAAACGTGATCGATTTGCACGGTTGACTTGTACAGCAAGCTAATTGATGAATTGGCCATATTTCTCTTATAAACCAAATGGTCGACCGATTTCAGACAAGTTGACGGAATGGTTGACCTAGTCGACATGTCGACTGGATCAGTCGCCACATTCTTCCGATCGAGCGATCTGAGTCAAGTCGACTGGAACAATATGTTCGATATGTATTTCAATATAACACAGGAATTTTGAAAATCTATACCCATTCTATTTTCAGTTAATTTACATCTCAATAATATTTAAAATTATGGGAGTTTTGGGGAATTTCACATCAACAATTGCAATTTCCGGATGGAAACATTTTGCGCGACAACGATGCATAACATTGCTGGTCGACCGACCGTCAACTTGCCCCAGGTCGATGGATGGATATCAGTCGAATGGCTGCACAAGACAATTACGCAAAAACTTGACCGCATTTGCCCAGAGTAACATTGAGAACATATTTTAAATAATGTTGGCGATGATGACTGTCAACTATTCAAATAACATACAATCTATATACGTATATACCTGTGTAGAAGTTTTCATGAACGTCCTGAACTCAATTGTTGGTTCAACACATGCACAAGAGAGCCGTCCCAAGCACAGGATTGGTAACGTCATCTCATGTGGGTCCTACATAGATATAGTTGACGGGTCGCCAACTACAGGATGCGCGAGGGCTTCTCACATTGGTCATGAGTAAGGTCCAATTCTTCATGAAAAATAGTCCAGTTTTGTTTATCTGAATATAGATACCACTGTAACATATATTTTTGTGAATTTTCCAATATAAATACAAGATTGCATATATGTTTGAAGTCATATTATGTTATTTCGGGGAATCAATTAATTTTTCGAATTTGTCTCATTTTCGTATATATAAGGCATATAATATGAATTGGGAACGTTAAAAACTAATAGACATACGCATGGAACATTGCCCACGACGGGACTAACAATAAGTGAATAATATTTGCAGAGTGCTAGAATTTTTTCATCCCATATAATTTCAGGGAAACCGGGAATAATTATTATAAATGATTTAGTGCAAGAAAATAGATTAATGATGTAGATGAACTCTACAATATCTGAATTAAATAAAAATATTATCATATATAAGAGATGCAGCATCTATGGACTCGAGGATATCAACGATTACCGGAGCTAAGCAGCAGTGAATGCGGTTATTACTTGGATGAATAACTGCTTGTTGCAATACTGATTCCATCTTTGATAGGCATTCTCTTTTTTTTTTTCAATGGCGCAATACCCCATTATTTCAATATTGAATGTACAGAAATTAATTTTTCATAGAGATGTCCTGTGTTGGACGAAGTTTAGAAATAAACAAAAGGAATATTGGTCCCCACTTACCAAACGTGACATCCCTATATGGGATCGACCAAAGTGTCCTAACTAGGACCTGCATAATAATAATATAGAAATTATGTATGAGACCATGATTCATCCTCGACAAAATCTCAACATGGGCATTCATTTCCATTTTCGCATCAAAAAATTTTAAGTTACCCGTCCAATCGTTGAGCACGGGTCGAGTCGCCGTCGAGTAATCGCACATGTCGCCCGTCAATGTGACTCGAGTATCTACTACCTGGCAAGTTATTAAACTTCCTGTGTTAGGGGTGGCTGTAAGAACAATGACCGTTCACTCGGGACAGGTCGAAACCACTCGTAAAATCAATTCACAAAGTTTCGAAATATTTAAAAAGTAAATTGGTGGAATGGAATTGATAATTGGCGATTAATTGAATATTAAATAATAGGGGTGCATGTAAGAGTTTGTTGCGTATCTTCTTACATTCGGAAATAGCAGAAAATACTATTCGAGCAGGTTAACTTTTAGGTCATGACTGCGTCTCTCGATCTCGGTGAGAGCGTAGAAGAAAGATGAACATACGATTTTATCAAAACAACTTGAAATTAGTGCTCGCTATATTCTCAACATGTTAAACTTCTGTACCAGAGATGATTAGATCTACTTATCTCTGTCTGTACCAAATTTCAATAATTAAAATAGCACCAACAGAACCGATTTTCATTATGAAAAATGTTGATTCGATCGAGTGTTACATTCGAAAAAATTTCATTTTCGAATGTAACATTACCATTACTACCAATCGCGAAAAACGCGCCACTGCCCACATGGCTCATTCACGGCACGGTATACGCGGAAAAAAATCTCACTAAAAAGTACCGAACTTTCTTACTAACCGCGGGACTTTCCGGTCGGTGTACAAAAAGTCGACAGAAGCTAATCAGAAATTATTAAACACATACATTATTTTTACAAGCACACTTCTGAAATATCACTGAAAAGTTCGGTAATTTTTTTGGATAAATTAGTTTGTAATACGTAAATTTGCGAATCATCAAGAATTCACTTTAATTTTTCATATTTGGATAACACAAACTGCCATATGCATGTCAACTTTTACCGAATCTTTTGTCATATTTTCATAAACAAAGTTATGTGTAAAATAAGAACCTCTGTTGAGTAAGAAATGGTTCAGCTTCGTTCGAAACAATAACGTGTAGTTTAAGTTAGTTTTTTCGATTCTAATTCGTTCAATGAGTTTGTGGTTTAAGCCAATGTTTCTCCGCACCATCGTCTATGTTACCAACGGCCAGTATGTATATTTCCGATTCGCGGTCTTTTCACTTATGCGCGGCCTGTGCGGCGTGATAGTGAGAACGTGGGAATAAAAATATCGCAGAACATCGTAAAATCGTAAATAAATATCATTGATATTTAATTTATTGAGATAAAAACTATCGAAGTCAATTAATAATATACATTTAAGAGTAAAAAAGACCAATCGGCTACTATTATTGCGTCAATGTTTCATCTCATTGAGAGGTTATGTTGATTATGAAGTTATGTCAACAACTTAATAAAAAACGTCTTTCCTTTTTGTTTTATGCTTATTTTGCTATGCATTCGTTGATGAACACACTCAGCACTATAAAATCATAAGTCCCGAATGTGTGTGTTAAGTAATGAAATCTTCTCAATTGTATGGCAGTATTATTATAGTCACGTAGTTAATGTGCCTCGTGCTGGTACATTCATTGTTAAGAAGTGGGTGGAATTAAATAATTTAAGATTGCTTCATGTTGCATTTTTTGCCTTGTTTGTGTGAATACGAAATAAAAATAATAAAAAATTTCAATCATCAATTATTTCTAGTTCATTTATGTATCCTTCATCCAATTAATTGATTCACTCGTGGAAAAAATTAAAAATGTAAAAAATTCCAAAAATCACAAAAAGAATGTTGTTATTTATAGTTCAAAGTTGGATTTATTCATTTTTATTCATAGGAACATTTGAAGTTTTAGACCTTATTTTTTAAACTATTTCAGAAGAATAATTAATGTTGATAAGTATCAAATTTTGAAATTTATGGTTATATATTTTCGTATTTTCCTAACATTTACAGCTATTTATTGCCATGAAATTTTCAAGTATATGGTTCAGTAATTTTTGACAGGCTAACAGCCCCATCTTCAGCTATACTACTGAGTGATTGTAATCTCACCGATTTTTAAAATGTCTTAGTCACTCTTTAATAATTTGCATGCCTCACGAAGTGTCCCGCGGTCGCAGAATTGTTCGGTACTTTTTACTGAGATCTTTCGTTGTATTTTCGTCAGAATTTCTTTCCGTGTATGATTATTTCCTTCTCATTATTTGGCTAATGTTTGATCAGTTGGTAAGACTATTCAACCTGTTTTATCGATCATCATCGACAAAATCCTATAATATCATCAGCCAGCTAGTTGACAAATTGGTATTATCAATGTCTTCTATACCGAGCGTATATGTTTATTCTGTCACACAAGTTCATGATAACATGCACATGTATATATACAATAAATTGTTATGACATATATATGTGAAGGAAGGAAGGCCCTAATGCGAAATACATAGTGTATTGTGTATACGAATCCTGTTTATAGTACGTTTATTTGCATATGTATACAAATTCAATCGTAAGCTCGGTAGATGATAATTGAATAATTAGAGGGAGAATAAACAAATATTGATAAAAAAAAATTTACGTTAAATATTCTCCAAATAATAATGGCAAATATTTCAAGCATTATTGTGAAATGGAGTGGAAGCGAATATGAAATAAAAGATCTCCATGATGATACCACGGTGTTGGAATTGAAAGCGAGAATTTATGAGGAAACTGGGGTTAGACCTGACAGACAAAAACTCCTCAATCTTAAATGCAAAGGTATTGACAAGTGATACAAATTTTTATTTTATAATTGATGATAGTTGAATATCCTCTCGAGACCCTCGATATAACCAATGATACCACTTCTGTGAGAAAACCGTGTTTTTTGTTTTTGTATTGTTGTTTATGAGAACACAACGGACTATCGAAATAGAAATCTGTTCATTCTCATTCGTTTCGTGAATCTCGAGTCTCGGAAGGAAATATGACTTTACATAGGCATGATTGTATTTTTTGTTTTGTCTATTCTCAATGATTGCTTCAGGTAAAGCTGCTGAGGATGAACAGACAATAGATAAATTGAGTATAAAACCGGGTTTCAAATTGATGTTAATGGGTTCAAGAGAGGAAGATATTGCTGAAGCGAATCGAGCTCCTGATGACATGTCCGAAGTAGTGAATGATCTTGATATTGAGCAAGAGGGTGAAGAAATTGAAGTTGAAAATGCTGATGTGTATCTAGCAAAAATACAGAAGCGTATACAAACATATAAAATTGAAGAACTAAATCCATTACGTGAAAATAAGAAACTTTTGGTACTTGATATTGATTATACTCTATTTGATCATCGTTCGGTTGCATCAAGTGGAATTGAGTTAATGCGACCGTATCTACACGATTTTCTAACTCGGGCATATAAAAATTATGATATAGTTATTTGGTCAGCGACAAGTATGAAATGGATAAATGAGAAAATGAAATTATTGGGTGTGACAGATAATCCCGATTATCGAATCGCATTCCATTTGGATTATTTGGCAATGATATCAGTTTGTACACCAAAATATGGTCTTGTTGATGTAAAACCGTTGGGTGTTATATGGGGAAAATATTCAGCGTATTCAGCCAAAAATACAATTATGTTTGATGATATACGACGAAATTTTATAATGAATCCTAAATCGGGATTGAGGATACGACCATTCAGACAAGCGCATTTGAATCGTGATAAGGACAAGGAATTATTGAAGCTCTCTGATTATCTAGATGCCATTGCTGATATCGATGATTTTCAAACGCTCAATCATAGAAAATGGGAGGAATATAAAAGCAAGAAATCTCATCGTAAACGATCACACAGGTCCCACGATGACAATCAAAATATATAGTATACGTACCATACAAAAACAGCCAAACAACGAGAAAAATTTTCGACTAATTTTTCACTATTCATGAAGTTTGGTAAATTCCAGTGTTCAATCACTTCATCAAGTTATTCTCCACTTGAGGGTAACACCCTGATGTGACTTGCTGGAATAAAGTGATAATCAGGAATGTTTTTTTTACTCTATAAAATTACTCAATGGATTTCCAAAAATTTGGGTATATATTATATATTCAAGAGGATTGAGTAGTGTGGCAATGATCATTTTTTGAAAATCGATTTTTGGGAAGTAATTGAGAATGAAAGAAAAAAAATGAGAAATATTCCAATGGTCTATTATTTATTGAAATGTTAAATCGTCCATGAGTAATAACGCTATAACGATGTTCAACTAAATAATGACAATGTTCTTATTTCAATTGAACATTCATTCGTAATTGAATGTTCAAGATTCTGTAAATTGAAAAGGTTTCAGCATGATGTCTTGTACAAACTTTCTGTAGAACTCAGTGTCCTGGTGACACATTATCTTGCTAGAAAGTTTTTATGCTAATTATACAATGAAAATCACTCAATTCCGGAATTCTTTATTAGAATCATGTAGGTCACCCACAATGCGATTCTATGATAGATACAAAATTTCAATACCTTATCCAATTATGTACAATATCACTCTGTGATGAAAGATATTCAAACATGAATGTATGATGAAAGAAATTGTCTCTACTCTTTTAAATGTATGATGAAATATTGTAAAAATTTGAAAAAGATCCATTAAGTCGTTTCTTCGGAAAAACATGATTTTCGAAGGGGAATGTGTTTTTTTTTTAACTGGTTTCCCTTTACCCGGTGCACCTTTAATTGCCGAAAAATTTTCATACTCTGTATTTATATCCAAAACATTGATTGTAAGAGAGATCGTCCTATAAATCGTAAAATTTTGTATTCATTTACTTTTTCCCGCGTTTCCATTCAAAAACCAATAAAAATTATTCTACACGTCGATGAAATTTGACGATTTATCTCATGTCTATATCCAACCTATGATGTGTACATATGGATACTATGTATACGTACTCATATTCATTCATTATCGGTTCGTAGCAACATTTCAAGGTGCAAAATAATCCTAAACCTGAGAATATTATATTTTTGCAGTTACTGTGGAATAACCTGAAAATGATACTGGCGAAAATTTTGCCATTAAAAATCAGTTCATATACAAACAAAATATCCATAACCTACAAACTATTATCTCATTGGACATTTACGATGTATTCTAAAGGTTAAGTAGTGAAGAAGTTTGTCGACAATCAATCGGATTGAATAACGAATGAAAATAAATTAAATTTATCGTCAGTATAAAATGGCAAGGAATATTCTGGAGAGTAGTTTAGAGAATGCATCATTCAACATTGTATTCCAGGTATACAATAAAACAAATGAGGAGTTCCTAATCAGATTTTCCTGAATATATTTTTCACCTATTTCTTTTCCATTATTATTCTCAATTTAGTACATAAAATAACATCAACTTCTAACACGGAGAGTCCGAAAAGTTATATTTTCCTATCAATTCATGAATACTAAAATGGTAATTCTGTCGAAAAAAAAAGATGTTTTTTTTCTAATTCTCATTAAAACATGTTTTCGTTATTCGAATATTTATCATTTTCATCGGACGTTAGTATATAGATGTAGTTGAATCGAATTCCTTAACAGTGGCTTACCATGAACATTTTCTTTTTCGTAGACTCTTTATTTTGATGAAAAAACTGTCGTTCACTCAAATGTTTGAAGGAAAAACCATACAAATATTTTTTTTAATTAGTTTTCTTTTATGGCCAAGCTGATTATGAAGAAAACATTTTGTGATTTGTTTAACTGACCTTCGGTTTCCAGAAATTGCTCAGAAAGAATCATGAACCTTCAAGATCACAATTCAAGATATGATCTATCAATTTTTTGAAAAAAAAAACAGATTTTCATTTTTTTTTGATTAGATTTGGAGCTACTCAAATATGATCAGTGACATTCTAACATTATGTTTAATGAAAATAATTCTTTGTTTTAGATATTTTGTCGTGGCATAACATTTGTATTGAATGCATTCGTCGTACGACATGTAGGCGAAAAAGTACTCGGTGTTATGAATGTTCGACTTCTATTGCTCGAGTCTATGATATTATTTTTATCACGAGAACCATTTTTCAAGGCATGTTTAACCAATTCAGAGAACCACAATTGGGCCCAAGTTATTAATTTACTGTGGTTAACGTGAGTTTTTATTATTTAATTGTGCAAAGATTAATATTGGTGTGCCATTTTCCACAATTTCCCTGATGAAAATCGCTATAGTAGAATAAGTATAAATTATTCGCATATCGTTTTGGTCGCGCACAGGTACATCTTAATTAACGGATATCCACTATGATGTAAAAAATCAACTGTATATTGAATTCATAAGTATCAGAAAGTAGTATCAAATCCACTCGATATCGGCCACATACTTTGATTTATGGAGCGAGCACAGGTTTTTTTGTAATAGTTAACAATTTATTCGCAACATTTCTACTATAATATGAAGGGTGACCGTTTTTTGAAGTATTTTTTGGTAGAAAAATTTCAGGAATATTTCGAATTATTGCAGTCAAGGATTCTCAGATCTTGAATGCTTGTAAGTTACTACTAATTAGACGCGCGTTTTTCTTCGAAATTCTGCAAAACTGATCGTTAAATTTATGGTTCATCGATAATGTAAATAATTTGAATGTATAGCAGCGTTTTGATTCATACAAGTTCACCTAATTAAATTGGATATTACTCAGCACATTGTCATACTCCCAATTGGTGTTTTCTCCTTCGTTTCCATAATACAAGAAAGAATTATAACCATCACTGGATAGCTGAGCATTAACGTGCTAATAACATTTCGAACGCATAGATTCAATGTCACCCTTCATCTCTCACTTTGTTGAAGACCCGAAATATGGGCATCCCGATAGCAATTAACAACCCATTTATGACATTTAATGAAAATATCGGCGCACAAAAAGAGGAAAATAGTAACTATTACCAGACTCCACAGTAATTGTATCAATTATCATAAAGATTCGATTTTTTTGAAAGTATGTAATCGCTTCTAAATGATTTCTGTTCTCTTCACTCCACGTGTGAATTGTTGATAATAATGAACAAAAAGTCCACTGAATTCCCACCGAATAGAATTCCCCAGTAAATAAACTTAGAATGAAGTTTTTCTGGTGGGAATTTCAACGACAACCGTCTCAAATGGATGAATAAATTCTGTTATTACCGAAAAACAACTATGTATTGTGATGAACATTTTGTTGAAACTAATAGTATGATGTCCAATCATGAAATCACAATCCGTAATTTAATATTAATTATCATTGAACAAAACATTAATATTGATATTCGTATTGTCAGTACTAAAAGTTCGTTTCCGTTACCGTTATCGTTGATTACAACATGAATCTATGATTGATTTTTCGTCAAAATCTGGGAAAAACTGACATTTGTATTAGTGATGAATTGACGGATTACGAAAAGAATCGGTCTATGATTTCTGTAGAGATCGCCTCAAATATTAACAACATGTTTCCATGATTTCGAACATAATACTAATTCAAGTTATTTTACAGAACACCAATTTGCGTATTCATGTCCACAACGTTTACTTATATTTGGCTCTTTACTTTAACAACGAGTGAACAATTGCCACCTTATTATACATTCGCTGTGATAGCGATGGCCATTTCTTGCGTCATTTATTTAGCATCATTGAATGTTCAATTGATATCGAGTGCATTCCTCTTTGTTAAATTTAAGGTAAATATACGTTGAAATTGAACAAATTGCCTACGCTGGAAAAAGGGAGGTCCAAGAATTAATCATTATTCTTTATTTCCCATTTCAGATTATTGTTGACACCAGTACCATTGGTTTTCGCACAATTATATTCGTCCTAATAATTCTGTATCGAGCAGAAAATGCTCTTTTGGCGTTTGGTATTGCTCAACTGGCTGCTATGATATTTCACACATTAGCTCATTACATTTATTTCCATTGGTACATCAAGCAATTGAACAGTGAGCGGATGAATTCGGATAGAAATACTAAGAAATACGATTTGTCATTGAATAGTTCGGATAATGAAAGTGCCAACAATGAATTTCCTTTCAAGTCAGTAAAAGAATTTTTGCCTGGTCAATTACCAAATCAGGTTGGACTTTTAGATGCATATGTTTTTACAATTTATATGGGAATTTCGTCGAAAATGTATAGTCATTCATGCTGAGGTAAAATGATGAAAATTCAATTTTTCTAGGACTCATATTTGAATGAAAAATTGACAAAACTCACATGGAGTTTCTTTCGACAAAGTATCTTGATGCAGATATTGACTGAGGGAGAACGAATTATCATGACTATATTGCCAGTACTTACATTTGCTGAACAGGTAATGAAAAGCAGAGGTCAATATTCAATATTAAACCGACAATTAATTGGTGTTAACTAACCTGGACATGTTTCGAATTTTTTGATCAGACCCATTGCATAACTTCTGTCTACTTTTCGGGTAATTTTTCGGCTCGATCTATTATGTGAAAAACGCGATATATGTAGCTCCACCCCTATCTCCAGGTGTTGCAGTTGCTTTTCTACTCCGGTGATGATACCCTCAACTTATTATACATCATAATTTTCGGCTCTTAAATGCACCTTGGTCCGATTCGGTTGAATCGACCTACATAGAAAACGCCATTCCAATTGCTCCGGAATAACAGTATACACTATATACGCATCATATCAGTTGCCACCTCATCAAAAATTATTTCCTCACATACATTACTGCTGGTATGTCCGCAGTGATACTCGCAGAAGTGATTGCGACCATATCTGATTTTTCGGCTCCACATCCTGAAGAGGAATATGAGCATTTATGCTCTGGAATGAGTTTAATGGTGATTTATCGCTACGTATTCCATTGTAAACAGTTTTCCAACATATATCATTGCCGATAGACGTACAGAATTACTAACAAGAGTGATTGCGACTATATCTGGTTTTCTGGCCCGACTTAATGAAAAGAAGAATTATTATTTCAGCTAGTACCACTGTGAGTGTATCAACATCATCACATATGAAAAACACTTCATAATAAGATACCAAGCGATAAAGCACCATAAAACATTTGTTTTTAGCACAAAACATGATGTTTCTCTTCAGGATGTAAATCTGGAAAATCAGATATGATCGCCACCACTCCTGCTGTTATCACTGCGAGTCTACCAACAGTAATGTATGCGAGGAAATACATACTGATAAGATGGCGATTGATATGATGCGTTTAGACTTTTTGGGCGGTGTTTCCGATGAAGGGTTGGTCCAATCAGATCTGACATGAGTACATTCAAAAGCCGATAATCATGATCTATAATAAGTTGGGGGTATTATTATCCGAGTACAGAAACGACTACAACTCGCCCAGCTTGGGGTGAAGCTATGTTTTGGGCATGTCACGTTTTCTACTCATAATAAATCGTGATGAAAAATCAATAATAGAGCCGAAAATTATCCGATAAATAGATGAAAATTATGCAATAGGTCCGATCAAAAAATTCGAATGTTACATGTTCAGCTTATCTGACACAATTAATCGATACAAAAATGAAATAAAATATTCAGGGTAATTATGATGTCGTTAACAATCTTGGTTCACTCGCGGCAAGATTCATATTTCGACCTATTGAAGACAGTGCTTATTTCTATTTCACCCAAATGATTGAACGCGATAATTCACTGAACCAACAAAATGCGGTGAGTATTCCATCAATTAACTTCTACTCTTTCAATTAAAAATTCTGATGATAAATATAATAATTGATAACAAAAATGTAAACAGGAGAAAGTTCGAGAGAGTGTCAATGTTTTGACGCATCTGCTCTCAGTTGTCACATCAATTGGTCTAGTAATTTTAGTATTTGGGCAATCATACTCGTCAACACTTCTATGGCTGTACGGTGGAACCAAATTAACTGCATCTTTACCAGTTCTTTTGATGCGTGCACATTGTTTAGCTGTTTTATTGTTGGGAATAAATGGCGTAACTGAATGCTATACAAATGCCACAGCTGACAGTAAAACCATCAACAAAAGCAACTTTATTATGATTTATCAATCGATTGCCTTTTTATTAGCGTCGTATATTTTTGCAATGTGGCTGGGCCCTGTAGGTTTCATACTTGGAAATTGCGTAAATATGTCATTGAGAATTTATCACTCAGTTTCATTCATCAATCGGCGATATACTGGAACAAACTATAGACCGTTGTCTGGGCTTAAGCCGAAACCTATCTTTTCCGGATGCCTTATAGCCTCCGCAATCATCACAAGTGTCTCCCATGTAAGTAGAAATGAATAATATGAATAATATATAATATAATTTGTGAATAGCCAAGTCAGTGCCGACAAATCTGATGGTTTAGATAGAAAAATGGTCACGATTCCTATTTAATCAAGAAGTTGTTTGGGTTTTTACGTATAGATGAGTAATCGACATTTTTCCATCGGTAATACTAGTCAATGTATTCCGACCACGTTACTCCACGAATTCCTTATGTTTCATCAATTAGTATATCATGATTATGAAGCGGTATGGAAACACGATGATATATCGTATGAATCAAAGTTAAATTCTTTGAAACTGGACACAGCATGTACCATGTTTTTGACATAAGGTCAACAAAGATCGTGTTAATTGCAATTATTAACTTAACTAGCATTAGCAAACAAGAAATATTTCTGAATATTTTGGGAAAATGTGGAGCACTCATTTCCACGAGAACTCAAACAATGGTTAATGAACGTCTATAATTTTTCTAATCCAGACCTTCAGTTTTACAGACAGTCACTAGGTTTTAAGAAAAAACTTCTTTGACTCAGTTTTTCCCGTGTATTCCAGATGTATTTCTTCCCGGATCACAAATTTATTCATATTTTTACTGGACTTGTAATGTTTCTTATTGTGTCAATATCATGGATTTACGAACACAATGAACTCATTGAAATTGGTTTGGACAAATGGCGTGAAATAAAAATTAAACGACAAAGAACAAAAGTGGATTAAAGTGGAAATTCTAATCAAACAACATTGGCTTATTCATTTAATGTAGATTTTTAAATTGTTCTTTTATTCACTCAATGTAATATTGTTTACGTAATTTTAACATCAAAAAACTTTCAATTTTCGCATTCAGAAAGTTTCCACACTTATCCTGGCTGTTTTCAATTTTATTTGTTACGTTAAACCTAGTATGTACAAATGTATATATTATGTATATATATACAATTTACATATATGAATAATATATTTTTTTATAAAAAAAGAAAGATGAAACAACATCTCTGGTCATCAGATCCATTGCGTTGATTTCTTCTTGTGTTTCTTTATTCATAAAAATTAAAAATCCATCGTGAAATTTGATAATTCAAGCAGATACATCGATCTTCATTGAGACGTATCCTTGAATATTGCACCAATCACTGGTCCGTGACGTTGAATCAAACATTGTCTAAGAGTCATTTTTCGTATTAAAAGATTTAATCAATGATTCTGACTGGAATAATAAAGAATGTATTCTTGTACCTCGAGTCATTTTGAAGTGTTACAATTGGTGGATCCAATTCTGGTTCGAGTTTCACAGCTTGATCCGCAATTGCAGCAATCAATCCTGCACTCTCGCCCGAAACATTTCCTTTCACTGCAACACACAATTTTATATTATGAATGAACGAGAAAAGTACCTTTCAAAATATAGCACCTCCGTTGGGATGATTTTAAAAGCAACTCTTTACGTTATTTTTCCTGAAACTGATTAAAAAAAATATGCATATAATCAGAATTTTTATTTCTCTGTATATTCAATTAACTTTTGACTTTCGGTTTTGAAAAATTCGATTTTTTCAACAGTATGGCCGCAGTCGAAGTTCAAACTTCGTCATCGGTCCGATCCAAGAGTAATAGAGTTGACAGAAAAGGGAAACTTTGGTTTAATCGAAAATGAAAAGTTGAAACTTGAATGAATAAATGAGTTGATGTTTTCTTCACAGGGAAATACTCAGATCAGATTCTGAAGGAAAAATAACCTTGATTTTTTTTGAGTTTTTGAAGTACGTTTCAGGGAAAAAATTGTGAAAGTATTATATTTGAATTTTGAAGATATACTGATTTAGTTTGAGGCTGAAATCAACTGGCTCACAACCTTTTCAAGCGTCACAAAAGATTTTATAAGTCGAAACGACAAACTTTTGTCGAAAATTCCAATATATTCTTTCTTCGAAGTACAAATTTATTGCTATAATTGTCCTGCGCAAGGCGAAATTTTTGCGATTTCAGTTATTTTAAGATTTTCTATAGTTTCAGAGCATAAAATTGAAACCAAAGTGCATTTTTCTGAATCGTCGCCGTGCTATTTCTTTCGAAGAACACCCCGATTCGCGGTTTTGGAAAATCGATTACTTTTTCTCTCGTAAAGGCTCTTCCATATCTCAAGAATACTCAGTTAAATTTATATTCTGGATTTTAAAGAGTTTATGGAGTTACACCATCTTGTAGGGACTCCCGTCCATCCAGGAAATAATTGTTCTTCAAACTTTCAATACGTTTTTATCGGAACCACCTTGTTCGAGTCGGGGAGCAGTATATCCCTAGAACTAGTTATCCGAATGATATGTAAGGACATTACAAAATATATTCCTGTCAGGGGAGAACATATGTCTAGTCAGATTTTTTTGAATTAAAATTTCCAATTTCCCAATCGTCTCGGACGTTTGGTGGTGTAACTCCATAAAAAACATCTTTTCCTCCAATAAAAATAAACATATGTATTCACGACTGTTCAACTAATGAAGGCTATATCTCTCTAGCAAAGTGACGCACAATTTATTGAGAAAGAAAAAAAAAAACGAAAACAAAGTAATAAAAAAATATATACTTACCGCCAAGACAGAGACCGGATTTGTCGGCCAAAATACATCCTGTTACACCCACTGCATTCTTTCTGCGAATATATTTTACAATTTTGATTACACGATCTCATCTTGTAATTATTGTGAGAAGTTTATTAGTTTTAATCATGAAGCTTTATCAATTGACAAATTTAAATACTGCATACATAACCTCAAACCACTATATAACTCACACATCTTCCATAGTTCTTTCGAGATTGCGCTCCATTTATATTTCGAAGTAATGAAAATCTCTAATATTTATAATTTACTACAATACAACAAAGTTTGATTGTTTCTATTAATTATAAATGATTCGTATTCAAACTGGAGTTTGCGTTTTATCTTGGAAATATGTGTTTACTCATTCGTTCCCTTTACTCCCATTTACGCTACTTTACTTTTTTGGCTTTGTCTTCTGGTGAATGACCTGATATATGTATGCACTGTTGTTTGGTCAAGTTACGGCATTTACAATGAAATTTCTCAATGTTACCATCTGCCAAAACAACAAATGCCAATACCCTGAAAATACGCTTACAAAATATATTAATATAATGTCAAGACAACAGCTGATTGACTGTATTTAGCAATGAGAATTATAATCATAATGCTCGTGGTTGTTCGTGGTGCAACGTTGTCCGAAGTTAAACGAAGGCTACTACAGTGTGTATGCAGATATGTCTGCATGCGATGTTTTGAATTGTTGACGGCGAATTTGATCTGTGAGAGTTTTCGTTTTCCGTACAGTCTATCATCGTGGTTGTTGGACATATATTTTTCTTGTACAGTTGACGTTGGGTTAGATAGTTCAATAGACTAAAAAATAATTCTAAAATGTCGTATATGCTCTCACATTTGCATAATGGCTGGCAAGTTGACCAGGCCATTCTGTCAGAGGAAGATCGGGTAGTGGTGAGTATGATCTGACATTCCTAACCTCAATCAATATAAAATCTTGTAATCTCATTATAAAAGTGGGATTATTCTTATTCGAATTGTTTACAACAGGTTATACGTTTCGGTCACGATTGGGATCCAATGTGTATGAAGATGGACGAAGTGCTGTACAACATCGCTGAAAAAGTGAAAAATTTTGCAGTGATTTATCTTGTGGATATCACAAAAGTTCCGGACTTCAACAAGATGTATGTAATCATTCCTAGCATCAAGTTCATTCTCCAATTGCACAATCTTTTCATAAGCTTTAAATTCGCATACAACTGTAAGTTTGTACCACGCGACGTTATCGACTTATAACCATTCATGACTCTGCTTACATTAGCGTTGTTTCATTTATTCATTCTTTGAATGGTCACTATGCTATATGCAACTATTCGAACGGAACGTATTGAATGTGTCTGAGAGGAGAAGCTAGGATTTAAGATGTAATCATATATTTTTAGAAATTCAACTACTACTTTTTGTCTGGTCGTAGTTTATAAAATGAGACTTTCAGCAGCGTACCAATTTTAATATCCCGTATTCTCTACTATATCTATTGAAAAGCATTTTTTAATCAAATATATTCCAATAATGAAAGTTCATTGCCGTTGACAGGGCCTTGAATAAACATACTGAAGCAATAATTAGAGCATATGAGTGTCGGAGAGTTAAAATATCCAATATTTTTTCACCACCTGGTAATTGTCCAATAGCATTGGTTTTAGAGTGATATGATAGGTTCGAAAGAAACGATTTTTCTTTATGTTTCATTTTTTTATAATTCTCCGTGAAGAACTATGTGAAATACTTATCTGTGAAGTTGAAAAAGGTGGAAGTTATCGAGGTTTATAGTTGTGCTCGCCATATTTTACAAATTCCCACCGAAAATTTCAATTTTCATCATTTGGAAAATACGCTCTTTGACACTGAAAAACCAATAATCAAATGTCGATGACGACTTGATGTAGAGAAGTATAAGGTAACTTTGTAGAGTAATGTTTCACGATTGTGAGTTTTTATGGATATGACGGGTTGAGTGGGTGAGGTGAAAATCTCAATATTTACTCAAGAAATTGAACAAAAAGCAATGGATAATATGGACCATCCCGATTCAAGCCGAGATATAATCCACGCCAAATTGCAAAATCAATATAGGTGCCCTTATGAATAATGAATTTTGAGTTTTCGCCTTAAAAAATTGTTCATTCCACAACAATTTTTGTTTCTAAATGATAGGTTAAATTTTGTCCTGGCATATTTCGTGCCCGAAAAATATGCTTCCATGTTTGTATAATATTTTATTCACCCGGAAATTGATCCTCATCCAACTGATTCCAAAAAGAAAATATATCTTCAGGTCATAATGATGATTCCATTCAACTATAGTGAAATTCGGCGAATAATTAAATAATATAATTTGTTTGGTTTGTGTTCCACAGGTATGAGTTGTACGATCCGTGCACAGTGATGTTTTTCTTCAGGAATAAACACATCATGATTGATCTTGGAACGGGAAATAACAACAAAATAAATTGGACATTAGAGGATAAGCAGGAAATGATCGATATAATTGAGACAGTTTACAGAGGTGCAAGAAAGGGTCGTGGTCTTGTCGTCTCTCCCAAGGACTATTCAACTAAGTATCGATACTAAAAATGTAGGATTGCCAGAAATACGCTTTATGAGAGTAGTCGTAAAGATCGTAACCATGTGTACGAACAATTTATCAACTAATGAACATGCATTGAACGCTGATGATCATAACATCAGATAGATCAATACTTGGGAATGAAAATGCGGAATATCACCAAGTAAACTGATCGGTGAAGTGACTGTTTTACGTGATGTAAGTACATCAAGGATTTGAATATCGGATCAAGTGGAATCTAGTGGTCCGCGCGTGATAAATATGAATTGAATTTGAATTAACCGACAGCCGTTTTAACAGATCGCGAAGAGTTCATAAAAGTTTCGATTAGTTTTATCCAGCTGTTGAAAAATTGAATTGTGTGCGCACTTTGATACACCTATTTCTCATCAAAGACAAACTTGTGACAAAGTTGTGTAGGAGTGCGCGATTTGTATGTGAATAAAATGATAATGAATACAAATCCTATCTTGCATTTATTAGATTTCGAGCGAAGGAGCTCGATTTATGCACAAGCATGCTCTGGATCGAAATCCCCAGATGAGATTTGGAGAGATTTACATAGCTTAAATAACACGCGAGAAGAAATGTTGCGATGAGTGTAACATTGATATGGATTATTTCTCTAATAAAAGGAAACACAAGTACGGGTTCGCTACTGAAGGCGATCTGTACAATTATAATAAGCAATATTATAAGTGCACTATTGACCATCCCAAAATGATACTGACGTTGACACATTCAATTATAAATTGACGATCATAAGTGGAACGAGTTCATTTTTGATAGTTTCAAACAATTTTACTCATGCGGAAGAAGTTGTCAATGGATAGGCACCCTTTTCTCTTGTTTTTCGATGGTTAAATATCATAGATTGAAAGTTCCTCTACCATAGTGCGATTGCGTACCGTTTTCCCATAATGATTCAGTGATGGCGAAGTACCCAGATCCAATTTTAGAGGCTGATAATGTTCAAATTCAGGAAAGATTTTTGTAATCAATCTCACGTAATATTTGTATTTACATACATTCCTATTGGAGATATCGTCTGTGTTGATTCGGGATATTCAAGAGTGCTTCAGGTGAACGGAAAATATGATACGTGATTTTTTGATCGGCAAAAGAAAAGTCACGGGATAATAAAAAAACTTTCATATGTATGAATAACTGAATTGATCACGTTAATAAATGGAGCAAATTCATGGTAATTTTGTATCCTTCAACTTTTTCTTCCGAATGTTCCTACTGATTTCAATATATTTGAATGGTTTGGAGTGTCTTTGATATGGCATATATTTTAGGTTCATTATTTCATTTTTTCTACCAAGCAGTTAACAGCTTTGTTACTATTACTGCGGCTATCTGAGCCTGGTCACTGAGATTATTGCAGAAAGAATTTGTGTCCCAACGTGAGAACTTTCCTCTCACAATTCCGAAAATTCATAGTGCATGTGGAATTTCCAATCGCCGAAAACATCATTAGATACTACCATCTGTACCATAAAATATTGCAAAAACACTTCAAATTCTTCAGTGTTGACACCATTCCTATAGATATGTTGATGAGTGTAGAATAAAGAAAATTTCGACAAGCCGTTGATTTACCCCGCACTTTTCGTCACCTGAATTCTATAGAAAAAATTTGAAACATATATTCATGATACTGCCATCCAAACCCACATACATGGCCCATCGGGTATTTATTGATTTTAAATTATTACTATGCCGCGATTCTTTGAAAACCCATTTCATCCACCAAAAACGCAGGTCAGGTCCTAAGATATTCAAACGATATACACGAACTTTAACCCTCCGTCGCCGCACTACTTGAGGATTTCACAGTAGTCACACTAGGTGAATTCCATCCAAGTCAGTCTTAAAACTGCGATTATGAGGAAACGATATCTCGGATCTGGACGAAAAAATTATGGAACATGCTACGACCGTTGTAAACGGTGTACGAGAAGCCCCTTTTCAAAAGAAGAATGGTGACATGTTGAAAAAATGAATCATAAAGAGGTAATTGCGCAAAAATGTGACTTTTTTACTAAACAAACCATAAGTTTGTTGATTTCTAATATTCTCGACTAAAATTTGGAGATAATGCTCCTCAGATGTGTGATTTCAATGGGAAAAATATTAATTTGGTGCGCGTTCCAGAAAAACCTTTTGATACCTATGCAAAAGGTATTTATTCAAACCCTAGGTAGATGACGGTTAAAGTCCCATTCGAACCCAGGGACTATTAGATATTTAGGCCGGAACTCGATGGATGGGTGGATTTCACCCAGTGTGACTGCGACAGGTTAAAACCCTCCTGAATTCCAACACAATCTGTTCCGAAAATACTTTTGAATAGACCGACAGACAGACCGACAGACAACACGTTAAAACTGTATTTTTCACTCTTACAGGACTCGAAACGTGAATATTTTTTTTACTTATACAATATTTTTTTCATCACTATGTGTGGAAAAGTCAAAACATAACAAATTTTGAAAAACGCACTTCAATATACCAAACAACTTCTTGGAAATTTAAATTGTTATTGCACTGCGTCACGTGTTTCAGAAGTGTTGGACTCACTGAAAAATTTATGTAAATAATTTTTTTCTAAGTTCAACTGTTCACTATTCTTTAAACTTCATTTCCGAAACGTTTCATTTCGAGGTTCGTGTCAATTTAACATATTTTCTATACATCTTAGTTCATAAAAATGATAGGATTATACGTTTTTACGATTTTCTCTCCTTTATTCAGAACACATTCTCTAAATTGCGTTATAACATGGTAATAATTCTTAAATATAATTAATCTACAAAATACTATTGATCATGCACAAGTCATCTCATCCACCTGATCATTGGACCAAGCTCTACGACATTAACTATTTTTCTTACTAATAAACGACAACAAATGGTGCAAAAGGAAATATTCTGTATATAAATAGTTCACAAAGTAATAAATATTGAATGAAATGATAAAATAAAAACGAAATAAATACTGATTCAGAATGATCGTGACCAATATCTCCCCGATCATTTATCTCATTTGCGTTCCATGTAAAGTTTTTGTCTCTTGTTTTGTTTTTTTTTTTATTTTATCACAGGCATAAGTTGAACTCTCAATTATTTTCTTTAGTGTGAATTAGAAATAACATAACATATACGATGTTGTTTCATTATTGCTAATTTGCTGGAGGAATACGTATACATGTGGCCCAATCAATAAATTACACCAATCATTTGCGGGTCGATAAATATTCTACAAATTATTTGTTTCGGTAAGAAGAATAAAAAAATAATGAAAAAATGTCTCTAAAATGTGCATCCACAATTAAAATCTCAAGACAAAATATACATTCTCGCATTCTATCACGATTACTGATTTAACGTACAGATCGTTTCTAAATTTTTTTCACCTTATTTACATAATTGACTACATTTGTTTTGTTCTTATTTGTTGTTGGTATTATTCGGATATTTGAAGCTCCCTAATGCAATAATCCGGCTGCACGTACTCCGATTCACGTTGTTGTTTTTTTTTCTTGCTACATATGAAGCGTCACTAATGCCACATCCTAATTTCTAAAAATGTCAACATTAAAGTGAATTTAAAGGGCGATCAATGTTGATCTACAATTTCCCCATCTTTCAATAAGCTTTTGTCGTTGATCAATATGGTGATCTGATAATGCACGACTCGACATTGGAACTTGACCAGCGGATTTTAACTTTCGCGGATCCAAATTCGCGCCAAATGTTTGAACGCCTTTAGCAAACTTCGAAAACGGCGACAAAATTTCTTTGGCTGTATTTGTCACGGGACTTACGGCGTTTATTGTATTGTTCTTGACAGATTCAATGGCCGATTCGCTTTGTGACGTTGTAATGTTATTCATTGTAAGATCTTGGTCGGAACTGCAACGTTTTTTATCGGCATGGTCACCAATTGACATGTAGTTAGTCATATTAACGTTACTATCAACTTCACTCGATGAATGACTAATGTTTTTTACGAGATTTAATGATGATGGTGGAAGGATTCTCTCTTTTTCATCGATGCAAGCACCTTCGATTGTGATTGATGGATTCGCCGAGCACGGTGACGGAATGTCCATATGTGATTGATTCGCCGTGATCAAATTCAGACCATCAATGCCAATATCAAGGCGACTTCTTTCATTGTTATAATCACGCGACTCTTTTTCCACCATTCCAATGTATTCAACAGGCGCTGGTGTACCACAACCGCTATCACCACTGCTTACATTATCATCTACTTGAATGTTTGTCTTGCTGCCGATTTCACAGTTGCCCATTGTGAATACTGGTTTTGACGAAGCATCATGGATTTTACTAGTGGATAATTTTCTAGCGCCGCTGAATGTTGTACCCAATTTATTCAACTTGCTCAATTGCTCCGACATGTTGTTCAATGCCTTTGTCCCTGAAATTATCAACGAATGAGATAGAAAATAATTAAGTTATCATGAGAAAATAAATAAGTAATAAAATATTCAGGAAATATATCATCCAACTGAAATCAAAGTGGCGTATACTCTTTATTGTGCATTGATAAATATTTTTCTTTGTTGAAATCGTGATATTTATGTCAGAATAGCGAATGTTATGAACAAAATGAACCAAACGATCGGATATTCATATCATATTAGTAATTTGATGAGTTGCGTTCATGGGATGCAGACATGAGCGGCACTCCTCTGTAAGGTTGATTGAGATCACACATATGACTAGAATTTGCATTATGGCAAAAATCGAAATAGCTTACTCTAATACAATCAACTTCATCATTAAAATATAAATGTATGCACAATAATTTACCTGTCAAAGAGGTGTATGCCACCCCATACACGCATTTTTTTAGTTTCAAATGATTTGAAAAATCTTGAATTCGGAACTACCAAAGGAACATATAAGATGTTATACTATCGCGTCATTTCACACTCAACGTGAGTCCAAATAATCCAATGATATGATAATTGTATCTTCACATAAAAACTTTGGACTTCCCTGAGCTATTTAACTATTCGCCACATTTTCCAATAATCTGACTTTAATGAAACCTTTTGTGTATAGGTCATCGGCAGACGCCAATTTCAAGTATGAATTTGAGATTTCAAAATCAAAAATGATCCATATATATGAATATAATCATCAGCCACATCAACCACTAGAAAAAGTGAAACAACGTGCTTCACACCATGCTTCAAAACGTTAAAACATATGGCTTACGCCGATGTGGAGCTTTAACGATATAAAACACCCTCATGGATCCAATTAACAAATATGTTATTTTGGCTGCATGATGTACAGTTTCGTTACTACACAGAAAAATATGTAGATATGCTTTTTCTCATGATGGAAAGTTCGACAGGGTTTGTAATTATTGTCTGTTGAGTTTTAGTCACACAATGTATCAATGAGTGGAATTTCAATGATTCTATACCTGCACTTTTGAGCGCTAGAAGTTGCGTTTCAGAGACATTTCTTGTTAATTGTGGAAATGATGAAATATCGAGAAGTCCTGTGGAACCCTTTGCCTTCACCAATTTGCTCATTCTTTTGTCTAATGGAACATTTATGGCTATAGGGATTTTTGGTAGCGAGGCTATTTCAATTGCGACAGAAAAAGCTTCACAAATAGCTTTTATTGACTCTGAAATTAAGAAGAATGACAAGATGAACTAAACAGTCATCATCTATATTCCGTTGTCACTTACCTATCGTCTCCTCATCTGTTTTTATAACTACTGCCATATTATTAAAAAATCGTAAATTTGTACTACGAAACATGTGAAAGTATCCATATTCGCTTGCTATACGATAATTTATCCTGATACAATGATGTTGTTTGGTCTTCAATGATGACAACATTCCACTTTCTGGTTGGCCGAATTCTATCATAACAATCTCCGACAGTTGTACACGTTGATAATTCGTTACTTTATCAATTTGATCGTCATAATCAGCGACGTAATAACTGTCACGTGTTAAAATTAAAATCGTATCCATCTCAGTTTCACTCGGGTCGCCAGTTCTAATTGCAACACAGTGACAAATAATCAATCAACATTAGTTTCAATGAATTAATGTTGCGTGTATATATATTTTATTCATAAGAAAAAAAAAATGAGTACTAACACAGGGTCAGCGTCAATAAGTCCCCAACTGCCAAGAATAATTTCGGGATCAGGTATTAAGAGCTTTTTACAATCTTCAATAAGTAACTTGACGTGAATTGCTGTCGCCGCATTGTCTTCTTCCTCGGTGCGCTCTTGGAATATTTCTTCACTCACCGACTTACCCAACATTAAATCAATGCTAGCTTGTCGATAAACATCTTTGAAGCGGTTCAAATAATATCTGCGAAGACAGATTCGTTTTTATATTATGTTAATAAATACACTTCTGCTAGAACATATTCAATTCATACTGCACATATATTGATTGAACTTTAAGGAGGTTCAGGAATGAAAGAGAGAGAGAGAGAGAGAGAGAGAAAGAGGATGTTTTGGAAATACATTTTGGAAATGAGATGTAGAACCATAATATTCGAATTATCTATCTTTTATCGTGTTATGCTGGCCACGAAAAATCACCAAACATTGAAAGTGAAATTATAACGACATCATTGTCTGAACTTCTGAAATGAAACAAGAATTTTAACATGATTTTCTATCACCGGAATATCACGAATTTTTACATAGAGGATTTTCAAAAATGAAGTATATAGGTGTAGTTTTACATAAAAATGAATGGAAAAAAAAAATTGTCGGAATAATGTGTAAAATTGATTCGAATAATCGATTTCATTGTTTTTTTTTCTTTTCCCTCCATGAAAAGAATCTGTCCGAAGTTCGAAGCTGCTCTGACAATCTGAAGTCGAGATACCGTGTCAAAACTGTTGATTTTATTCAAGTTGCTGTTATTCGATAAACCAAGTCTTCCACTGTGTTTTATAACTAGTTTAATATCTAATAGCATAATGGGCCATTGGAAAATTTTCTTGTCTAGTCACTTTTTTCAAAGATAGTTCCCAAAACATCACACCTCTCACATCATGTAATCTCCTTGAGAAGTAGATTTGAAAGAAAAAATAATAAAAACTAAAAATGATGAATGTATAGAAAAAATGACCATAACCTCATCAATGGATAAATTGCACTGACAAATACAATTTCGGGATAACTAGCTAATATTGATTCTATATCTGGCGGATTAATGGGTATTAGTTCGAGGCAGCAGTTATCAATGACGTTTAAATAGTGCGACCAGTCGCTCTTGAATTGTTGGTAGTCGATATTATAACCGAGTGTGATGTCAATTGCTGCTTGACGTGTCTCATCCAAAAAGTGTTGGTGATAATATCTACGATAAAAAGTATCACTAATTGTACAAGTGGAAGTGAAACGAAATATTGTTTATGCTCCAAAGTGTGTATTGGCTTCCATTCAGATTTGATAAAAGACGATATTTCAGGTGATTAAAACCGAATGGGTGTATGTGTATAATTTTTTAAGTATAATGAAATGAAACTGCAAGAAGTTAGATGCCCGTATTCGAAATATGATTGAATCTGAGGGGCATATGGCTTTCTATGCGACTTTTAGATCACACCCAATTTAATTTTACGAACCCGATCACGCCGCAGCATTTTATACGCCCAACAAATGCAAAACAGATGTATGTGCCATGCGCTTTTCTGACAGAAGCACTTAATGTATAAAAACATACATGGTCACGGCTGTTCCACCGAAAAATAAACTTTTCCGCGCATACACCATTCTCGGTTTTAGTCACGCGACTTTTGAGAAGATGTAGAGAAAAATGTGCGTTAAAGTTGGTATTCGCTGAATAATTTACCTGTTAGCTGAGTTCACGCCGTCTTTCATTAGTCCAGTGAATTTTCGCTCACCAGTCCTCGTATAGTCGCCCTAACAAAAGTATGAAAATTATGTGATGTATTATTATTGGAATCGAACAGCAACATAGAAGCAAATTCAAATCAATCGCACCTTTAAAGCATTCGTTCCAGCGTATTGTTTGCTGATGATATCCCCATTATTTGCCCATAATGATTGAAATGTCTGTCGAATATTGGTTGGTAGCGTACCATCCGGCGGAATGAGTCCCAATTTTGAAAATTGCATTTCCATAACTGTTTTTCCCAACGCCGTTTGTACAACATTTGTTCGATCAAGGCAATCAATACAATTTATTCTAAATACAGATTTTTGTAGACATATCGGGCCCTGTGCGTCGTGCCAACAATATCCCATTTCACCAAGTACACTTGCCAACGCATTTATTAAGATTGAAACATTTTCAAAATGCATTCCACGACTATAGTAACGTTGGATATTAGGAGAGGAGCAAAAACCAAAATAGTATAAATGAATTTACTCCATTCTAGCAATGTTAATGAATATGGGTGAAACAACAAATTACCTTACCAATATTCGTGAAAGTCAAATGTTGTGTAACTAATGTTTGGACTATTGTAATTAATAATATGATTGCTGTATACATCCCAAATCACTTTTTCTTTTCCCGATTGTTCAATGAGATTAACGATACATATTGGACCATAGCAATCAATTTCTTCGGCAAAATGCTTTTCGAATGCCACCTGAGTTTCAGCTTCATCTGAAAACATCAGTTAAATGAATATTCAATTTAGATTTGCATTGATTCAAAATTTTTTGGCTCCTGCGTTCAATTTACCTTTATCAATTCGCGGTGGTGGTTTGTACTTATACCCTGGTTGTGACCAATAAACTGGCACACTACCGCGTACTTGAACAAATGACACCTGATGATCGTGATACCATACTAATTGTTCTGTTTCAACATAATTTGCGCATTTACCATTTTCATCTACGCCACGTCTTTTGTAACTACAATAAAACGAAGCGTTGAAATACAATGTGAATATTATAACTTGGGGTTCGGAAGTTACACAACTATGTTTGTTGACCCCTTGATTCATCATACCTGATAAGTTAAATAGTAATTTCGACGGTAGTGATATATGATATTTCCAGTGAACTTACGATTCCTTCAAATAATATTCTACCGATATCGAGCAAAAGCAATGTTAAGTGAAGAAGCTACGAAGAAAGAATATCGCAAAATCGTATTATCGAATTGTTCTCATATCATTTTTTGATCATCATGCAATAATAGTAAGTGAAACCGACTTGGAGATATGCAGTTCAATGTGCTAAACAATTCAATTATTTGAGTGAATTTCGCAGCAGTTACAAGAAAAAATGTTGAAATGAAAAACCACCTCGTCGAAGCAAAGAAGCACTCACATTTTTTTCATCTCCGCAAACCAAATAATCATAATCACTTTGTGCTTAAATACCACTCATGAGATGTAAAAAGTTCAGGTAATTGCCATTCGATTCGTTACTTTACTTTATTAATACTCAATAATCATTTGTATTCGAACGTTTACGCCTAATCAAGGTAATCTGAAAGAGAGCAGGCAAGAGAATTCTTGAAAATTCTGTTGTCCAAAACCTTTTTCACACAACATTGCATTTCATTTGATTTGGCCGGAGTATTATAAATTGGAATCTGAGGTTCACTATTGAAATAGGCAAATATCCGTTTTTCATTTTTCAAGGGATCAATATTTCTAAAATCGACTATGACAATTGAAAACTTTTGTCTCTCTTTTCATAGACGCTAACTATTGCAAAAATATCTGTCGAAACCTTATTTTTCTATTTTCCTCATCAGGTATATGTGCCAATATTTTGGTAATACTGCTCTATATAACATGTATCTCTTTTTTTGATGAAACGGATTCTTCCCCACAATTTGGTTGAATCTTTACCTAGTTTCAAATCAGCTGAAACTGTATTAAAAACTCAAACTTGTTGATACTAATTCCCAATTTAGGTTGTTCGAGCGGGTTTTTTTGAATTTTTGAATGAGTTATAAATTCATGAATATTGATCCAAACCAAAAATTATGATATTAATAAATATAAAATCAATACCATATTTCCGACTACAAATGATCGATACATTCATAGAAAAATATTAATCGTTGTATAGCCACCATCGAAATGGATGTTTTCTCATTATTCGTTGATAAACTATACAGTAACATTCTCTAAGAGTCTTCAAGGCGTTTCTCAAACTTTTCATATGCAACCTGATGGAGTTTGTATTCTTTTCCTGCGAACAGATCTACTTCCCGCGGAAATTTATGGATGCTGTTACTACATAAATCCATTTCAAATTCTCTTAACAATTGGAGTAAGACATTAATTCTTAGTTTTGACCATTTCATAATTCCCATATAACCTTAAAGTAACTCTCTGTCTACCTTAATTTATATTGAATTACATTAAGTTTGAATACATTACCGCGTCCCTGCGCGAAATCGACTCCGTCTTGATATAATAGCAAGATTAAATGTCTCATACTGAGGTTGAACGTCGAATCCAACTTCAACTTTGCACTTTTCAATCTGTATATAACCCTGAATTATTGGTAAAATCCAGTGATTGGCCGCTCCATTCTGTCAATTGAAAGGAATCCAAATGAGTGAAATAAGTAAACAAAAATCTAATTATGGAAAATTGACAAGGAAAAATTAGGAATATGAATTCACACTTACATTCAATTTAATTATATCTTGAACCATATGTTTGTTCCAAAAAAATCGATCGTCGACTGTTTGCCACAGTGGCTTATTGACATCGTCGCTTCCACGTAATTTCATTTCCATATCACGCTGTCGCTGTAAACTATTTGTAATATCACCAGTTTGACAGAAAAAAAATGAATCAGTCTCGCCGAAAATTTTATTCAATTCTTCAAGTATGCGTTTTTCGAATTTTTCTTTATCTTTAACGCCACTATTACGTTTAATCACCGTAGATTTAACTTGTGACGTTGCAAGTGCTGCAGCATGTTGAGTTGTATTCTTTATTGTATTTGTTGCGCTCTTAATCGTCCCCCAAGTTTTGGCAAAACCAGTTTTTTGTGCAGCATCAATGGAGCCGCCGAGCGAAAACTTATTGATTCCGCCGTGTTTCTTGCACGGTAAAAGACCAAGATCAACATTCTCCACACCCAATTGGAGAAATGCCACAGATTTTATTTTATATACTGTTCGGTTGCCATATAAAACGCCAACATTTGCAATGTCTCTTATCAACATTATTCGCGGTTCCATAAACGATGTCTGCTCTATTTTTCCAATAATACCGTGAAATGTACCGAGACATTCTAAATTATTAGCTGATGCCCATTCCCAATCTGTAAAATAAATAAGTATCAACATAACTGCATGAATTTAAGTGAAATGAATTAATTCAAAAAAGTCATTCATTATTATCGATTATGGGGTATATATAGATACATTAAAACAGAATTATAACTCACCAGACTTTGCCGAAAATTCCCCGGTTGTTTTGTCACACCACAAATTGTGTTGCTCTTGAACAAAAATGAAGTGTGTGTCACACCGAAATAATTCCATGATTGCTCGAGATTATGATAGACAAACGGAATTGTCTGAATTATATATTATTATTTGGAGGGCGGTAGTGTAACGACCAATGCAGACCAATGACAAGGGGGCGTATATTGTCGATGCATTTTCAATTCGAAATGGGCCCAGGTAGTGTCATCACTATGTAATGTTTTGTGTAAATAAACTTGATCGACGAGCATTAATACCTTTTTCAAAGCTCGACAACATCTTTCAAATGAATTTTATTTTGTTTCTATTAAGCTATTGTGTGTTCTGTTTTCACCCTTGATAAGTACAGTTGTTTTTATTATCAATCAATCGTCGCGGCCATCTTATTTTTTCCATATATATATATATATATATATATATACAATATATATATAAACCAATCAAAACTGACTGCACGGCACGTTCTCATGCCTACCCGCATACTACTCCATCCAGAAATCAGTACTTACTGTCACTACTAACAATTCAGGCACATCAAACATTTCCATATACATATGTAACATGTTCACTCGATTTGGAGTTGCATTCGGAATGCACAAAGTATATGGTATCGACAGTACCAAAGTGAAAAAAAAAGATGGTTTCGAAGGACCAAGTAACGAGCAGCGACTATATAACTAGCAAATAAAAAATAATTTCCAATTGATTCTAATTCATTTCATTTGGGGATCGTTCGAGAAATTTAAGGAACGTATTTCTAATATTTGGGACATTACCCTTCTTTTATCAATCAACTATTGTTTATCAGGCATGTAGATAGCAGGCAATATAATTAAGAAAAAGTTATCAACTCTTAAATCGTCAGTCAATTGTTTGGGAATCTCAATACAATTATATTCATAGTTTGGGAAGAGAATATATTATGTAATAAATATTTGAGTTTTCATATAAAATCTAGTTATCATCTGTGTTACCGATTGGGCGAATCTTCTGTAGTAATAATAATCATAATAGTATAGCATGTGGCCGCTATATGGAGCGAGTGCTTTCTGGTGCTTCCCAGTTCCTTCTACCTAGCAGTGACCATACTGAGAGGTAAGAAACGGTGCTCATAGGACAATTGTATACAGATATCTCAATTGTGTATATATACAATATAGGTAACAAGACAATTCTAATAAAATTGTATTTTATCGCTTATACAATTTTATTTATACATCGAAAGTCTACATGTACTTTAATTTTTGGGAAAAGAAATAAGTATTCAATTGGTGATTTCAACCTGTCACTTACGCCGTGCAACGCGGGCACACTGTCCATGCGCCAACAGGTTCACCACTTACAATATGGTCAAAAGGCATATTCGAACCGTAAACGCATCTGTTTTTGTAGTGAATAATTAGAAAATAACTTGGATAAAAGTTGGATATAACTTAGATATTGCTTGAGTTATAACTTATAAATAGATATACATGATTATATTTGAATATTTCTATTTTTCTACAAGCTTAGACTAGTATACACACCAGAGATGAGTAGTCTACTCATCTCTGTACACACAACTACATTTCAAATCTTCGGACGAGATCCCGATTCATTGACTGCAGTGCCACTTGGTGGTGCCACTTTCGTTATCTACAAATAGTGATGCGAATTTACCGGTAAAATTCATATTTCACATATTTTACCTGGAAACGTCTGGCTGAAACCGGCTAATTGACCGGTGAGAACTATGCTGCCATTTGCCGCGACTGCCATGAACTGGCACCTATCGGTAAGACAGTGATGGAGCTTCAGCGATTTACATAGATCATTCTGGCGCCACTTCTAATTTTTTTTTGAAGGCACCGTAGGGACGCCTGACATTTTTGTTTCACTATTAATGTACTTGTAAATATATTTTTTGTGTTGAATTTTTTATAATCTATCCGCGAAGATATGGAACTACATATTCGTGATGACAACTACTTTTGGTGCATGACGAAAAATGTTCATGATCTAATTGAAGTATCTGGGTTGTATTTAGAATGCCTAAAGTACATTGTATCGATGGAACCAAAGTAAAGAAAAATAATGGTTTTGAACGACCAAAATACCGAATATAAAAATACCCCGAAAGAACGCCATTCCAAAAGTTGAGTGGGTATATTGGTGACAATCGGTAAAGTAGTTTTCTAGAGTAAAATTCTCATTACCAAAGGATTTCCTGGAGGAAACTGGTTATATTTAAATTCAAGCAATTCATATATATATATATGTATAAGATTGTTTCAGAAGGAGAACAAATTTTTTTTCATCGCTGCCACCTTCAAAAGTATTATTTGGGTACAAAAAGAGGCCTGTTAAAATATGAGCTCCTAATATTAATATTTGGAGGTTCCGCATTGCAGTTTTCTATTTCCCATAAGAATAACACGGGAACAAACACTTTTTCACATTTGAATTTTATAACTCACTAACGATGTGCTATACGGAAAATCTGATAACATATTTTCATAGAGATTTGCATGCTCTACAAAAATGGTTTCTTGTTATAATTTCGGAAAACCAACCATTTTTAAGTTACTGTCTATCAAAAGTCAAGTTGTTTAGAATTTAACCTATTTGCAGAGCATTGATGTTACTACCAAAAAATGCTAACTAATAGTTTATTTTGGCAACAAGTCAAAAACTATACACTTTGAACAAGTCTTTCAGTAGAAAATAGCTTCAAAATTGCTTTCCAATTTCATTTTTTTGAAATAGTACAAAAATAGTTATTTTTTTTTGTTATTTAGATTTACAAAAGATATAAATAATAAGACAAATTATTCATCTTAATGAATCGTACAATGTTGCTTATTTAAATAGCTCCAAGTTTTAAAATAGTTAAAATTTTTTTACATGAAATTGATATTGCTGGATTTTTTTTTATAATAATCTGGATAACGTCGCCGATGCTCGTGCACAACTTGTAATAAATACCAAAGCTGTTCTTCATCTTTGATTAAGAAATTATTATATTCCTCGATCAATTCAATACCTCGTTCAGTTACATCATTAGTAACTTTCAATTTTGTAAAAGTTTCCAAACTTTCTCTGTAACTATCTCTAATGGACCATATTGATATATCTTTTTCTGGAAAGTTATGAGGCGAATCAAATTTTGGATGGCCCCACTGAATTTTCGGGACAAATTCGCTTACATTTTTACGGATAAAGTTTGGAATTCTTCGAGGATGTACTATCTTATTTTTAAACTTCCTTGATATATCTTTAGAGTTTACCGGCCTTTTCATTTTCTTTACTTCTACAACAATGGCAGACGATTGGTATGTGCGAAAATAGGTTTTGTCCTGTGCAGGATGGTACAGCAGATAGTATCTGTGATTCCCCACTGTCATTCGATTCTTTCTCCTTTTATTACTTCAAAAACTTTCATTTGATCACTTATTTTCAATAATTCAGAGATGATTGTTTGTGTTTAATCATATCCAATTGATTGCTTTCATTTATACTGATCATCTTCAATGTGCTATATAATAAAATAATGATCGGACACAGTTGGAATTAACGGTCTGACACACATTCCAACTTCTCGGACCAGGATCGGAACGGTTCTACCAGAGATTTCATGAAAGTCTATGGAAGGGGTTCCAATTTTCATACTTTTCAAGAGCTGTAGTAATGCGTAGATTGCCCGTCGAAATTTGTAGTAAGATATGATAAGAAGTAAAAGAAATGTTTTCAGTAGTAATACTTGGATGGATGACCGCTCCATGAACGTAACTGGGAGCCAATTAACTTAAACTCCAATATCAGCAGAATCTTTGAGAAAATACTTAAAAGCAGCATTGATGCACACATAAATAAATACAAAATCATCCCCGATAAACATAACATGTCCACAGTCCAGGCCATAAACAAATTTACCTCCGACATCAACAAATACATCCATGAAGGTTTAATAGTGGGAGCCGTACCATTAGATCTTGAAAAAGCGGTTGATCCAATATGGCACAGTGGACTTTTCTTCAAACTCAATCAGCTTAATTTCCCTTCACACCTAATTAGCATAATAGCCGATATGATCCAACATGAAACATTTTATGTCTGGGGCGGTATCAAAACATCTCCTCTAGCGTTCCGAATAGCGAAAGGTCTTCAACAAGGCACAGTAACATCACCAACCCTATTTAACATATACAACAGCGAGATATTGGACTTATTCGAAATCAACTCAGGAAATAAGACACATTCATTAGTGTACGCCGATGATATGGTTGTATACGCAGCAGATAAATAACCATTAGCCATTGTCAACATATCAAATAATTTAGTGAACCAATTAAATACGTACTACCTCAACTGGAACTTGAAGATCAATCCAACGGAAAGCAAATTCATAATTTTTCAGAAAACAGTATACGAGATATCACACACAAAAATAGAAGAATTATAAACTTTTGTTTAGTTATCACCAGAGACAAATACTCATACAGCTACAAACATACCAAACAAATCGGAAATGAAATATGTTGGAATCAATTTCGATTATCTCATCAGAATGAAGAATCATGACAACATACGATTAAAAAAGGGAGAGACTGCATTTAGAACAAACAACAAAATATTCTACAACAGTAATTCAGAAACGAAAGCCAAAATTGTCTGCGGCCAGCATCAGATAAAACCCAAATCGATATATTCCGCCCTCATATGGTAGAACGCAGGACCAACGGTAATGGAAAAATGTCGAAAATTACAGTGAAAAAAGTTTCTAGAGAATGTTCACTGTTTCCTCAAAAAGGATGGTTTTACTATCCGTGGGTTTTCGACAAAGTCATTGAGAACAACATTTAATTACCGCTGCAAAAATTACGTAATTAAGAAGTGCTGATTATTTATATATCAAATAATATTTTAATTTATTACAAAAATCTGATAAAAGCTTTCGTAACAAAATGTTTTGCTGCTGCATTTTATGCGACATTGGGGTTTTACTGTGGAAGCGACGTTATTGGCTGGCCGACCGGTAAATTCTATCAATAAGTCAAGAAAATTAGATTTCAATGTGGAGGGGATGAAGTAGCCCTATAATATTGAGTCTTAACGTGAGGTCAGCGACAAATTCAAGGCTATGACGGGAAGTCATTGGAGTTGGATTCTCCTTTCTTCAAGAGGAATTGTGAAAAAGTGAGACTTCAAGTAAGGTTTTTCTAGAATTTTTAATCAGAACTTTGTTTTGGGGGGGGGGGGGGGGGGGCTTGAAACTTCTTTTCCATTTAAAAAAAAAATTTTTTTCATGAATGCACAACATCTGAAGAATGTTGTGTCCGATTTTTAGAGTGATTGGATGAAAACTAACGGAGATATGAGAGTTTAACCATTCGAGGACCTGAGTCGCTCCGCTCTGATTTCGTCTACCTGCTCGAGTGGCGAGGACTTCGGGGGTGAGTCGTGCGGACGAACAAGCTGCAAATGTGAGCAAAGAAGGTCGGATTCGCCAAAGACAAGAGCAAAAAGATGCTTTCGACGTCCTAAATAATAGCTATTTGCTGTACGGGCCTGGTATCGATGATTCTATGTAAGTATATGGTGAAAAAAAGAAAAAAAATTCGATTTTTTCATGTCCAATACTATTGCATCGATCCTTTTGAAACTTGGTACACACTTTCTCAGTATAATTCATGAGGTAACGCTATCGAGCTTTTTTAAAGTTTGTTGTTATTTTTTTTTTTTACAGTAACCAATATGACCATTTTTTGAACGAAAATCGCGTTTTTTACTTTCCAGTGTCACCAAAAATCGGAAAATCAATAAAAAAAACTCGACAGCGTTACCTGAGGAAACTCATACACTAATAGAATCACTTTGGTTTTTACGTTCCAGATGATCGAGTAATGAGTTACAGCCTCCATCGCAAAACGACTTTTTTTGGAGACGTCTCGGGAGATTTGCTGCCAACGGCTTAGTTTCTAATATTTTCCGCTGATATTTTCACAAATCATTCTCAAAATGTCATTCTATAATATTGTAATACTTTCATTTAATATACATTGCCCACATCTTGTAAGAAAATGTTTGAAAAAGTGTCATTTTTACTTGTTCCGAATTTTCAATTTTTATTTTGAAAATATAGGCCCGTAAAAATCGTATTTTCATTTTGTCATTTTTACCAAAGGGGGTCAGCCAATAACAATCACCGTCAATGTCGATTAATTGAAAGATCAGGATAAAAATAGGGGCACGACGAGTAGGAATTAAATTGATTTCTCATAGTAATAGTGTTGGAGTTTCATTGAAATTCGCACACTCTGTCATAACAGCTGCAAAATAATTTTTAACGACTATGTGTTACGTAGTACGTATCGTGCACGTATACGTCGCTAGAGGTGTGAATTGCACGCGTATCATACGCTCCGCATCAGTGATTAATACTGAAATGGAGAAGAAGAAGAAGAAGAAGAAGAAGAAGAAGAAGAAGAAGTAATTAATTAATGCTTATGGCGTTATAACGCAAAAAAATGTTCTCTAACTTTGTGAAACATTTTTATTTGTGATAAATAATATTGACGCAATTACTGTGCAATTTACGTTTTATATTGCTACATTGCGACGGAAAACATGTTCCACTCGATTAATTGTGAATAAGATGAGATAATTGGAAATCATAAATTTAGTGGAACAATAATAAATTCTTGAGGTTAGTTACTCTGTTACTACAATTATTTTGGGAAAAATTTTAAGTTTTTTTTTTTTTGTTACTTAAAATACCATACTTCTCAGTGAGAATTCCAATGGGGAAATTTCGGGAAAATAGCAGTATTATGAAAGATAAGTCTTTATTTATCATTTGTGATTGTTATTATTTACGCGCCAAATAGTGAAGGGAGTGATGTTATAAAAAATAAATAGTGGGGTGAGTATTATTTATCAATTGTGTGTAGCGCAAAGTTGTATTGTGCGCAAAATAGTAAAGTGAACCAACAACGGATGCCAACTGTATATTCCTGCCCATTACGTTCCCCTAAGTTATATTTTTTCAAGTTATATTTTTACCAACTACTATTATGACATGGTATTGCATTATCAAAAATTGCGTTCAATAATATATTAAAAGAGTATGTGTCGCAATCTTACATATAATATCGTCTTTACTCAGTGTGCTAACGCTAATATAAACTTCGGTGAATAAAAAATGTTTATTTCAATATTTTTCAAGCGCCATCCTTATTGTGACTATTGCAATTATTAACAATGAATAGTTATATACAAATATGTGCAATTGTACAATTCTATATACAATTGTATAATTCTATATATAATTTCACAAATTCTATATAAATTATATTATATATGGGTCATTCTTTCCAAAGTGTAGATAGATTTTCATCGTAAGTCACCGATTTTTTTCATCAACGGTCACTATTTGACATTTGTTGTTCTCGTTCATTCGGATTCAGCTCCGGCCTTGTAGAGTTAACAATATTTCAAATTGGTGTCCAGCTGTGCCATTCCACAATTTGTGACTGATTTGGGAATTTTTTGAACGGTCATGTCACAGTCAATTGACACTTCACGTTTTCGTTTTACGCTGCATAAGAGAAATTCAACATCAGAACAAATAGGTCGAAATGCTGTTGGCTGATTTTGACTATGTATGCTTGTTCATATGAAAATATTGATATTATTTCACTTTTAATCGACATAATAATATTTTTTTTGGTATGTCAATTGAAAAGTAATATTTAAAAAAATAAAGAGTCGATCCAAGTTTATCATTTTTTATTATAACATTTCCCGTCCATGGATATAAAAGTAGAGTGTTTTATTGTGTGTTTGTTAGATATCATTTGGATGCCTCTTTTTAATTGATCTACTACTTTTTTACAGCCGTCCTGAATAGGATCAACGACATCTTTTTTTTTTGTTCATCGAGATAGATTGGATATTGATACGATTATTGAAAGTAGCTTGAATTCTCACCGAACAAATCATTGAACGAATATCATTATTAATAATTCAATAAAATAATAATTTCGTAATTAAACTTGACAAAAATTGGTACGTTGTTCTTAAAAACTAATTAAATATGTATAGCAGTTTGATACAGTTTTACGAAACATGATTGTTCTGTAACAAACGTCATCAAGATTTTTGGAAAAAATATGTGAATGATATAGATGTGTGATAAAATCGTGTTTAAAAATTGCAGCATTCAATACACTGTGATCGCCAATAAAATTTTTATTGGTTGGCTTTTGTTCAAGCAAATTCACAAATTTCAAGTAATGAAAGTTTCGATTTATTTTAAATTTTAAGAAAAAATTGTTTCCATAAAATATTTCATGCTACTTTTGGAAATTTGCTGATGTACTTCATTCGCCCCCCCCCCCCCCCCCCCCCCCCACTTAAACAATCAAATTCTTTGAAAAAAAAAAAAAATACAATGACAAACATGTAGAATTCCAACATTTTCATTACAACATTCCATTATATCATTGTATCATTATATCCATTATATCATTATATCATTATATCATTATATCATATCATTATAATATATATTTTTCTCTATTTAAATATTGCGAACTTATATAATGAATAGTTAAAGTACCTTTGGTTTTCAATGAACCATGAAATAAAAAACGACAAATATATTATAAGTGACTTCAGAAATATCAGGATACGTTTCACTTTTTTTTTTTTTGATAAAAATAATACTATCACGAAAAAATAAATTCTGATGATACTTTTTATGACTATGATTATTTGTTTTTCAAAATTAATTTCCTTTATCTTGTGTACTAAAGGAATTAAAGCCTGAACAATTATAAAAATGAAGATGAACATCCTGATTAGGATTAGCAATGTTCTGGACTCGCTGATTTCTTTTCAATACATTATTAACGAGATGAGATGATTTGGAAGTTGGTGGACAAACGTCTTTTTTTACACAAAAACTGAAAAATGGACGGGGACGGAAATAATCCGAAGATACCCGAATTTTCTTCTCAAGCCCATTCTTTTGTTGGGCCGACTATAGCCATAATCGCCATACTTCACGCCGCGGTTTTATGGATCCTAAGACCATAGAGACTTTTATGGAACTGTAATCAACTCTATCGGTACAGTTCCATA